>JAGXJF010004511.1:1200000-1505084 GCA_019208055.1 Stipa capillata
ATGAGACACAACTAGTGATCTCTGGTCTTTGGCGCTCTTTTATCTGGATTGAACGTTGTACCTCCAAGCTAACTAGGCTTAATCATCCTGCGTGGCGCCTAATTAACCCCTATTGCACTCATTCATCAAATCATGTGACTAAAACGAGTGTTTCAAAATAAGTTCATGTGACTTGGTTGCACTTACCACGCAGAGTTGTGGTGCCAACAATGTAACTCACTTTTATTTTATTTCACCTAAAAGAATATAGATTCATAATGGCCTTTTTGATTTGCAGGATATCTTTTGTGACAGCATCTGCCTTTGGGGTGCTGCGTTGTGTATAGTAGTAGATGCTATGTTACGGTTGTTAGAATGTTTCTTTAAATTCTGCGTCTGGAAACCATGTCAGTTAGGGTGAAAAATGCATAGCTACCTTTGCTAAGTCCAAGTTGGATGCGGAATGCCCCGATTGACAGGTAAACAAAATAGTTGCTTTGCCGACATGGAAATCGGATATTCTTCGATTCGGATTCAATAGCCAACCGGTTCGAGTAGTGATGTGCTTTAATTTACATTTTCCCAGCGTCTGTTCAAGTAGGACACATTATTGTAGACATCATAACTCTTTCTCTACACGTTTAAACATACCGTTTTGTAATTTCCTGCCGATACAGCTCTCTACCATTGGACTGCCCTTCTCTTCTGCGCTCTCTCTCTCTCTCTCTCTCTCTCTCTCTCTCTCTCTCTCTCTCTCTCTCTCTCTCTCTCTCTCTCTCTCTCTCTCTCTCTCTCTCTCTCTCTCTCTCTCTCTCTTAAGAATGCCGGAGACCTTGCTGTGTTAGTTTCATCTGTTTCCCGGACTTGGGGCCTCTTTGGATCGAAAGATTTTTTATATAAATTAGAGTTTTAACTTGTATGAATGTCTCCTGTAGATAGATCATTTGGATCAAAAGAAGGAGACCACCAAAATTCTTCTGCATTACTTTTCCACACCCTAACTCCTTTCTAGCAAGAGGTTAGACCTTTATTTGTGTTTTACATGTGCCTTCACCCTCTTTGAATTCATGTAGAGCATCTAATAAGCTTTTTATCTTACATATTCATGCATTTTGATTTTGTATAGGATTCAACATATCATAAATTCTAATCATATATTTCTTTTATTCATGTATTTTTTAAATCAAGCATTTCAAAAGAGACCCTTGGAGAGGTAGAGGGGGGGGGTTGACGGTGACGGTCCTAAGAACGGTGTGGCAACACGGCACCGTCTCCCACGAGGGGATAACTAGATGGAGAGAGGAGTTTTATTAAGATGTAGGTGGGGGCAGAGCAAGGAGGCGAGGAACAAGGAAGCAAATTGGATCCCATCCCCTAGCAGCCCCCTGTATTAAGATGCTACTATTTCGTACTATTTCGTACGATGGAAAGTGTTGCATTAACTATGAAGATTCAAGTCAAACAATATTTATGGTATGCTTATCAGTTCTTTACATATGTTACAATTATTGAAAATAACGCTCCCTCCATACATAAATATACGTGCTCCCCAAGATTCTATTTGACTAATAGTTTGTTTAATAATATGTGGAATACGTGATACAAAATTGATACTGTGGGATTCGTATTAAAGATCATTTTCTAATGATATTGATTGTGTATCAAATAATCCACATATGATTGAACTAACCATTGGTCAAAGTCAAGTCTTGGAAATGTGTGCGCTTTATATTTCTGGATAGAGGGAGTAATATGTACATTAGAACCGATCTCATTCATGAACGGACATGATTTGTACAATCAACGGACAATCCCCTATTACAACATCAGGCCTCTTTGGAGCAAAGACGGGGAGGGGGTGGTTCCTACTATTCCCGGACTTGGGGCCTCTTTGGATCGAAGAATTTTTCATATAAATTAGAATTTCAATCTATAGGAATTTTTCCTATAGACAGACCATTTGGATCAAAGAACGGGACCACTAAAATTCTTATGCATTGCTTTTCCACACCCTAATTCCTTTCTAGCAAGAGGTTAGATCTCGTGTAAATTTTTCTTTGTGTCTTGCATGTACCTTCACCCTCTTTAAATTCATGTGGAGCATGCAATGAGCCTTTTTTTACAGATTCATGTATTTTGATTTCATATAGGATTCAACATGTCATGACATCATAATCCTATATTTCTCGGATTCATATATTTTAAAAATCATGCATTTCAAAAGAGACCCTTAGAGGGCTAGAGGGGGGTGATGGTGACGGTCATGAGGACGATGTGGCGAGGCAGCATCATCTCCCACAAGGGGATAACCAAATTGAGATAGGAGTTTTGTTAGTCAATGTGGCTGCCTTGGGACGGAGACAGTGCCGACGTTGCACCGTGGTTGGTGTGCTAGGGAGAGGGGGCAAGACGTGGCATGGCGCGCACCTGTCAGGAAGAGATGCAGGTGGGGGCATAGCAAGGAGGTGAGGAACAAGGAAGTAGACGGGATTCCATCCAAAGCAGTCCCCTGTATTAAGATGCTACTGTTTTGTATGATGGAATGTGATGCATTAACTATGCAGATTTAAGTCAAAGAATATTCATATCAGTTCTTTACATATGTTACAATTATTAAAAATAACACTCCCTCCGTCCAGAAATATAAGACACACGCACTCCCCTGGATTTATTTTGACCAAGAATTTGTTTAACAATATGTGGATTACGTAAATACAAAATTGATACCGTTAGGTTCGTATTAAAAAGCATCTTCTAATGATATAGATTTTGTATCAGATAATATAATCCATGTATGATTAAACTAATCGTTCGTCAAAATCAAATCTTAGAAATGTGGCTTGTATTTCTAGATAGAGAGAGTAATATATACGTGAGAACCGATCTCATTCATGAACGGACATGATTTGTACGGCCGATGGACAATCCCCTGTTACAACCAGGCGACAAACCATCCGAGGATGGGTGGTATTCCAGAGGAAACAACGAGGCACAAATCAAACAGAACAACAGATTTCGGCCATTTCGTCGAATAAAATTCGAACAAATCGCAGTGGGCGTTACAACAATTCAGGCCAGGGTACGGCTGAAGAAACAATCGAGCTGCAGTCCACTCTAGCCATTCAGACATTCATCCCTTCCAAATGAAGGTTCACGAAATAGATTTTTATCCAGTCTACACGTCAACTTTTGCCACAACCAAATTACAACGATTTTCATCTGTATAATAAGAAGGGAAAAAGAACGAACAAATCCTAACAGACTCGAACAACATCTAGCACCACCACTGGGAGCATGGATATGACACAGTGGGCTGGCTGCGGTACGAGCCAGCCACATTCTTTGAGTATATGTCAACCGGGGAGAATCCTTTATAACCTTATGTCGAATCAGGAGATCACGAGGCACAACACGGTACATTCAAGACGATGCAGACTTTGGCCGTCCGTAGGATATCACCATCACATAATCTCCCCCGGAGGAGCCTATCACTGTCTGCAAAGGGCGCGCTGGGCCCACCCTCAGCCACCGGTCTACTAGATTGCGTAGAGGCTGTGCAGGGTTCACTGACTGCCCACAGCAGCTCATTTCAACCTGTAAACACCAAGACTGAGTACTGTTTAGACAAGCTGTGGTACTGAGCTCCGACATCCACATACAAACAGAACTTGGGTAGGCCATTATCATTCATTATGTAATTAAACTGCACCACCCGATCGCACTATATGGACAGGTGGCAGCAGTGGAACATGTCTTCCACCTCATGCTAAGTGATAAGAAGTGCTGGTAACAGCACGGTGCGTTTCTACCTCTACTTCTAAGGAGAACCAATCAGTTTCAGAACATGCCAACATGCAGTCATGTACACTAGTTCCGATAATTACATTACCATGTTCTTTACTACGAACTGCACAACATGCTTATAGCCTTGGATATTTCACAACTGCAGTAAAAAATTAAGCACAGGGAAAAAACAACTTGACAATACTGTAAGGTAGAATCTCACCTCAGATTCACTTGGAAGACTGAGCTTCTGCATAATGTACCTTTGGATGGATGATGCAGGTATACTTCCATCTCTATAATTAGAGAACACATTAGCCACAATTGAAACAACTAAAAGATATTTAGCTGCAAAACAACACAAAGAACTGCTGATTACACCTAGAAATGTGCAAAGTCACCGCAACTATAACAAGGGGACCAAGTTTGCAATCAAGCTACGAAACCGAGCTGTATTTACAGCAGAAAATCGAGCTGTATTTATAGCAGAAAATATACAAGTTACTGAAGTTGACACATGACATGGACTAAAATTATCAGGGGTAGCAGGAACAAGCTTATGAGTCATGACAACAGCATTGCTCCATGACCATACAGGAACAAGCTTAAATATGGAGATATGCTGGTCTGCATATCGAAGCCCCTTACACATGCATACAGAACTAAACAAACTCCACGCATGTAATTATGAACATGGTCAAATCAGAATTGTCGAACATAAGTTCACCAAATTTCACTGAAAGTTATATACTTCAGAATTGGAAGCAACTAAGGTTATGCATTTTCTTCGCATCCTGAACATAGGTTTCTTCCATTCTAAGTTCTAAACAAAGGTCTTTTTCCCTTTGTTTTTTCAATCTTCATGCTTTTCCGTTAGAAACATATCATAACAGTTCAGTGCCAAGACCATCCATTAAAATGCAGATTTAGGAAACTATGGATAATTAGATCAGAGCTATTGGTGCATCTGCAGCAGAGATGAGGAACATGAGCTTACTTTATTCTCAAATAGTGGGCAGGTATCTGTGGCAATGGTGGGATACCTTTCCTGAAAACATTTGTATTACAGAAGATCAAGGGGGGAGGGAGACACACCTAAGAAATTGCTTCGACTGAATTTGAGAATAATTGATATTATATTGATGACTTACTGGTCAAACGAGGCAATCAATGAGAACCATACGGGGTTCAATGCCCTACTGTTCTGGGCCTTCTGGATAGCTGCAGCGCTAGAAGTTGCATACTTCCCTCGGCCAGCCCCTTTCCTTTTAAGCACCATTTGTGAAAGAGGAACATCTTTCTTGTCATCTTGAAATTTGGACTTCCGTGGATGCTCCCAAGCCTTCTCTCTGCTAGCATCTTCACTATTAGGAGATTCATTGAGCTGATCTCCCTTAACAGCCAGACTCTGTGGACTTGACCTGAAGGACTTTGTTTTGCTTGCAGCCTCTACAAGACAATTTAAAGGTTTCCAGAGCTCTGCCTTATCCAAATCCTTATTATCATCTGTTTTATCTTTACTAGAGGGATGACTTGATGTTTCCGCATTTGACGATACCTGCAAATGATATCGTCAAATGACTGCTGCTGATGCTACGCACGTAGAGCTCCATGTAGCTAATGTGAAAACATAAACTGCAAAAGTTATGCAAGTAACAGTGCATGATTCAATTTGAATGCTACATTTATTCTTTACCTTTCTTCTTGTTTGAGGTACTTTGCTCAAGCTATCTAGCAAGCTTAAATTATCAGCATGCTTATTGGTGTTATCATTATCCTTTTCCACAGGATCAAGGATAGGACCAAGGCCGCGTAATGCGGCTGCAGCCTTCCTGGTAACTGCTCTTGTTCGGCGCCCTGTCAAACCCGCTGTTATTCGAGGTGTATTAACCACCAATGAAGAGATAGACCTCTCTTTCCTTTTAACAGGCAGTGCAATGGGAGATTCAACTTCAGCGTTAACCTTCTTCCTTTTCAATGGAAAAACTTTCGACCTCACATCTTGTATATTGTGATCAGCTCTGAAATCAAGATATAGGAAAATGAGTAGAAGAAAGGCACAAGTTAAGAACGATAAAATTGCATTCACCAAAAATAATCCCAGCTCAGAAGAGCTATAAGATAAAATTTTCTCGCAAAAGGCAAAAACAAAAATAATCTTGGCCAAATAGCAGCCTTCAATCGCATTTCAGATGAAAAGCAATTCTTTACTGAAGGCACACAGTTAAGTCTCGCCCAGGATACAGACCTATATAAATGGCTTCCCCCATGAACAAATGGTTGACAAGAAGCCTTGAAAATAGAGGTATAATGACAGCAAATTTTTGGTATTAGTAAAGCTCAAAATGATGTCAGGCGACTATTGAAAACACAATGATGCCAGACAAGAAAGAACACTGGAGGTCAACTGCAGATACATATCTTTATAAGGGATTATTATATCGAAGCTTAGTTGAATATTCTCTTCCACAATTGATATCCATGGTAGGAAGCTCAGACAGAGGTATATTCCTTACTTGATATAAGCTACTTTGTCCAATTGCAGCTCTACTCTTCACTGGAATGCAACAACCCCATAAGGATGCTCCTATTACGTGGGAGTAACATAGCTATATATTCCAGCTTATTCAGGAAGCTGGATAAGTCTTTTACACTGCAGATTTTCTGATTTTCTATGCTTCTGTTGCTTCTCACTATCTTCCTTCTGTAGTTCAGTGCAACTATCCATTATGAATGATTTATACTCAAAGTTCTGACATCTTGTTATCCAATGGAAATAGATGCGAACAGTAAGAAATCAAGGGAACTTAGCTGTGAAGTCAAAGTAGTCCCAATAAACATGTACTTTGGCAGTAAGAAACGTACAAAAACATTTGGCAAAGCAAACAATTTGTAGTAGAATAAAAATGTAACTGTTCACAATGATTTCTCCCACCAAAAAAAAGGTCATGAGAAGAATACCTAAGCTTCTCAACTGGAGCGCAGCCAAGATCAATTTTACATACTGGACAGTAGTCTAACTCCTCATCATTAAGCTTCTTATAGATACACTTTCTACAAACTGCATAGTGTCAAGAAAACTGCTCAAATATCGTGAGGAATCAAGATGTGAGGATTTCATAGTGTAGAAGACTGGCATAAGGCAATGTACTCATTTGAAAGGGGAAATTAAAGAAGCTGCACCACAAAAATTCCTTTCCATGGAAAACACAAAGAATGTTCTGAGGTGTGTGTATATAATGGGAAAGAAATTTATGCATGCAAATGAACAGAAGCCTCTGACTCTAGCTATAGTAGCATAGTAGCATGGGCGAATAGCATAAAATGCCCAAAACAATTTAGAATTAAACACAGGAGGTCAAAAGACAATAGATCTGATCGGAAATGCTGTATACAGAAAAATCAGACAGATGTAACACTATTATATTGAAACATTAGTAAGTTGTTCTCATATCCTGCAGAGTTAAGCAATGCAACAAGATATGTTTTTGCAGAACAAAAAATTAAGTACAAATGGAAATAACAACTCTATCAACCAATTGAAACTGTTATGTACTTGACATGTGTACAAGCCAGTCTCAAAAAGAAGAAAAATAATAAATAAACTAAGAGGATAGATGCCCAATACATCAAAACCACCAATCTTGACTCCCAACAGCCAAAACATCCTAATAAAGTAACTATTTATTAATACCAGATACATATCCAGAAGGGGTGTCTTTCGCTTATTTTAGGACAAAGCTACAATGGCTAAATAAAATGGCAACGTAGTCATGAGATGTTACAATAAGGAAACAGAGCACAAATGATGATATGCACCCCAACAAAAATGAAGTGAAACAAAACAAAGTAGCAATGGATGTGGCTATGTGACAGATGAATAGAGTTAATATAACATTTTACATCAAGGATTTAAAGCCTGAGTGATCCTAGAAATACCAATTTCATTCCTAAACCTAACCACACTCAAAGTAAAGAATTTACAAACGTTGGAAACAAATCAAGATTCCCAATATCTCAAGGGCACACACAACATGGACAATTACACCAACTGATTCATGCATGCAGAGCAATTAAAGAGTTTGCACATATTTACAGACACCGTGATTCCACATTGATAACCCAAAAGCTATGTGCACAGTTCTACCATTTACAGGTCAACATTGGCACATTGCAGGGACCCCACATGCAAAACTAAAACAAATGCTCGCTAAATTTATCCTTCCAATCTCCAGACACTGATCTAAATCATGAACTCGAGCTGAATATTAACTCAGTAACTCATACCAAATTACTACAAGTTTACATAATATCATGCATAGTAGCACCAGAAAACTAAGCAACAATCTTAACAGGATTAATACAGATTTGCATCGAGAATAGTAGCACCAAAGCGGCTCACAGATTTGCTCAAATTTCACTAATCTACGTAAAACCCATTCATTGAAGCGCAGTATTGATACAACATCACATCATGGTTCCAGAAACCAAGCTGGAGCACAGCCCAGTAAGGCAAGAATCTAAAAGCATGGAAGTCAATGAACGTGGTCAAGTCAAACGCATGAACACGAGGCCCCCAGATTTACGTGGAACCAAGAAGCGGAACCGCAACACCAACAGTAACGCAAGAACCGCAATCACGCAAAGAACAGTGACAATGCAAGAACCATGTAGGCGATAGCAATACGACATCCCCGGATCACGGAACGGCGAGCTCGACGCCTACCAACCCACGTCGGCGACGGCCAAATCCGGAGCCCCAGGAACCAAGCACGCGTCGAATCGTCCGCGCAATGCTCGGGAGCGCGAAATCGTCGTAAAGATTGGAGCTTTAGATGCTACCGGCGTACATGGTGCGGCGGCGGAGTGGAGAGGTACTCACATGTGTGGAGGCACTCGGAGATGGTGGTGGCGTCGCGGAGCAGGCGTTGGCACAGCGGGCACGTCATGCAGCGCGCGAGCAGCTCCCGCTTCACCATCACCACCCCGCTCCCCTCCGCGCGCCGCCGCCGCCGACTCCGCCCACGCCCCCCTCCTCCCTGCTCCGCCTCCGCCTCCTCCACCTCCACCTTCATCTCCACCACCTCCTCCTTCGCCTGCTCCCCGCCAGCCCCCGGCATCACCTCCACCTCAGCCGCCGCCGCCGCCGCCGGCTCCTCCGGCGGGGCCGGCGATGCGGGCCCGCTCTGCATGGCGTGGGCCCCCCCGTGCGGCTAGCCCCGCGTGCTGCGGAGGCGCAAAGGCGGGGGCTTTCTACCCCGTCGTCTCTCCCCTGCGCATCGGAATGGGAGGAGAGATCGAAGAAGACGAGGACGACGACGAGGAGAGAGTTGAAAATGCGAGCGCAAAAAAAATTATTTACGTATTTATCGAGGGAAGAGAGAAGCCGAAGGAACGAAGGATTGATGGGGAAGGCCAAGGAGGTTGGGTTGGTTTTATTTTGGCTTTTCTTCTTCCTATTTTCTTTGCTTTATTTGCCTTTTCAACGTGTATATACATATTAGTGTAATAGTGTTGCAAGACATACGTGGTAAATACCGTATCAAAATGCTCAGAAGATTGTGTGTACCATGCGTTCGGCGCACGTTGGTGTAAAAAAGATAAATCACATGATTTTTGGAATAGTAACGTATAACGGATAACATAGAAAATTGGTGGTACAAAGATGTTATTTTCTCTTATTGATAACCGCTTCACATGGATCAATAAAATACCTCATTTTCTTGATTCAATATGTATAGATATACTATAAGGTTATAGAATTAATATTTCTTGCGATATATATATAAACTCATGGGAGTAGTAATTGACTACAAAAAATACATGCAATATCTTCTAAGAGAGAGTTATCAATGAAAAGAAATGTGATACGTACTATAGATAATGACATTTCCACGTGTGATTAAGCATGTCTTACTTACCAAGCCCGACAAGAGACGCGTCGTTAAGCAACGTGAATACATGTACAATAGGACGATACTATGAGCAATTTTTTCTCAGTTTGAAAAAAAAGTCAAGCGTTGCTTTTTAATACTAAAAAATGCAATATTAAACATACCACGGTTTATAGAACTGCAGTAATTCTTGTATTCAAACACTTCAAAGTATTTAAAGCTATAATTTTTCTAAAAACCATAGAATTCTAATTTGCATCCAAACGGCCTAAGCGGGAAAAAAATAAGCCTTCCGTCTCTTATAGCATAGAGTTTCTGAACCAATGACGCATATAAAAGGTCCAATTTTTCTGCTAATATTCGTAGAAAATCATTGTTAACCAGCCACTATAATCTATTATTAAAAAAAGCATAAATAGACGAGAAAGTCTCAACTTTAAAGTAAACGCTACATCACGTTTCATTTTTCTTTAGAGAGAGACAGGGGCTTTATTGATATCAGCGTTTATAGGTACATGCATATCGATGAAGCTGTCAATCAACCACACACTAGATTACGTAATCGTGCGCGTGATTACGTTTTGCGTGTCATTTTACTCGACGGGCTCGCAACTACGGCAACAGCTGCCTGGATCCCCAGGCCCTACGGCTCGCGCAGAGCAGCATCTCATCCGGCCCATTCAGAGTCGTCGAACGGATTAAAAGATGATTTCATCTCCCTCTCCGCGCCGCTGCAAACTCACAAAGAACAAACTAACTGGGCTAGTCCGTCTTCATGTCAAGGCATGAAAATTACCCCATCTATTAGATAACGAGAAACGGGAAAAGAGCAACATGCATAGACACGCCTGCTTTGGTGTAGGTGCCTCTAGAGCTTCCGGTCGTGGATCAATAAACCTCGTGATATTAACTAGTTTTATAACGTTGTGTCTCGTCTTAAAGTTGACCCCGTACGTTGTTTCTTCCGCCTTGTTGCCTAAATCACCGTTTCTTTCGAACATCATGTTCCGTATAATGATAAGAAACCAATAACGCTAAATGTAATGACCCAGCTCTGTAAACATATTATGATGAGACTTTGATGGTTAATATGAAATAAAGTGTATTTCATCCTCATGTCCTTTCTACATTTAGAGAAATTAACATAACCTTAATTAAAAAGGTGCCAAAATTGACCTAGAATTAATCCTAAATAAAATTGTGAAATAAAAATGGTCCAATAATTTTCATAGGTCTCATACATTTTTAAGAAATTTTGAAGATGAATTGCATATTTGAATAAAGTGTTATTTAGTCCAGTTTCAAATTGACATAACTATAATACATTTATTTGGTGAAGTTTCCTATATCCAGAATATTTATGGCTCATTTTGTTACCTAAGCAGGAATATGACTTTTCAAGAATTATGGAACCATATTTTACCTACTTGCGGTTCAAACCTTAATTAGGAAAAAATTAGACTTGTATTTAAATAGCGGTCAAATATGGCTTAATTTATTATGAGAAATTTCTAATAGGTCATAAATTTCCTAAAGACCCTCTAAGAATTTTTTTTTCAAATTTTATAACTTAGATTTGAACCTACAAACAATTCAAAAACTATCTATGGATAGAAATAGAAAAATAAAAAGAAAAGAGTTCAACATTGACCTAATTGGCCTAGCCCACAACCCAGTCTACCAGCGTGACAGACCAAGCCCACCATCCACGTCACCCATGCTTGTGCCCCGCTATGTCGCTACCCCCGGTCACTAGCACGTGGGACCCGCCTACCAAGGTGGTTGTCTCCGAGGGCCCTACCACATGCCTCAGCACCCCTGCGCAACGCATACAGAAGCGTTGACAGCCAACTGCCCCATCGAACTCATTGTCGACCCGGCAGTTGTGCCAGTAGGTCTGCGTTGGTGCCTACCTTGCTTTCCATGCTTTGACATGTCCAAGTCACGACCTCTTAGCTATTGGAGCTGACGCTGTCGACCTAGGTTTCCTTCGCCGGTGGTGTGGCATTCCTTCTCCCATTTCCTAATCTGACACCACTAGTGTGCCCTTCTCATCCTTCTGCATCTCCCCGAGCAAAGAGTGCAACCCGCCATAGAGTTCCTTGCCCAGAACGCTAGCTCCAAGCGAGAGCACCGCCTCTACATCGTGTGTCAACTCGTGTCTGGAGGTAACTGAGGTCCGCACAGTGTCAGATAGATCCACTGCATTTTCCTGAACTCACCTGAACACTCACCGTTGCATTTGGTGCAGGCAACTGGCTAGAAAGCCATCTTTGTCCTCGCCTCTAGTAGTAGCACCGCAGTGGATCGATTCCTCTTCTCCACACAAGTCAATGCCTGCGTTAGCTTCGCCCGGTTCCCTAGTTCCCCTCTAACATCGTTTTCTGTCTCTACGCATGCTGGAGACAGTTGTCCCCTCTCACCGAAGCTCCACTGCCACCATTGACGTCGAGGTCATTGCCATCGTCCTCCTTTGAAGCAGCCATGCACCGTAACGTGTTCAGGAGATTGGTATAAAGCTGATGCCAGGAAGAAACAAGTCAAAACACCTCTCCTTCCTCATCTTTTGGCATCGACTGCATCCCACTGCTTCGCCAACCACCACGACCTTTCCTCCATCCTCCTTTGCCTCGGCTCTGTGCTTTATTGAATCCGCAGTAAGCTCCGGATCCAAATGCCACCTCTCGCTCTTCCTCTCTCCCTCGGTATCGCGCCCATGCCGCTTCCTCTACTCCGCATCACCGACACCGACCAGTGCATAGCCGCCTCCGGTGACCATTGGTCCAAACGACCAGGGGTCGAGATCGTGGGCCACGCAGGAACGGAACAAAGTAAGTCACGTTTAAAATGGCCCATGATAGCGCACGCGAGCTCGCGCTCAAGCTCGCCGGCGTTGAGCCACTATTTGGCCTAACGTGTGGGGATGGGAGATTAGTCGTTGAATAGTTAACTATTTGCACCTGAGTGGTCAAAATTTGGATTAAAGCATGTGTTAATGTCCGTGAGCATGACAAGTCAGTCCCACTAACACGACCGTCAGCTAATTTAAATTGTTAAAAAGGAAAATAACCTGGCATGTGGACCCTGTCTGTAAGTGACACACTAAACAAATAGATCAAAATTAAATTAAAATCCTGTTGAGTATGACTAGTGGGCCCAAGGGAAACTTTGACCAATCAGTCCTTGACCAATCAAAGCTGATCGCTGGCCCCACATGCCAGCCTCTATAGCTAGACTTCTCTGTGTATAAAATGTGTTTTCTGTTATGTTAATTGAGGAAAAGATTAAAAAAAAGGGCTAAAAAAAGACTACAACTTGTAAAATTTATAAAGCATTCATATGAACTCCAAATGAGATGAAATTTTTATGTAAATTAAAGGATTAATCTGTAATTTCACATGGTATCAGTTTCATGCATGTTACTATTGTCTGGAAGATTGAAATTGTTGCTATGTTGATAAACCCTAAAATTGACATATAATTTAGAAATCATAACTTTAATTATAGAACTCCAAATTGAGTAAAACCAATTGCATTAGTTTCGAAATTTCATTTTCCATGTTCTAGGATGCATTTTATTCATCACCTTGCATTCTAAATTTCTATTATTGATTTACTCCCTCTTTTGGCATTTCTAGATTCCTTGGTTCTTATCGGTAGAACCAGGCAACGAGGCATCGTACAAGAGTGATCCTTGG
This sequence comes from Stipa capillata, assembly GCA_019208055.1. Classification (NCBI taxonomy): domain Eukaryota; kingdom Viridiplantae; phylum Streptophyta; class Magnoliopsida; order Poales; family Poaceae; genus Stipa; species Stipa capillata. The sequence continues at coordinate 1,213,355 of JAGXJF010004511.1, forward strand.
TAGGTCCAGCAGCACGATCAACAAAGAAAGTAGCAGCTCGCTAAAAATTTATGATTAATTTTTCAAGGATATTGCTTAGCTTTACTTGAGATGTGGATTATGTATCTGTAACTCTCCCTTGTTTAGCTTTGTTGTGATACCTTTTTGTACTAATGCACATTCCCTCATGTATGTGTGAAGATTTATCAATTTTGGAGTTTTAAGCCTCATACACTCGATTGTTTATTGTAACGCTGAGTGTGATGGAGGGGATCTTCTTGCTTAAGCTCCATCCGATCGTTTCTTGTAACAACGGATGTTGAGGAGCAAGAATCTCACTGCAGCCTAGGTTATTCTTCATTGATCTATTCCGTCCGACCGTTTCTCGTAACACCGAGTGTTGATCGGGATCAATGAGTTAACCGATTTCGAAACGATCGATCTCCTCTCATACAAGCTTCATTTCAGGGGTTCATATCCCTAATTGTAGACCTAAGTGTGTCCATTAAGATTCATGAGTACTAGTAGATCAAATAACTAACGCAGAAATATAATATTCACGTAACAATCCACGATTAGTGCAAAACAATATGAGAAGTAAACATGGAACAATTCATGACTACTGGTGGAACAAAAAACTATAATAAGTGGGGGGGAAATAGTTCTATGAAATAATTCACTATTACTAGTGAAACAAAAATTATAGCTATTGAAACACAAATTTAGTGCTCATGGAACAATTCACAACTATAGCGAAGCAATGTGAAATATGCGGATGGAATAGTTTATGGCTACTAATGGAACAAAATTTAGTGTTGACGCAAACAATTGGTAATCATTGTGTAACAATACAAAAAGCGCACATAGACATGACTACTGGTGAAACAAAAAATTAGAAGAGTGAAAGAAAAGTTATGGACAATGAAATAATTTGTAACTATTGTGAAAGAACACAAAAGTGCACATGGAATAATTTGTGATCACTAGTGAAAAAGACGCGTTAACGAATCAATTGGAAAACACACATGAAACATTTACAAACATTATTCGTATAAGTTTAACAATTAGCCGAAAAATATCATGGAAAATAATAAATAATGCAAAATAACATGCTACAATACGGCAGCAAAGGAAAAAACTATGAAATAATGAAAGGAAAGAAGAAAAAGACAAAAAAAGGAAAAAGTGGTGGCCGTGAATGTTCATTCTAGTTTCTCCTTCCTTTCTTATTCGTAGGGAAACTAACAAATAAATATCACTAGTGGAATAATTTCAAAATAAAAAATTAGCAGGACAAATAAAATAAAAGTGCTCACGGGAGTATTCGTGAGAGTATTGATGGAACAATTGAAGAAACTGACACATGAAAGAAAGCAATAAAACCAAGAAAAAAAAGGGAATGTCTATTCCTCAGTTGCCTGAAATTTTCTTAAATCTCAGTTAGTTTTTAAGCATTTGGATCAAAATCCAACAACTCTCATCTCCATTAAAATAAAGTATAATTTTACGGACTAAAAATTACAGTAACTTTTCACTAAAATTGCACACATCTAAAACTACAATTTTAGGCTAAAGGATATGCAATTTTACAGACTAAAAATTGCAGTAACTTTTCACTAAAATTACATACTTTTAGAACTACAATTTTAAGCTAATTGATGTGTAATTTTAGGTGACTGAGATTTACAAAAATTTCAGGCAACTGAGAATTAGCCAACACGAAGAAAAAAAAACTAGCTGCGTGGCACGAACAACAGACAAAAGGAAATTTTGCAGTGCAAGGGGAAAAAACGAGAAGGTGCTCATAATCTTCGTGGGCCACTGGCCCAAACTGTGCAATGGTGGATGCAACAACACTGGCTTTGGAAGCTGATAGAACAACACTACGGGCCATATGACGCCCATCAGGCTCAAATAGCAGCTACACACCAGCCCATTACACGCCGTCCATCAGGGAATCCGCACCCTCCGCTCCGCAACGAACGGTCCAGATGGCGCTACCCGTCAGCCGTACGATCCCATCACCATCCGCCGCTGGTCCGCTCGTCCACGTCTCCTCCAAAAAAAACAAACAAATACTTCTTCCTCCGCCTCCGCCTTAGCGTCGCATGCTCGCCGTCGCCGCCGCGCCCCCGCCGCCGCTCCCCCGCTCGTGCGCCTCGTCGTGGAGGTGCTCCCCTGCCACCTCTCCCCCTTGCTCCTCCAGGTGCATAAAAGTTATACGTTTTTTAATAATGCTGTTAATAATACAAGCAATTATTTGAGAGAGACCACTAGTCCACCCCAAATCTCGGAAGATACTGTGCTGCTGCTGCCGGTCAATCTATTTGTTAGGTTAAATTAATGGAGGAGAACAATTTGACCTCGCCTTCTTCTTCTTCTTCTTCTTCTTCCTCCCATCTTTGACCAGCTTTGGTTTGGTTTGCTTCGTTGGTTGCTGTGATTTCGTAGGGAGGGGTTTGGGTGGTGGTCGCTGCGGCAGCGAGGCCGGAGCCGCAGGAGCGGAGGGGTGGTGCATCCGGCGATGGCGCGGCCGCCGATCCTCTCCGTCGCACTGCCATCTGACACGGGGCGCGTGCTCAGCATCCAGTCCCACACCGTCCAGGTCCAATACCCCCCTCCTCCCCTATCCATCTGCCAGCCGGAACCTTGCTTCAGCGCTTCCGTCGGAGTAATCGGCGGCTATCTGTTATGCGTATAAGCTTGTGGAATTACGCGTCCGTATGTAGTTTGGGTTTGGGAGCCAAGCAACTTGGCATGTTGGAGGTTTTAGTTAGGCCCTTGCAAGTGTTCCATTAGTGTGATATTTATATGATGCAGCCATGCTTGTTGTGTTGCTTGCGCACTGTCAGCGTGATTGTCGCCTGTTAGATGGTGTTACGTGAGTTGCGTGATTGCTCAACCGCTTTGATGGTGTATGAATCCCATCTGATCGGTTTGGATTGGTGATTGTATAGTGTACGGAAAAAATGGACATAGACTTGTTTCAGGAATCAGGAGTAGTAAATGACTTAAATGTTTTATGTTTTGGTTTGATATGTGTGGTCTGCTCACAATGTTTTTTCCTTAATTTAGGGGTACGTTGGCAACAAATCAGCTGTCTTTCCCTTGCAACTTCTTGGTTTTGATGTCGATCTGATAAACTCTGTACAGTTTTCTAATCATACAGGTAGAGGTGGGCTGCTTTATACAATATCTTATGTGCAATCTGTTTGACACGCCTATATAATCCCTGTTATGTATTATCTCAGGATACCCAACATTTAGAGGACAAGTTCTCAATGGCAATCAGCTGTGGGATCTTATTGAAGGGCTGGAGGAAAATGATTTATTGCACTATACCCATTTATTAACAGGTGAATGACTGTCACAACTTCTTCAATTTAGAATTTCCCATCCTTCACATCAAAGAAAGAGAAAGCTGATTGGTCTTCACTGATATTTCATCGTGATGGCTGACCACTAATCGTCTCCTTTTACTGCCAAGTGTAATGCTTCATATGCAAAGTAACATGCTATTATTTATTGTTCAAAAAAATTGTAAAGTAACGTGCTATTTATGGTATTCAGGTTATATCGGCTCTGTTTCCTTTTTAGATACAGTGCTGCAAGTTGTTGATAAATTACGATCAGTCAATCCTGATCTTATATATGGTATTTTTTTCTCACCTTTCATTATTTGTATATTTATTTCTTCTGTACAAAATTTTATAGGGAATTTTTTCATAATAATATACTGATTTGAATTGGTTCATATCTGTTTGCAAACGTTCTGCAGTATGTGACCCAGTTCTAGGTGATGAAGGAAAACTATATGTTCCTCAGGAGTTAATATCTGTTTATCAACAAAAGGTGATTTAGCCCATTTCAACTTGCTAAGTTTATCTTGATGATATCAAATGCTGGGAATTGCTTATTCTTTGGCTTTTTAGAATGTAAAAGGCATTATTTAACATAAAAACGCAAGCTTTGGCAGTATTGCAACATGTAGTGCTCACAACTTCTATAAGCCAATCCCTTCCATAGACTGAATTGCTATTTTTTTGTTGTAGAACAGTACATTTAGACTACATCTCCTATTCTCCTGTAGAAGTGAGTAGAGCCAGTTCTGTACCTTCTGTTCAGAGCTTGGTCCCATCAGCTTCTGTTCCCTTTTGCTAACTGAGCTATGAAGTGAAAATTATACCATAGGCAGAGTGCCATTCCAAATATATTTCGTGCTCATAATGCTTTTACACAGGCCCCATATGTTAACTCATTCTAATCTATTTCATTTTTTCAACTAATTATCCTTAGGTTGTCCCAGTTGCTTCAATGCTTACGCCAAACCAATTTGAAGTTGAACTACTCACAGGATTGAGGTAATCATGCTCTTCTTTTGAGAATAGAAGTGAGTGATTCTGTTTATGGTCATCTACCACACCATACATATCCTAGTACCAGATTCCATACAAATTCAATTCTAGCACAACTTGCTCACAGAAAACAAACAAGTACATCGATTCCTTTTCTGCTAATTTTGGTCTGAGAAGTCCAATTTTTAATCCAGCTACTGTTTTGTGGGTTATATAATTGGTATTTACTGCAATTTTTAGTCCAGTTACTGTTTTGTGGGTTATATAATTGGTACTTAGTGCAAAGGCCAAAGGGGCTAATGGGCAGGTTAGGAGGCAGTAATTTGAAAAGTCAATCACAACTGTCGGACGTAGATCCCAGTGATACCTCGGAAGAAGTAAAGGGTAGGGGCAAAATTGTTTCAGTGGCATTCTGCAAAATAACAGCTATTTATAGGCCCTGTTTGGTGGGCTGTGAGAAAGTAGCTTATGGTTGTGTGCTGTTTGTTGTGGGAAATCTGCTGTGGGTTGTTTGCTGTGGAAATGTTGTAGGTCATTGGCAAACTGGTTGTTAGATTAAACTAATTGAGGCATTCGACAATAAAAATTTAGAAAACTAGACATTGTTACATGGTAGACAAGCCACGAAAGCTAAAAACCAAAAGCACCTTTTGGCTTATACACAAAGCCAAAACCCGAAACTTGTTTGGTTCAGCTTTTGGCTTATAAACCAAAAACCACCTTCAATAAGCATAACCAAACACCCCCATAGTGGCATTCGTTAGTGGCATTTTTCCTATTAAATTTATTTTGCATACTTTTTCTTTAGCAATAACAATAAATCTATCAACAAAAGCATTTGTCTTATACAATGGTACGATATTCAAATGCTTGTTAGCTTTCTTATTTGAATGTGTATTTTACAGGATTACCTCCGAACCAGATGGCTTAAAAGCTTGCAATACCCTCCACAGTGCTGGACCACGGAAGGTTTGCCCCTTATCACCCAATAGATAAACCAATATAGAATCATTTTTGGCCAATATGCTCAACTATCTTTGGATGTTTGATTGTTATCATCCTTCAGGTGGTCATAACTAGTGCACTTATTGAAGACAAGCTGCTCCTTATCGGAAGTTACAAAAAAACAGAGGTAAATTTTTGACAAATGTATACTATTGATATCTATCTACATGCTATCGATGTACTTGTTGCATATAGAAAATTTAGTGCTTTTATAAAATTATTCAACAAAATAATTGGAGATGACATCCCACTGATCTTACCTTATTACCCTCATGGGAGTTGTGAGAAGATTACACAAGCAAATTATGGAGCGAATGACGCCTGCATGGCTGCATATATAGAAAGCAATCTTATTTACATACAGTCAAACATATCTCATTCTAGTTTTGTACGGCTCCTATGCTACTTAGGTTCTCTACTGGGAGGGATTTGGCTGGCTATGAGCTGCTGACCATTCCATGCAGTAGGATGTCTCAGGGCTGTGATATAGTCATGTGAAATAGTTGTCATCTAGGCCAGGTACACTCTATAGAACAGTTAGCAGGCTGATGTGTAACCCAGGTATTATCACCAGTCTTCTCTAGATGCACTTCAGTGCCTGCACAACTTAGATTAGAAGCAACTATTAGGATTTGCGAGTAATATTGTGTCATTTATAATTCAGAATTTAGCATCACCAGACCTGTATGGGCACTTTAGTCTATTTCAGACCAAGGATATGATCATTTTCTGGGTGCTGGTATAGGTGAACAAACCCATTTACCAACTAATCACTGGCAATATTACGTTCTTGTGTTAGCTTTGAGTTTTTGGTTGAGTTTGAGTAAATTCATACACTAAATTTTAATAATTAAGTATATGCTTCGGAAATAAACCGCTGAAAATGGAAATTGGCGAAATTACTCTTATCGCTTGCCAAATACGATCAGCTTTTAACTTCTTAAACCCTGATCCCTCGACGGATCTGTTCCAGGCTTCCAGTCCTGTTACTGCTATTTAGTGACTTAGAGGTCAGAAAACTGATCTTAATCTTCCAGAGTTTCCCCATCAGGCTCAATTTCCTGAACCTTGTCTGAGAAGTCAAATTGTTATTTGCATCAAAGAGGATATTATCGACATCTCATAAGATATGACAGGATTTTGTAAGTTCTGGGTTACTTTCATAAATAGATGCAGTGGAAATGGGTTTAAGTTGATATTCAGGTGTGGTAATAGGTATATAGGAAATTTACTGTCTCTCGATTTTCAGGAGCAACCGCCGGAACAATTTAAGATCGAGATACCTAAGATACCTGCATATTTCACGGTATGCGCTCCACTTATAATAGGGGAACCCCTTTTATATATATTGATTTAGTTTTAAATTTTCTTTTGTGAATTTTTCGTCCACAGGTCGGTTATTTGTGTAGGGAATAGATTGGCATAGGCTATCTCTAGATTAAGTATGGACTAATACATATTCTTGTTTTATTTATTGTAGCGTTTTCCATGTAGGAGCTTCCTATATTAGTCCATTTAAACAAATAAGCATCTCGAAGAATGATCTTACATCATTCATATCCAAGAAATGTTGCATGATCAAACAGTGGTCAAATCCTAGGAAAAACAAATTTCTTGTCTTACTGGTACATTTTTTAATTTGACCCGCCATTTGAGAAATGATGGCATAGGGTTTCTATCTCAGGTTTACCTTAATAAAACCTTGTGCAGTAAAATAAGCCACTTCATTTAGGGTCTGGCTGTATTCATTCGTGATACATCTGGAACTTCAATGGCTTTAGCTGTGAAGTAAAAAATTCCATATTCAAGCATTATTCGTTTCCTAACTTAATCAAAAAGTTACTTTACCAGTTGGTTTATCTCTTGGCTGATTTGAAAATAAATCATAGAACTAGAACCTCAAGAGATGTTTGAGTGAGGTGGTAGAGAAATGGTGTGCATTGCAAAGCTTGGTGTTTATAGCATTGCTAGCTGTGCATACTTCCTTCAAATATTTCAGTTGTTGTCTAAGTATTTTGCTGGCTCCATCATGCTTTGCAGGGCACAGGAGATTTAACAACTGCTCTTCTGCTAGGATGGAGCAATGTATGTCCTCGAGAAAGTTCATTACTGTTCTTGTGCAATTGTCTTGTCATGGTTAGACCGTTTCTAACACATGGTTGCTTTGCGTGTGATGTTTACAGAAATACCCCGATAACCTTGAGAGAGCGGCAGAACTGGCAGTATCCAGTTTACAGGTATCTCTGTTGTGCTGCTATTCAACATGATCTAACTGTTAGGTCTTTTGCACACTAAACTTAGCAGCATGATGTATTAGCAATCCTGAGTTATATTTCATGGATTTTGGTGTTAGCGCACATGAATTTGAATTTGTAGGTAGGACCCAGTTCTGCTGACTAGCAAGTAGCAACCGATTGTCTCCGGCGGCTGTCTGTTCACATCCAACCTTTTTTCCTTCTATATCATACAGGCCATGTTTAAATCTGGTTCAGTTTAGATGTTATTCTAAGCTTGCGTACATGTTCTTGAGGAAGGTAAAATATAAATGCCTAAATGCCAAGTCAGCCATTAGGATTTAGGATCTAGTTTGCTTTCTACGGCTGCATTTCTTTGGGATACTGTCAATATAGGAGCTTTCAATGTTTAGTTAGCATACATTACTTTAGAATCTATAACGTATACAGAAACTTCTGCAGGCACTCCTAAGAAGAACTGTGGAAGATTATAAAAGGGCAGGCTTTGACCCATCAACCAGCAGCTTAGAGATCCGGTTGATTCAAAGCCAGGATGAAATCCGAAGCCCACAGGTTACGTGCAATGCCGTGAAGTATAGCTGATCCCATAGTAACTGTGACAAGCAGTGTCAATGGTCGCAAAATTGAGATTTGAAAACTGTTATACTTCTTAGGGGAATGGTCTTAAAAACATTTTGGTCTTTATTGAAGCATGCCAGGATCTTCAGCAGTGCCTGCCCCGACTTTTGCATGCCGAAGTTTTGGGACACCATTTCCATATCACCATAATTTCACAAACAAAAAGAACAATACACCATGCTGCTTTTGTTGCAATTTGTCAGAGTGCTGTTTGTGACTGTGAGGCTGGATCGTACAAAAGGTTAGTTGTATCTTGAAGCTTGGTTGTGTTACAATGAATAAACAGCAGTTGTGTTGATGCATTCTGTAACTTCTTTTTCCTTTTCTGAAAAATATGTGGTCTGTTACTTCTTGGTGATTACTGAACGAGAATGAGTCAGACAGCAACTTGCACACTTATTCTATTCCAGTTGCCTTTGACATGATTTTGTTTCCAGGAAAAAAAAAGTAAAGCAGCTGCTATGTATGGTGTTGACATGATTGAATCCTCTTAGTTTCATTGGTATATATTTCCTGAGGGATCAAACGACAGTGGTCACCTTTATTCACATGAAACTGTTAGATATGAATTGTTATATGTTTGTATTCTAGCTGTTTTAGGTTTTCTTATACAGTACATATATATCAACTATATATTGTTCTAGAGCCTATGGGGAATACACAAGTTGTTATTTCTCGTAACAGAAACAAGGATAGAAAAAAAAACATACAACAGTAATAAAGTAGCTCTTTCCTCCGAGAAAAGATGGTCAACCAAGCTGCCTTTTGGAATATATCGTGAGAAATGTACTCACGAATTTATGAAGTTGTACTCACAACATACAACAGATAGTATGTGAGTATTTTTCTCCTTTTCCAGAGCACAGAAATTCTTGAGCCCTCGGCCGATGGATCTAACACACGCTGCTCCTCTTAGAATATAATAGAAAAATCAGATCGATGGAGATTTGAGTACGCACAACGTGAAGAAGCACTACTTGTTAGTTGTTAGCATTTCGCAATCCATAATTCACTTGTGCCAATGATACAAATAGCTCACTCAAAAAGCAAATCATAAAAATAGCTCTAGTACAGGAATATTCCTCACCAGCTTAGGGTCTGTTTGGGATGCGAACACTTTGCAAGAGCTTCGTATCGAAGTCCCTTGTTCCAAACAGGTCCTAGCTAGTTTGACTGTTTGAGAAACGAAAGAAAAAACAAGCTGATAATGCAAACTAAAAAAGAACGGAGAAGGAATTTTTGTGCCGACATGAAAATGGTATAGGGGTTTCTTTGTAAGTTTCTAAAGGAAAGAGGCAATAAAATAACTGGAGAATCTTTCGGCCTGCCTGCCATTTAAAACACTGCTTTATTTATCCTACGCACACAAGGCCTGCTGGCCGCATGCGATGAGATGTGATCTAGTCACGCATAGGGCCCACCTGTCACCGTCACTTCCGAGCTGGTACTCGGCACTGCTACTACGTGTTAACCACCAACTGCTGTACCCCATCAAGTGATAGTATGATATCTCAAAACATTCACAAATAAGAACAAAAGGAAAATCCAAGGTTTGGATCTGGATTCTTTGGAGCTACCTAAACAAATGAGTGCTCATATATTTTTTGGAACTATGTAATGCTTTGCTGAAAATATCACAAAATTGTAAAGCATTTAAAGAACATCTACTAGATAATTAAACTTGTTTCAAATTTATTGTTGGATTATATTGTGTGTTTATTTTCTACTTTGATCTAGCTGGGACATAAACAAACTTTTGTAATATAATCTTACTAGCAGCATCTTCATCAGGGTCTATTCTCCTTTTGAAAAGACATGGCCTAAGATCCAAACAAAGATTACTTTACCTCCAGTAGAATTTCATGTTTGAATCTGTCCTCAAGTGCACCATGCTCTTGCTTGCATCTTCCTGTCTCCTTTCCTTCCCAGCTTCACCCCTTTTGAGGTGAGATCACTGCATCTTACGTTCTGGCAGGCAGACTGGCACAAGACGCCACAAAGCATGTGGAATTTGACTTGCACAGATAAAAACATGTGCTCTCTTTATTTATTTTTGCCTTGTTTTAGCTTTTCACCGTTGCATTTTGCAGAGCATCCGTGTCAACAATTCTGATTTTGACTACCCCAAGAAATTAAGAGGTTTCAACTCAGGAAAGAAACAGTAGTACACCATCAGAGAAAAGGACATCAATAAAGCAAAAATTGCAAAAGAAAAACATGACAATTTGCCTTACTTAACGTGGCCCCTAAAATCCACATGAGTCAGCTTTAGATTATTAGGGCATCTCCAATGTTGGAAAAATAGAGTTCTTAAGTAAAGAAATAGGTTTAAGACCAAGTCTTAAGCATTATAGGAGAAGGTTTAGCTAAAAAACTTAAGACCGGGTCATAGTGCTAAGACCAAGCCATAAAGAATAAAAAACTATTTCTCTCTTCTCTCACATGATTTGAGGGGTTAAAACTAAAAAGAAAATACTGACATGTGGATCTCAGCTTAAGACCCATAGAGGTATTATACATTGCAGGATTTTTTGTTAGCTATACCAACTATAATAGGATCCACCTTAAGACCAACTTAAGAAAACCTCAGCTTAAGACCCATAGAGATATTATACATTGCAGGATTTTTTGTTAGCTATAGCAACTATAATAGGATCCACCTTAAGACCAACTTAAGAAATAAACAATGGAGATGCCTTAGTCACTCATCAAAAGCTCCTTAGTATTTATTAGTCATTGGCACGTCACCAACATTATCACCTTCCAACATTATCACCTTGTCCATGTTGCTTGAGCACATGGAAACCATGTGGTGTGATGGGCAACAATTCAACCACCAAGAAATTGAAAGGAGCAAAAAAATCAAAAAAATCAAAGAGGGGTGATGATAATCATAGCATATTATACATATTGCTTCATTGGAAATCCAACAATATAGTACATATACAAATAAGATATCACAAATACATCATTCATGCTTCTACCCTCTCTTTCACACAACTCACTCATTGACTTACTTAACCTAGCTGCTCTCTTCTTGTAGCCACTCTTTTGTACACATCTCCATGGCCTTGGATTTCTTGGTTGCATGGACAAAAAACAATTCCATCGAGAACCAAAAATAAAGCATGATGATAGAAGAACTAGGATAGGCACCTAACTAATCCCCAAACCCCGCCCCTTCCCACCTAATTGAATGGCTAATCCCAAAGGAAGGCAAAGGGACGCATGAAAAAATTGATTCATCCAAAAGGGCTACCTTTGATTTTTCTTGTGCCCTTGTCCCTGCTCCTCCCTCTAAATTTCTACCCCATTTCCCCCAACTAGAGCTCCCAAATTTACATGGAGGGCAGCTGAACCTGAACCTGAAATTTATTTACATACAAATGATTTGCGGTAAAATTACCTAAACTCATTATACTTATGGGATTTCGATGGATGGATTATATAGTTTTTAGGGGTTAAATTTAGACTTAGAATTCCTCGCACTCTTTCATCTCCTCACTCTCATCTCTCTCCTCCAAGCTTTTGCACTATGAGGGGAGAAAGTTTCTTGGTTATTCGCTGTTGTATGTGCATCTAGGCCATGGCGGTAATGCCATGGCCGCGGCCGCCGCGGCCACGGTCGAGGCAGTCAAAACCCTCGACGCGGACTGCGGCGGGCTGGAACGCGAAGCGAGCGCGGGCGCACCCGGCCGCGCTCCGCGGCGACATCGGTGGCGCCGCAGGGCGTGGGGTAGGCCGGACCGCCACCGGCGCCGGCGTGGCCGGTGCCACCGCCCACCCCGGCATGGGCGGGCAGTCCATGCCGAACAGGCTGTCGTGGACCAACGGGTTGGATGACCGCCGCGGCGGCGAGCCGCAGAACAGCGGCGGCTGCGGGGACGCCGCCGAAAGATTGCTCTCGTCGCCCTGCCAAGAACCGAAGCAGAAACATCAGCAACTCGTTGGAGAGAAAAACTGAGAAACTCATGGATCTTGAGGCAAGGCTGCGAAAAGATCTCACCTTTGAGAGGAGGAGGTCAAGCAGATCCATGCCGGCGCCGGCGTCGGAGTGGCTGCTCTGGTGGCACCGGAGGGGGGCGACCGGCCGCCGTGGCTTGGGGCAGAAGAGGGGGCTCTTCGCGTCGGCAGCGGTGGCGGAGGCGGCGACCTTCATGGCGGCGAAGTGGCTCATGGCTTCTTTTTTCCTTTTTTTTTCGTTAGTTGATTAGATCCAGAAATTTTACAAACCCTGCAAGAACAAAAACAGCCAAAGATATTGTTCAGTTTGCTTGAAAAAAAAATCCAATCTTTTCACGATTTGTGCACGAAAGCATGTCTTTCTAGATGAAATGAGAACATAAAAAGATTTCTGAAAACCGGTCTCAGAAAACTGAATCTTTCCACGGATTTGCAGCAAGGTCTGTTTTTTTTCCTCAACAGAAATAGAAGTCAAAGATGAACTGAAATTTTGAGAATTTTAGTTGCCAAAGAAAAGTTGAATCCTTACATGGATTTACAAACAGTCATGGTTCTTTTTTTTTCCCTTTTGCAAGAAGAGGTGTTAATTTCTCAAGATCTGTAACAACCTAACAGAAAAAACAGCATCTTTCTAAATGCAAGAACAAAGCTTTCACAAGCCAACACAACACAAATCCTCAAAAGAACATCAGAGATCGAAGATAGATAAATAGAGAGAAGGAGGCATGTTTACCTGAAGCTTTGCCTCTGGATTTCTCTTCTTGGATACAGGGAGAGAGAAAGGAGGAGAACCAAAACAATTGTTACTCCTACCAAGAAAGAAAAATAAAACAAGAAAAAAAGAAATGCTCAAGATTTCAGAGGAGCTGGATGGTAGGTCATGGAGAGGAAGGAAGGGAAAGGAGGGGATGAGAGGCTTTAAATAGACAGGAAATGGGGAACCACTAAGGGACAGCTTACCCACAAGAAGTGCAAATATTATTATCTTTTTCAGAAAAGAATCTTTAGTACAGAAAATATGAAAAATATTAAATATTGCATATGGGAAACAGGTTGAGCAAAAGCTGGTGGGGAACGGGAGGAAATAATTTCGGCCTGCGCGGCAAAACTGCTGTCATAATTGAAGCATTAAAAAAGATGGGGCCTTCTTCTTCCTGGATTGGTCATAGAGGTAGCTTTTACTTTTTCATTTTTATTTCTATACAGGGTCTGGTCATAGCTAATTTTCTTGATTTCTTTGAATGATTTGTATTGCACTCCACTCCACTAGTTTTTTGTTTTCTTGTGTACTAGTTCTGGAATTCAAGCTGTTGCCAATTATTTTGAAATAATTTGAATCTGTAGAAACAGTTCTTGTACAGTGGTTTTATCCTTGTCACTATGTTTATAAATCATTTTGGATCTAGAATGATATGACATATAGTTACTTCTCCATCTTTGCTGTACGTAGTATTTGTTTACTTATTCTATGTTGTACTGTTGAACTGGTTGCTGGACTGAAAACTCTTGTTTTATTAAATTTCTATTCTGCTGGTAGTGATTTCCTTTTCAGTAAATGAAGATATTTAGGGTTATGTTTACGGTGGCTTTAACTTCCCACCTTGATGATACCATGTTTCCATGGTTGGGTACGTAGGAAACAATATCACGTAGTGTAACGTTCGCAATTTCCACAATTAATCACCTGACTAACTTAGGCTTTCTTTCGCATCCACCAATAACTTGAGCTTTCAATGAGAGAGGGACATGGAATACCTCCGCGCTCCGATTTAGCAAATCACAAAGTGGCAATTTATATGAATTATAAGATAGTCAACTGTGATTTAGCAAATCTTTGAATTTGTTTACTACTTCGAACCTTAACGCATGCATACAACCAATTCGGCAGGAATTCATACTAATAGGTGAGGCGGGCTTATGTGGGGCTAGGAAGATACCTTTGGGAATGTTCTCTGATCCAAAATGCAGTCTTAAAATCTGAGACAATCGATTTGATCATTAATTTAAGTATAATTGTTAATTCTGATAACAATAAATTGGTATTGCTAGATCCATTATAAAATATACTCTCTCCGTCCAGAAATGTAACGCGCACACGTTTTTCAAAACTTGTCTTTGACCAATAATTAGTTTAATAATATATTGATTACATGTTATAAAATTGATATAGTTAGATTCGTATTAAAGAAGACTTTCTAATGGTATCAATTGATATAGTTAGATTCGTATTAAAGAGGACTTTCTAATGGTATTAATTTTGTATCATATAATCTACATATTATTAAATAAATTCTTAGTTAACAATAAATTTTGAAAAGCGTGCGTGCCTTATATTTATGGACAGAGGAAATACTTTTATAATATATTTTAAAAAATTAATGGCTAAAATGTCACTTTGAAAGCTATATCAATGTCCAAAACCTTACTTGGATTAGAGGAGGTAGCTAGCGTTCATTTCTTTGTTTGTATCCATGTAGGGCTAGTAGGGCTAGAAACGAGCTGAGCCTAGGTACGGTACCCCTATGCTTTCCTAAACACAAATGCATGTATATTCTCCGAAATTGAAATGCATATAATTAGTTCCAGCAAGAGTTCTTTTTAGACAGGCATGGCGAGCAAGTGGAGGGAAAAAGGGCAGAATTAGCCCCCCGCCGAGTGGCAATGCCGGATCTAGCCCCCGGCAGGGGGCAAATCCATTTTTGTCACCGTGACGCGCAAATTCGCGGGTCGGGCCCACGACGGGCCGAATCGTGCTCTGAGCCCGCGACGGGGGTGGGCCGCGCCCCTGGGCCGCGACGGCAGGCCGAGCGCGCTCCTGGGCCGCGACGGCCCGCTTGTCGCGCTCCTAGAGGGCGAGGCTGGCTAACGCCACCCATCGTGGCGTGTGACTGGGTGAGCTAACGCCACGGTCAATGGCGTTCGGCCCCGGTCCACGATCCGCCATTCGCGCTGACCTCGCTGACATGGCGAAGTACCGAACGCCACGGTGACTGGCGTTTGCCCGGCGAACCAAACGCCACGGGCTCTGGCGTTAGGCCACCGAAGACTTCGAGATTGGCTTCTGTCCTCGCGAAGTGGCAGCGGCTTCTGACACCGGCGCGAACACCAGAGCCCGTGGCGTTTGGTTCACCGAGCAAACGCCAGTCACTGTGGCGTTCGGTACTTCACCCGTCGCGGATGCGGGCCGCGGCCCACTCCGTCGCGGGCTGAGAGGCTGCCGTCGCGGGCTGAGTGCGCGATTTCGGCCTGTCGCGGGCCCGATCCGTGTTTTTGACACGTGTCACGTGTCCAGCGCGTCGCGGTGACAAAAATGAATTTACCCCCCGCCGGGGGCTAGATCCGGTATTACCACTCGGCGAGGGGCTAGATTTGCCTTTTTTTCACAAGTGGAGCCTGGGGTCTAGGTCGGCTTAGCAGCTTCCGCCTAGAACAATGTTTACTTCTTTATTTTGCATCCGTGAATGACTCGAGCTTTCATAGGAAATCAAGAGAGAAATGTATAGCACCATACAATGTACTCACAGGAACACAGAGCCATCGGTAGCTCCAGTGAGCGTCAGTTCCCATCCTTCCAATTTTTGATAAGGTTAATCAGAGTACACACATCTTCTAAACGAGAAAATAATGTGCCCGTGTGCGCGCCGCGCGCGTCTACGCTCCGCTCTACTCAAAAAGAACAGTCCCCACACGTGCTATCGAAAATGGGCCTAATTTCCGGATACATTTTTGGAACTTAATTAGACACTGTAAGCAGAAATATCCTTCTTGCACATATATATATATATGTGTGTGTTCCGACGCTCTCGACCGGCCGATTGAAAATGCTAACCTACTGCAATAACAATAAGCTAATCAGTGTTGTTGTTTATCATAAGTTAGACCATCCATGGTGCAAACCCCCAACGACAACGATTGAAGAGCATATCAAGCCATGTCTTAGCTGTCCCCCAAAATAATCTTACAGAAAAAAATGGCATCTTCCTGGCACTCTCGTGCCACGAGTGAGACGCAACCAAGAGCTAGCTAAGCTAGCCTCTGCAGTGACCATGTGCTGCTATCAAGAGACGATCCAGCCCTGCAGCAGGTTAGGAGTAGCTAGCATCTCTCTCTCAGACATCATGCATGGCCGAGCAATCAACTGCATCAGCGTTGTTAATTAACTTGGAAAATAGAGTAGAGAAAAGAGGGGAGAGTAGTGGTTAGGGATTGATTAAGAGCTGGTTGGAATAAAGTAGGAGGAGCACCACGTGATGTGCCGGGGAGGAGCTAGGATGATATGGTTCTCTCTGCTGTTAATGTGCAGAGAATTATTAATTCTGCCCTCTTGCCTGTTGGGCACACGATCTCTGCATGCATGGAATGCAAAATGCAATGCATGGTTTGGCCTGTCTGACTGTCCATGTGATGGCTTTAGGTTCGGTTAGATTTCGTTCGGGGTAGCCATACCCATGCATGCATGCCCTCCTCTCTCTCTCTCTCTCTCTCTCTCTCTCTCTCTCTCTCTCTCTCTCTCTCTCTCATTCTCCACATATCTATATGTGTGTGTTGGGTGTTAGCTAGATCTTTCAAAAAAAAATAACACTAGCCGAGGCGGAGGGCTCCAACAACTTCATCTTGATGGCCGTGGGGCATCTTCATGGGGCTGCCGTGTTCTTGTCGCCTCCAATCCAACGGCCGCTTGCTTTACCCAGCTGTGTTATGCATTGCTACAATCATTTGCCGTGTGCCCTACATACAGACGCGATATCTCCTTTCCTGTACATACCCGTGACAAACGGGGCTTGTAGACATATTTGATGAGGAGTATTCCAAACGGCCGGGACGATTTTGTCACTGGCACCAAATTAAAGTACCAGTGGGCACGTCCAGCGGTGGATTCAGGACAAAAACTTCGGGGAGCCAGAGCTTCAGGCAACGAGCTTCGTTCTTCTACTTCATACCTCTATGTACGTGGAGCGTTTATGCCATCCTTTTTTTCTTTCTAAAAAACATTTTCGATAATAAAGAACACATCAACGCATCAAACTGACATATCCGCATAATTCCACTCTCAGTCTCTACATAAATACGCATAACTAAATACACAGGACGCAAAGTAACATAGAGGTCCAACAACATAACACAAGAAAAAAGACACTAAGGTGAAGCGGCATTAATCCGAAGCCTGGACCGACATCCATGATGGGTAAACACCTCTATGGCCACCTGCTTCAGTTGCCCACAAAGCCGCTAGCACCAGCTTCCAATCCTGCGGTCGCTGAAGCCAAGACCATGAATAGAGCCGCTGAGTACATAAGTAAATAACCCGCAACGGAGAAGAAAACATAATCCATTGTTGCGCCCACGGTATGACTCTGGAGATGAAATTAGTTAGCGTTTCGCCTCAAGTGCCACCATCTCATCTTGTCCCCTTGCCTCTGTTCGAGATAGCCACTGGCAATGGCGAGGCCTCTCCTCCCTTACCATGACTTGTCGGCTCCCTTTACTCTCGTTGCCTAAGGAGCGATGTGGGCATTGTGCGGTGTGGTGACACGTTGGGGAGGAACTCCTGTTAGTATTTGAGATAGCCTAGGAGGCTTGGCATGTAGATAACAATCAGACATCCATTGGTTGGATCTACCGCGAAGATATTAGTAAGGCTACGAGCATAGGGTCCATGATCTCCGGGGTGAAAATCCTTGATCTAGTCTTCACTGGTAAGATTCGGCAACGGCAAAGTATGTGTATCATCCCTTTCTTGAAGGACTTGTCTTTGATGTTGGCGATCTAGTCTTCCCTAGCTGGTTGGTTCCGGCAGCAATGGTATGACGGTGTTAGGTACAAGTACATGCTCTCCAGGGTGAAAACTCTCAATCTAGTCTTCACTGGTTGGATCCGACAACATTGACATACATGTGTCATCTCCTCCTTGAATGTGTTATCTTGCAGAATGGTGATTTGCTCCCTGTGGTGAATGCCATTGGTGTTGCCTTCACCGGTTGGACCCGACTCAATCCTTGGCAATGTCCTAGGTGTTTTGACTTTTAGTTTTCTAGTTGCTATAGTTAGTTATGCATAAGTTGGCTATATTTTGACAACCCTTTTGTCATTCTTCCTTTTGTAAATTGATTTGTTCGGCTTTGATGCATCTGCCATTATTTGAAATAATATTGTTGGTTGTGTATATTGATTGATGCAGAGACCGTGTGACATCCTCTTCTCTATTTTCTAAAAAATGGCATATTTTTCATGCCCTCTTCTTATTTGCATTTTCAGGAATATTCCGGCTACCAAAAGGGAAAATTATCTCGATACTACTCTCTCTGGTTCTGAAAAAGTTGTCATTTTGAACAATAGCACGGTCTTCTAAAATAACTTTAACCACTAATTTCTACAGCAATATATTTATAAAATCTGAAAAACAATATTGTGAATGTACTTTTCAAGACAAATTCACGTACGTAATTTTTAAATATCTAATCTGAATACTATAAAGATATTAGTAACTAAATTTTCTAAAATTTGACTTCATGCATGTCCAAAACAACAGTTTTAGAGAATTGGAGGGATATCACGTAATAAATGTAAGACAAAAGCATCGTCGAACATGAAGATGGCACGTGAGGCCACGGCTGGCCGCACGGGAGTAAGACACACGGTGATATTATATATTATACAACACTGGTAATCTTGCGATGGTACTAAGCCATATACTTGTGCAGCGATTCAACCGGATCTCAGCTCTCGAGTCACACGGGGTGACAGATCCTCTTGTGGTATATTGTATGCCACTGTTGTCACCGACACGTATATGTACAGCCCTGTAGACGAACATGTCATGTTGCATCGTGCAGCTGCAGCTAGCTACATCACACTGACTAAAAGGAAAAATAATTCATTCTAGTAGGAAGCTTCGCATGGCACCATATGCTCAATGCATTGTCATGGACAGATCAGATCAGTCCCCTGTCATCATTGAACGGACCCGATGGATCAATAATCGTTCATCGATCAGTTTGTTGCTCTCCGATTGTCTGGTAAGATCCTGTGATTTAGATGTATAATACTAATACCTCATGGTACCCCTCTTTTTACATTCAAAATTCAAAATTGTAGATGGAAAGCATGTACTCTGGATCCTGCAACCGTACCAATGTACTACGATTGTTGATCGCCAACAATCATGTCCGGAAAGTACATTTATCGTTGATGTCTAGCGCAGAACATACCACTCGGGATCAAAGGAGTATTGCCGATTTGATCCGTGTCTAGTTTCTATGGTAGACATGTCACATCATCTAAGTGACTCGGTATGTTATATCTTTCAATTTCCTCATTGCATTAGTTGGTTTCACCGAGCTAGCCACATTTTAATGAATTATTCGTTTTTGTAAGCCGATTTGTTGAGCTTTGATATGTCTAAGATCATTTGGAATAAAGTTGAAGACTGATTGCATTGATGGATGCAGAGGACGAAGGAAATCCTCTCTTTTTTTTTAATCTAAAATGTTAAAAAAAAATCCCGACTAAAATGTCACACACAGAGTTTTAAACATGAAAAATAATGCACTAGACAAAAACGTTAAAAGTACATGTAAAATCAGTGTTCCTATTCCGGCTCGACAACGGTGAGATCGAATGGGGGATGGCCGTTGGCCAACGGTGAAGAAGTTTCTTGCTTTTGCATACTTTCATTATTGTTAGTTTTGCTCTCTGACAGCGGCTCAATGATACTGCTGAGGAGCCCCCAGGCCCATGAATGACACCATCTTCTGTTATGTGAACCATGGGCCGTGAGCTGCTGGAAGGGACGAAATAGGCCTCAGCTTTGTGTCCGCACATGGGCTGGAAAACAATTGTTCCATTCCCAGGTACTACAGAAATTTGCACGGGAAGTGGCGTCAATAATTTTTTGGTTCATCTCCAAAAAGACAAATCAAGAATTTTAGGCCTTCTCCTCTCAATGCAAAAATGGCTCGACCCATTTTGGAGTGCAGCAAAGCATCACCCGAGCTCACATATTTCTCTTCATTCATTCACTAAAATCTGCATTGGGGGCTAAAAGCCAGCCTCCTCGGCTTTGGTTAATCAGGAGAGGTCACATACATTTCTGAGGCCTTTGCATGCAGCTCATTGAACGTGGAATTCTACGACCTCACCCGCTCTCACTGGCTGTGGACCGACCTGGTGGGTCCGCTCATTTCCCTTCGTTGGTGAACCAGGAAAATTACACAACCAAAAACTTCTAGCTTCCCTCCCTTTTTCCAACCCTACTTCCCCAGCTTGCTCGTTCTGCCTCCACCGCCTGCCTAGATCGGCACCATTGGTAGAGCGGGAGGATGGCGATCCGTCTCGTGGGTAGCGAGACCTCCAGCACTGGCCCCGCTGTCGCCTACACCTCCAGATCCGCGCCTGCGAGGCGTCCTTCTCCGTCGGGCTCGACGTCCCTTTGAGCTCGTCCCGGCACCCACGTCGGCGAGGTGGCCGGTGGTTTTCCCGGCGAGGAGACATTCCCTTAGCACCGTCCCCACAACCGTGTGTGCCAGATCTACGCACGGTATTGCCCTCGTTGTTCCTCACCCTTCCACGACGCTCATCTGCTAGGTTTGCGGCAGGTGGACCGCGTGGGGCACTACCGTTGCAAATGGTGGTGTAGGCGTAGGCGACAAGGCCTGCTGAGGCTAGCTCGACCTCGCGCTGAATCGAGCGGCAGGGCCTGCTATGGCGTCGGAGTCGTCTCCTGGCAGTTCCATGCGATTGCGGTGGTAGTAGCGTGGACAGTATGTTTCACGAGCTCTTTGGTGAGTAACGTGAGTTCTTACTCTTCCCCCCTCTCTATTTTCCTCATTCTTTGTCCATTTAGGTTTACCTGATTTATTCATCCTCACCTCTAGTCTCCAAGTCTCCCATCCATCCCCAGCGCGACGTTACATGTTGGTCATTATTTAACCTGTAGATAAAAAGAGCACATATCGCTTAAAAGGCTGAAAAATGCTATTTCATATGTCAGTAACAACAAAATTATGTTTAGGCCTGTCCCATGTCTGTTCTATGGACCTAAACATCCATCACTGGAGAATTTCTTCGGACTTGATCTGGCGAAGAATTTAATAATTCTGATTGAACCTGGATATATCACTCGTTGAAAGAAAGTGGATATATCCACCAAGTTAATAGCATGACTGATAAAGAGATGTAGGCATATACGATTATTTCCTTGATTTAAGTTTTATATAATATACTTTAACAACTGAAACCATAACATTTAGTATACAACCACACCTCGACCATATATGTAGTTTGGGTCCTCAATGTTCCCCAAGCTGAACAAAACTATTTAAACATGCCAATTAAGGCTAAAGTTACAGCTATAGCATATAACTGGTGATGGCCCTACCTAATTCCCTAAGCACTAACCCACCGTAATTATCTCATGATCACTCCATTCAATTTACCAAAACATCACCACCAATACACTCCTCTCTACTTCTGCAAGGTAGACCTTCAGGGGTTCGATGTAGTCTTCAAACTCCAACATCGCCTTGGTCCACAGCAGGTCGGGCACTTGTCGGTTGCCCTGCAAAAGCGAAAACACCGAGAAGTCAACAGAAAACCATGTAAACTGAAGGTTAGAAGCCCACTCCAGCCAAGCCAAACAAAGCAGTAGCAGCAGGATCACTTACCCACTGGTGATGAAGATATTAACTCAGAGATGCCCTCCTGCACGGTCTCCTTGGAGTGGAAATTAAGTAGTGATAACACCATGATGATATCTAGTTTGTATAAGCAACATGAGGAATATTTTATTACAAACACAGTGGCAAAAATCAACAATGCTCCTGGGGATTATAGGTGGAAATTCTTCCATTTCCTATACGAACCACAAGGCCAACATTACCAAACCGAGAACAGGTATAACTAATCCCTAGACACTCAATACATTTTTACTGGATGGTGATCCACCCTTTATCCATGCTCTGTAATCTATGGAGATGGTAGGTTGTCTAACCTGAAAAAACAAAATGACCGTGTAATCACCACCAAATATGGAACAGTTCACTCTTCTTTAAGCTGATATATTTCAGATAAATCAACTCATTCTGAAGTACCTAGAGGCACGTTTCCGTAGCTCCACGGCACCTGATGGATACGGGTGGTATTTTGGTTTCTCCTGATTCTGGATGCTTTTTACATGTAGGAAACAAAATGAACCAACTAAAAAACGGTACTTACGATCTGTCATAAAACATTATTAAATTTTTGGAACTATTGCTCCCAAAGTAGAAGATGTGGAGGACTCATTCTTGTTGTTGGTTCTTGGACACACGTTTCACAGATCACAACAGCAGATGAGTAACCAAACAAATGGTCACCAAACAGTATCACAAGACTTTTGTAATGAAAGTATCAGGACAACTTCTAGAGTGCATCTTACATCCAACCAAAAGATGCAGTGTCTTCATCTGAAGTATGACCATAGTTCATTACCCAGAACGCTTCAGGTTCGTGATTTTGTACCTACAGGAAATGCTCGACGATAAATCCTAAAGAAGCAAACAGACAAAGACCACATAGTCATTATTACTGTACTCAGCCATTCATTGAGATAGCACTAAAACAAATATCTCCAAATCATATGCCTCCTCGGTGTGCTATTCGCAGTTCACCGCATCAAAGATGCTCTGATGATCAGCTTCTCTAGGCTGCAAATGAAATGGCAACTATTCTAAATGAAAGAGACCCTTTAGCAAATGATGTCCCAAATCGCATGGGCAGGGTTGGCAAAGGCTCACAGGGTGCAACAGGAAATTGTAGCTGCTTATGATTCTGGAGAGATCAGTCCGCATTAAACTACATGACAATTGTAATACCATCTGAAAGGAACTCTTAGCCTAAAATGGTTCATATATCAAAACCACATTTCAGTGACTTACTACAGGGAGGGGAACATGTTGGCTTGGAACATATGGCAGGCCGTTTCTTTTGAGATATCAGCTAAATGAAATGAGTGAGAAAAAAAAACTGAAACCCTAGCCACAAAATATGTACTGACACCATGAAAGGAATACCTTGCACTTCTCTCCATGGAGGCACATTTTGCAAGCTCATTAGCTCAGCTGAACTCTCACATAAATGCTGCCTGGGCATATCTTAATAAGTTGCAGTTATAAAATTAGTATTCCGAGATATATGGCATGAAACAACTTCTCCATTGGACCTTACCATGAAAGCTCTACCTCATTGGATAAAAATGACGCTATATTTAGAATCAATACACAATTATTTCCATTAAACTAATGAAAAGAAAAGTCATCTTCTCAAATGCCCCTCGCATTTAACCTGAATCTGTAAACAACTTGTGATAGAATATTGGTTTGAAGCTTGTTCTTTCATTTTTGCTTGTTCTTTTTGGAGATCAACATAAGCCAACATTGTTTCTTTCATGCGTGGTATTGATGTGGTACCCTTTTATTTCTTGGGTCTTACTTCTTGTGCTCCAACATTCTCATCTCTTGAATTACCACTTCTTTGCACTTCTTGATTTGCATCACCATCTTCAAAGTCAAAATCTTCATCATACCGATCTTGTGGTTCTTGATGACCAAACCACTTTCCCATGGCTCCCATTATTTCAGCTTCGTATAAAGAGTTATGTCCTTCATCTTCAACAGTGTAATTCTCCAATCCTTGACTTGCCGATAAATCCATTATTGCAGGAGGATTATGGAGCGTGTTCTTTCATCCCTAGGATGTTTCTTACACGTGCTTGAATGTGACTTGGTCCTTCCTCCAACATGATGGATTGTATTTTCAACATAAGGAGGTTGACTAGATGTGAAGTAATGTTTACCTTGCGCAATATTGCCTTCATACAAGTGTTCTAATGCCTCATACAGCGAGGAGCTTTGCCTTCATACTTCTTTAGTCTTGAGTCCTCCTACCAATTTAATCAAGGGATCAAGTTAGTTAGGCACATGAAAAAAAACTTGGATTAGAAGGGTTGGAAGCTTACTTCTATGATCTCTTCTCACTTATTTGTCGTAGTGTTAATCATGCAAGCACTTGGATTCCATGAAATGCCGCTTCTCTTGATAATGGATTTTATGATTTTGTACTCTTTCTTCAACTGGGCTTCTTTATCTTGAATTTGAGACTTTGTATATCCTGCTTCAGGGAAAAGTTTGCTCGCCTCTTTCATGATCCAGTTCTAACCTTCCGAACACCATTCATTCTAATTACAGTAATGATAGAGATTGTACTATGCAAGTACGTCCACCAATCCATTTTCATATTTTGATATCCACCTTGCTCTTTTGTGCCACTAGAACCTAGAAAAAACAAAAAACATATATTATTGTAACAAGTAGGACTAATATTAATCACAAAAAGTTCAACAATGGCACAAAAGATAAACCTTTTTCGCTATATTACAATAAATCAGTTCAAATGGAATAAGAACAACATGAAGTGCTCATTGAGCAGATCTTTGTTGCAGTCTTCCAGTCCTACTCCTTTCATAATCAGCCAACGCCTTTTTCACTATATCATCTCTCAGAGCATTACCCAAAAATTTTCAATTGTTTGATGGTGTAGAATTATCTCAAGGTGTCTCATCTCCACTAGGAAGAGTGATAAATTTACAATGATCAATTTGATTTTTTTTGGTAGTGAGCCATTCTTCGTCACCTTAGTGTCTTCTGATAATATTATGCAATACAATTACTACTGATAATATTATGCAATACAATTACTACCATATGAGTTTTCACTTGAGTTTCTATTAGGTAGTATGTACCCACTTCTAATATAGAAAACCACATCTTCAAGACTCCAACTAGAGACTATATGGTTCAATAGGAGGACATGCCGAAGATTGGAGAGCCCTTTATAGTCCTACGATCGACAGTTCCTTCGAACTTGTTCTTTAAGGCGATACCGGACTCCTTGGTAAGGAGCAAGAAAGTTAGGTGTATTTCCATATCCTTGATCAACCAAATAGTACTTGCTTGTAGGTACTTAAAAGCCAGATTGGATATCAGAGTTTAATACCCCTGCATCTGATGCAGACCCTTCCCAACCAATAGAAATATAGACAAAATTTAGATCAAAATCACAAGTAACCATGATGTTTTGAGAAAGAGTCCCCTTTCTATTTCTGTAAGGCGCAACCTCGTTGCCTATAATTGTCCCGAGAACATGAGTGTCATCTATTGCACCAAGGCAGTTTGGCAATAAAAAACTATAGTTACTAAGATATACTAGGATATGATAGAAATTACTAAACTACATAGCCATAGATGATATGTACCTCAAAATAAGGCAATAACTATGGATTTGATGATATTTTTCAATAAGTATCCGTAGAGGGAGGCTTGGCAAGGTCGAATGTTAATGAGGTGATTGCATCAGAGCAAGAATATATGTGTCTAAGAATTGTTTCGGGGCTATGTTGAAATCTATCAGTCAACGTACGAAAGCTAGCATTTCATGAAAGCATGTGCATAAGTATTCCTAGTTGCTCTTCGACACTGACCCCTCTTGTATTTTGCAAAAGATCTTTTGACTTAAGATGATTACAGAGTGCTTGGAAAACGTAGAACTCCATTATTAGAACATTGTAACATCTAACATGGTAAACTTTCAACAACTCCCGAATGTATTCCACGCCCATAAGAATTGATGCATGACATGGACTTTTAATTCTCTTCAAGCTAGGTGCAATGCCGAAAAAACCGTAAAACATTAATTCCTCATCCTTCTCCTCCTTCTCTGAATCAGTAGCAATATCAATTCCTGAATAACTCATGATATCCTAATAAGTAATCAAATACGAGATGAAACATAAATCACAACCAATAAAAAATTATTATGTAGAAGATTCATAAATACAAGAACAACAAGCACATCAGCATTAGCCATCCACAGGGAAAACAAAATAAGACACGCATCCTGTATTGTTTTTCACCGACGCGTATAACTCATCCAACCGATGTTTATACGAATCATATACTTGCATGAATGCCATCAGCATATCATCTTTTATGCTCTAGTGAAATATACATATAAGTATGTCTTCATGTTCTCCGCTTAGTAAAATATTATAATATATCATCATTGAAGAGCAGCTTAATGCAGAGAGCCAAAATATCATATAAGATATTGTTTTCTAGTAGGGAAGTGCGTGCTAAGCATGCCAAATTGCCAGTGGATATAAGATATTGTTTGCTAGTAGGGGAGTGTGAAATATCTTGGTTGGCAATATTCTGTAAATTCTCCAAAACTCCAAAGAAGTGCATGAAGTCTATTTAAACAAATTGTGATCATGTTTTGCAAACAAAGTAATACAGGAAACTTCAATGCTAAGTTTAGTTAGTATGTGCATTGTAAATAGTTATTATACACAAATAAGATGTTGTCATGATGCTGCCAGGAGTGTGACTCAAGCTATTTACCCATGACACAACCTAGCGACCATATGCATGCACATAAATCTTGGTTCTAAATTAAACGGATGGAATGGGGGAATCAAATCGAACCAAATCATATGTTAGTAGTTAGCTACCTCCTTTTATGATTGGAATCAGCGCAGGGAAGAAGCAGAGGAGAAACTATGCTGGAACTACGTGGGGAAGCTGCACTGGAGGAACACAACGAGATCGCGAGGGAAGGGCGATCGCTGGAGGGGTTCACGAGGCGGTGCTGCCGCCACTTGGCCCTCTCTCTAGTTCCCTCCCGTCACCATAGCTAGGGCTTCGGTCATCACTGCCGCCTCTGGCGGCAGCTCTTTGCTGTCATCGTCGTCGAGCCGCCGGGATCCCGCTTTGATACGGAGGGCTCCCGATCTTCACGATTTGGACCAAGATAACTAGCAAAGCCTACGAGGAAATCCCACCCCAACAACAATCCCCAAACGAGAAAGCCTTTGAGGAACTAGGAAACCAAGTCAACCTTACTCTCAATTGAATGCCACGTTTACCACTCGGAGGCATGCGCCGATCCGTTCAATCCAAGAGGAAAGAAAGGCCTAGGGTGGAACTCCCAAATCTAGAGGGATGAAACCCTAGATTAAGGAGCAAAGCTCTACTTTTAGTCTTAACAATAGGTCTATCTCTAATTAGGGTTTTAAGACGGGTATTTATAGGGCTAACCCCGTAACCCTAGGGCACTAATCCAAAAGGGTACATGGGCCTCGGCCCGTTACTGTGCGCAGACAGTACACCCGGACATTCCGGGGTAACTTGTCCGGAATGTCCGGCCGTAGGGCCCGGACATTCCGGGGTAAGTTTCCCGGAATGTCCGGACGTCTTGATCAATGGACGTCCGGAGGGTTGGAGCTGACACTCCGGGCAGCAGTCGTCCGGAGTCTCCGGGCCTGTCCGGAGTGTCCGGGCGTGAAGCTTGGCTGCGCTTCTCTCGGCCACCCATCCGGAGTCTCCGGGCCTGGAGCCGGAGTATCCGGGTACCTGCCCGAGAGGTGCCTCGGCCTCCCATCCGGAGTCTCCGGGCCTGGAGCCGGAGTATCCGGGTGCCTGCCCGAGAGGCGCCTCTGAGCGGGGTCGCCCGGAGTATCCGGGGTAGAGTTCCCGGACACTCCGGGTGTGTTGCAGCAGCAGGGTTTAGCCCAGCCCGGAGTATCCGGGGTAGAATTCCCGGACACTCCGGGTGTGTTGCAGAATCCTGGGTCTTGAGCTGGTTCTTTCCTCCCATTGGCGTCGCTCCACGTGGCTAATCCTTCACACCTAAGCAAGCAAAGAGTTGAAGCATCAGGTAGTATACTATTCGACCTCAGATCAAGGGGAAAGGGGTCAAGGAATAGAAACACCTCGTGTTGGATAGCCTTAGCGCGAGCTCTTGTCATTGGACCACGGAGTGGACTTGGAGGAAGTAAGCTTGGAGGGTTGGAAGTACCCTTGGTGCAGGAGATGTCTGCATCATCCCCCCCTTCTTGAGAAGGAGTCGACCTCGACTCCAAATCATTGTAGCCATGGAAGGGTGAAAGATCCGCGACGTTGAAGGTGTTGCTCACCGAGTACTTGCCCGCCGGAAGATCAATCTTGTAGGCGTTGTCACCAATGCGTTGAAGCACTTGGAAGGGTCCATCGGCACGGGGCATAAGCTTGGACTTGCGTTCTTCGGGGAAACGCTCCTTGCGGAGGTGAACCCACACAAGGTCACCGGGGTCAAACACCATCTTCTTCTTGCGTTGGTTAACTTTATTGGCATGACGAAGCACTTGTTGCTCGATGGTGGCCCTTGTCGTCTCATGGAGCTTCTTGATGAATACTGCTCGCTTGTGGGCATCCATGTTGACTCGCTCGTGTAGCGGTAGTGGAAGAAGATCGAGGGGTGTAGAGGGGTTGAAGCCATACACCACCTCGAAAGGACTCAAGCTTGTGGTAGAGTGTACCGCACGATTGTAGGCGAACTCTACATGGGGAATGCAATCCTCCCACTCCTTCAAGTTCTTCTTGATCATGGTGCGGAGGAGAGTTGATAGGGTGCGGTTGACGACCTCCGTTTGCCCATCGGTTTGTGGGTGGCAAGTGGTGGAGAAAAGGAGCTTGACGCCTAGCTTGGCCCACAACGTCTTCCAAAAATAGCTAAGGAACTTGACATCGCGGTCGGAGACGATGGTCTTGGGCACGCCGTGAAGCCTCACAATTTCCCTGAAAAACAAATTGGCAACATGTGAAGCATCGTCGGTCTTGTGGCAAGGAATAAAATGTGCCATCTTGGAGAACCTATCCACAACCACAAATACATAATCCCTCCCCGTTTTGGTCCTAGGTAACCCAAGTACAAAATCCATACTAATATCCTCCCAAGGTGCACTAGGAACAGGAAGTGGAGTATAAAGACCGTGGGGGTTCAGTTTTGACTTAGCTTTGTGGCATGTGATGCATCGTTGGACGAATCGCTCCACGTCTCGTCGCATCTTCGCCCAATAGAAGTGGTTGAACAGCATCATGTAGGTTTTATCTCTCCCAAAATGTCCCATCAAGCCGCCACCATGTGATTCCTGCAAAAGGAGCAAACGCACGGACGACTCGGGGATGCAAAGTTTGTTAGCTCGAAAGAGGAAACCCTCATGCATATGGTATTTGTCCCAACCCTTTCCTTCTTGACATTTAGCAAAAGGGGAAGCAAACTCAGGGTCATTAGCATATAAATCTTTTAAGCACTCTAAACCCAAAACCTTGACTTCAAGCTGATTCAAAAGGGTCATTTTGCGGGAAAGAGCATCCGCCACAACATTTTCTTTACCCTTTTTGTATTTGACTACATAAGGGAATGTTTCAATGAATTCAACCTATTTTGCATGCCTACGGTTCAATTTAGCTTGGCCTTTAAGATATTTTAATGACTCATGATCGGAGTGAATAACAAACTCTTTTGGCCAAAGGTAATGTTGCCACACCTCAAGGACACGAACCAAAGCATACAATTCTTTGTCATAAACCGGGTAATTGAGTTGAGCACCATTCAATTTCTCGCTAAAGTACGCGACCGGTTTACCCTCTTGCATGAGCACACCCCCTATACCGATCCCACTAGCATCACATTCTACTTCAAAGGTTTTAGTGAAATCCGGTAAAGCAAGCAAGGGTGCCTCAGTTAAGCGTCTCTTTAACTCTTGAAAAGCATTTTCTTGAGGTTGCTTCCACACAAAAGGAACATTCTTCCTAGTTAATTCATTCAAAGGGGAAGCAATGGCACTAAAATCTTTGACAAAGCGACGGTAGAAACTTGCTAGGCCATGGAAGCTACGCACCTGACTCACATTGATAGGGGTAGGCCAATTTTTAATTGCTTCAATTTTAGATTCATCTACCTCTATGCCATGAGTAGAAACAACAAAGCCTAAGAACACAAGTTTCTCCGTACAAAATGTGCACTTCTCAAGATTAGCAAATAAGCGTTCATTTCTAAGCACTAGTAGAACTTGCCTAATGTGAGCAACATGATCATGCAACGTTCTACTATATATGAGAATGTCATCAAAATAGACTACCACAAATTTTCCAATGAAATGGCGCAAGACATGATTCATTAAGCGCATAAAAGTGCTAGGAGCATTGGATAAACCAAAAGGCATAACAAGCCACTCATAAAGACCAAATTTGGTTTTGAAAGTGGTTTTCCATTCATCTCCCTCACTCATTCTTATTTGGTGATAGCCACTCTTCAAATCAATTTTAGAGAAAATGGTTGCGCCGCTAAGCTCATCTAGCATGTCATCTAAGCGAGGAATGGGATGACGATATCGCACAGTGATGTTATTGATAGCACGACAATCAACACACATGCGCCAAGAACCGTCCTTTTTGGGGACAAGAATGACAGGAACGGCGCAAGGGCTCAAGCTTTCGCGAACATACCCCTTGTCAAGTAGCTCATGTACTTGACGTTGTATTTCCTTGGTCTCCTCGGGGTTGGCGCGGTACGGCGGCCGGTTGGGAAGAGGCGCTCCCGGGATGAGGTCGATGCGGTGCTCGATGCCTCGAATGGGTGGAAGGCCCGCCGGAATCTCATCGGGGAAGACGTCCTCGAACTCCTGCAAAACACGAGACATAGCTAGAGGAAGTGGAGGTGAGTCGTTAGTTAAAGCAACTACATCTTTGTACACAAGTACAAAGTGTAGTGGAGATGGGTTATTCCTCACTCCTCTCATCTCGGCTTTGGTGGCTAGCATCACTAAGCCTCTACTCTCTTCCTTGCTCTTTTCTCTCAATTTGGGCTTGTGGCTCTCACTCACCGATTGGTAGATGTCACTCAAGGTGGTGCTCTCTCGCTCACTCCTTTTCTCTTCTTGAAGCCTTGCCAACTTCTGAGCGTTGTCGGTGATGATTTGGCTTGGTGTCATAGGCCGTAGCACGAACTCCTTGTGTTGCCACCGGAAGATATACTCATTGGTGTGTCCGTCGTGGCGTGCCGATCGATCATATTGCCATGGTCGGCCCAAGAGGAGGTGGCATACCGTCATTGGTACCACATCGCATTCCACGGTATCTTGGTAGGCTCCAATCTTGAATGCAACTTGCACCGTGTATTGTATCTTGACGGTGCCACTATCGCTCAACCATTGCATATGATAAGGACGAGGGTGCTTCTTGTACTTCAAGTTGAGCTTGGAGCAAAGTTCTTGACTCGCCAAGTTGTGACAACTCCCACCATCGATTATCACCTTGATGGTTTTGCCGTCGATTGCGGCCTTGGTTTGGAAAAGATTGCATCGTTGCTCGGGTTCATCTTGGAGTTGGACGGTGAGGATCTTCTTGGTGACGACGAGTGATGGTCCCGACTCGGTCTCGCAATAGATTCGCTCTTGTCCATACTCTTCTTCTCCTTCTTGTTCAAGTCTTGTTACCTCTTGGATAGCATCAATCTCGCCTTCGCTTGCCGACTCATACTCGCCCTCTTCGGTGATCAACATCACACGTGCATTGGGGCACTCTCTTTGCATATGGCCACGCCCTTGGCACTTGAAGCAAACAATGTCACGGGTCTTGCCCGTTGAAGCCATTGAGGAAGCATTGCTTCTAGCGGGGGCATCCTTTGAAGATGAGGTGGTAGGGCGGCTCGCATTGGTCCATTGACGCACGCTTGTACTTCCACCTCCCATGTGACTTTCTGACTTGGTTGAGGTTGGCCTTGAAGCAAACTTGGTACTCGAAGTGGGGCGAGGAGCAACTGCCGCGGTACGTGGAGTGTACGGAGTGGTACGTGCGGCATAGGTTGAAGTCTTAGAGTAGCGAGCATCTTCTTGTACTTGGCGCTCGGCCTTGATGGCTTGATGCACTAGCTCCACAACGGTGTTGTAGGGTTGGTAGTCGGCGATGCGCTTGATTGGATGATTCAACCCGGCCAAGAAACGGGCCATAGTCTGCTCTTCGGTCTCTTGGACATTGGCTCGGATCAAGGCGGTCTCCATCTCCTTAAAATATTCCTCAACTGACCGACTGCCTTGCTTGAGGTCTTGGAGCTTCTTGAAGAGGTCTCGCTTGTAATACTTGGGCACAAAGCGGGCCCGCATCTCTCTCTTCATCTCCGCCCAAGACATGACTGGAAGCTCCCCATGTTCATCTCGCTGATTCTGCACTTGCTCCCACCAAATCAGTGCATACCCATCAAACTCAAGGGAAGCCATCGCTACCTTCTTCTCTTCGGAGTAATTGTGCATCCGAAAGACCTTGTTCACCTTTAGCTCCCATGTGAGGTACTCTTCGGGGTCAAAGGAATCACCGGAGAACTTGGGCATTGTGAACTTGAGCTTGCCAAATTTTTCTTCTCCATCTCCTAGTTGACCTCTCTGCCGAATATGGACTCCCTCATCATGATGATGTCTTGGATGTCTTCTCCTGATCTCTGGGTCTTCATCTTCAGGTAGACGGAAGCTGGCTCCTCCCTCTGAAGCACTGCCCTCATGTTCAGCTCGTCCATGATGGCTCCTTGTTCTCCTCTGATTGTGGGGCTCAAGAGGTGGAACTCGGCCTCTGGTTGTCGAGAGGGTTGCTCGGGGTCTAGCATTGTTCCGAGCTCGGGCTCGCCTGGCGGCCATCTCAGCATCAGTCTCATCAATGGGTTCCTCTTCATCAATCTCAGCTTCTGGAATTGGACCTCGGAGGGCTTGAACAACCTCTTGTATAATGCTGGTCTTCATCGACTCCATCTGTTGGGTCATGTCGTGTCTCAGATTGTCCACAGTGTCAAGGAGGCTCCGTTGGAGGGCCAAGTGTTGCCCTCGAGTCACGCAATCCTCATTACCGCTCGCTCCGTCCCTGGACATGGTTAGTAGCACAGTAATATATGTGGAAATCGGAAAGTTGGAACTCTCTCACCTCACTTACCACCGAAGTCCTCGCTTCCTTGGATTTAAAGGATCGGAGGGCCGCAGAGGGTAAAAGTGACCCTTGAGGGTAGGTTGAAGAAGGTTCCAAGTCCTCAAAGTGCTAACTCAACAAAGCTTTTAGTGGATTGTGGAAAGGATTAGCACCAAACACTAAGCAACTGGGTAAAGAGATATTGCAACAATTGGTAATGATCCACAATAGAAACAATGCAATAAGAGTTGATCTCAAAAGATATAAGCGAAGCTCAACAACTCACACACAAAGATAATGGGATTTGTGCAACCAAAGAAATGAGCTAGTACAAAATTGACCTAGCGAAGACTATAAGCTCGTGTTGCACAAATTCTAGGAAAGACGCTAGCTCGATTGCAACAAGTAGGGTTAGAAGATTTGTACACTTGGCTACCCTTCCTATTTGGTTGCCCACTCAAGCTATCGCATTTCTACAAAGGATCATTGGCATTTGCTTCTCTTTTTTTTTGAATCTTTCTTTCTTTCTTTCTCTTTTCCTCTTTTTTTTTATGCTTCTTCCTTTCTTCTTTTATGCCAAGATCTTACAAGACTATCGCGATCGAGTTGCTTGGGGCAAGGATCTACTAGATAGAACAAGTGCGCAAGGCCCTAGCAATCATCGAAGAGCTAGTCTTGATAGGATTAAAGTTGTCGCAAAGGAAGAAGTTGGCTCTCAAAGAAAAAGGATAGAAGAAGGGCTTATACCTCAAGTGTTGAAGCCTGGAAATTGCACTTCCCGGAGATTCCGGGGTAAGTTGATACGGAGGGGAAAACGAGGAAAAAGGTCAAGGCAACGCAAAGGAAGGCTAGATCAACAAATATGGCAAAGATCTAGTGGACCCTAACCAACCAAAGCTCACCCAAAACCCCAAATTGCATCTAGATCTCAAATAGGGCTCTTTTTGTGGGGTTTT
Source organism: Stipa capillata (assembly GCA_019208055.1). Lineage (NCBI taxonomy): Eukaryota > Viridiplantae > Streptophyta > Magnoliopsida > Poales > Poaceae > Stipa > Stipa capillata. The sequence continues at coordinate 1,247,287 of JAGXJF010004511.1, forward strand.
CGAAATAGGCAAGAAAAACCAAAATAAGGCTAGAAATTGGGGTGGTAGAGAAAGGGGGATACAAATCCAAATCGTGGAAACCTGAGCTCTGATACCAAGTTGATACGGAGGGCTCCCGATCTTCACGATTTGGACCAAGATAACTAGCAAAGCCTACGAGGAAATCCCACCCCAACAACAATCCCCAAACGAGAAAGCCTTTGAGGAACTAGGAAACCAAGTCAACCTTACTCTCAATTGAATGCCACGTTTACCACTCGGAGGCACGCGCCGATCCATTCAATCCAAGAGGAAAGAAAGGCCTAGGGTGGAACTCCCAAATCTAGAGGGATGAAACCCTAGATTAAGGAGCAAAGCTCTACTTTTAGTCTTAACAATAGGTCTATCTCTAATTAGGGTTTTAAGACGGGTATTTATAGGGCTAACCCCGTAACCCTAGGGCACTAATCCAAAAGGGTACATGGGCCTCGGCCCGTTACTGTGCGCAGACAGTACACCCGGACATTCCGGGGTAACTTGTCCGGAATGTCCGGCCGTAGGGCCCGGACATTCCGGGGTAAGTTTCCCGGAATGTCCGGACGTCTTGATCAATGGACGTCTGGAGGGTTGGAGCTGACACTCCGGGCAGCAGTCGTCCGGAGTCTCCGGGCCTGTCCGGAGTGTCCGGGCGTGAAGCTTGGCTGCGCTTCTCTCGGCCACCCATCCGGAGTCTCCGGGCCTGGAGCCGGAGTATCCGGGTACCTGCCCGAGAGGTGCCTCGGCCTCCCATCCGGAGTCTCCAGGCCTGGAGCCGGAGTATCCGGGTGCCTGCCCGAGAGGCGCCTCTGAGCGGGGTCGCCCGGAGTATCCGGGGTAGAGTTCCCGGACACTCCGGGTGTGTTGCAGCAGCAGGGTTTAGCCCAGCCCGGAGTATCCGGGGTAGAATTCCCGGACACTCCGGGTGTGTTGCAGAATCCTGGGTCTTGAGCTGGTTCTTTCCTCCCCTTGGCGTCGCTCCACGTGGCTAATCCTTCACACCTAAGCAAGCAAAGAGTTGAAGCATCAGGTAGTATACTATTCGACCTTAGATCAAGGGGAAAGGGGTCAAGGAATAGAAACACCTCGTGTTGGATAGCCTTAGCGCGAGCTCTTGTCATTGGACCACGGAGTGGACTTGGAGGAAGTAAGCTTGGAGGGTTGGAAGTACCCTTGGTGCAGGAGATGTCTGCATCACGCTTGCTCCTCCTTCTCACCGTCCCTCAATCCCTCTCCTCCCGCACCCGCACCGCTCCGAAGAAGCTCGGATTTGGCAGAGCGCTGCGACGTGCCGCACAGTTCGTAGTGACGAGAAGCGCCGACTCCTCCCTGCCGAGACAAGGAGCCATCGGATTCTCCAACTCCCGAGAGCTACGTCAGAGGATCATGGTGGGCGCCGGAGGAGGAGGAGGGCTTGGAGACGAGCATTGCGAGTGAACCCGACTTTCGTCAAAAAATATTCGTGGCCTCCTTCGATCCATAATATTTTTAGGATATAAGTGGCTCAAAACTGGCCAAATATCAGGAAGTTAGAAAACGAAAGTAGCAATCCAAATGCTCAGTTGGATTTTGTTCGAGAAAAATGTATTTTAAATATTACATTAATAATAAGTCACAAAACAGCCATCCAAGTGGAACCCTAGGAACCTGCTACTATAAATTTAGATGCTGGATAATATGCAGGCCAGAACGGACCGCCGCTTGCATCCTCGGTAAAGACAAGTTGGGTAGCAGGAGAAGCGAGGACAGGCATGGATCATCAAATCTTGACACCAACCGAGAGACCGAGCCCACGGCCGCCCCGTGCACCCGATCCGATCTGAACGAACCCCGCCTCCGCGCCCGGCGCGAACCCGAAAAGACCAAAAATGGTAAAGAAAAAGGGGAGCTCGCGCGCCGGAAAAATGGCGCCAACCCCGCGCTCCTCTCCCGCGCTGCTCTCCCTCTATTTCCCCTCATCTCCGCCTCGCCCCATCTCCACCTCCACACCGTGGCTCAAACCCTACCTGTCCCATCCCGTCTCCAGCCCGAGCCTCTAGCCCCACATCTCCTCTCCCATGGCCAGCTACGACGCCTCCTCCTTCCCCGTCCCTCCCGCCGCCGCCGCTGCTGCTGATGATTCTGCTTCTGCGGCGCAGCCTGTGCCGAAGAAGCAGCGGGGTAGCTACAACTGCGGCCGATGCGGGCTCCCCAAGAAGGGCCACGTCTGCTCCCTCTCTGCCCCCGCCGGCGCCGGGGGTGGGAGTGGGGGTGCGGTGGTGGTGGAGCATAAGCCGAGGCGCGCGCTGTACTTCGACGAGGCAGCGGCGGCGGCGGAGTTGATTCCGGCGCCGATGCCGCCAAGACCTCCGCCGGAGAAGAAGCCGAGGGTGGAGCTGGTGGAATTGGAGTCGGACACGGAGTTGGAGGAGGTGGCGGTTGGGAGTGAGGGGTGGGTGGGGGTCGGGGCTGGGAGGCGGTTGCCGGGGGAGGTGGTGGTGGAGGTGCTGCGGCGGCTGGCCCCGAGGACTGTGGCGGCGTCCGCTGCGGTCAGCCGTGGGTGGCGCGACTGCGCGCGCCGGGTGTGGCGGGGCGCCAAGGAGCTCCGCCTCCACGCCGCCGGCGTGCGCTCCGTCGGCGCGCTGCTGCCGCGGTGCGCCGCGCTGTCCAGGCTCGTGCTCCGCATGGAAAGGTGAGGAGAAACGGAACAAAACAACCCCGATCCGACCGATCTGTCAGGCGCCGCCGCGAGATCGGCGAGATGATCTCTGCGCGGTGCTTGCATTCCATGGACCGCCATAACTAATCTACTAACCTTGATGTAGATGGGATAATTAACAGAACGAACCACACAGTTCTTGCTGACTTCACCATGAGGTCGCTGAACTAACGGAAGAACACGGCTGTTTTTTTTTGGTGTTGGTTTCCGGTGTCGGATGTGTGATCTGGTCTGGTGCCGTGAGATCTCCCCGCGTGTGGATCTTTGAGCGGTGCTCGGTTACATCCAATACACGAGCAATTCTCCAGAAAAATACCAGAAATGGTTGATGTTAGAAATGGAATTGTTGCGGCGGTCTGATCTGCTTGTCTGAATTTAGTACGAATCTCTGACCGGTGCCTGTCTGAAGCACAGATCTGATAGCTTTGTGGTATCTTTGATGCATAATGCGTGCCCAATGCTAGATAGGGAACAGGCTGAAAAATACATTTTGATGCCAATTGGGACATAAGTCTCTCGTAGATATGCCTGTCTAGCTCAGTTTCCCGTGCTGCAAGTTGTGCACTAAGTACATAATTCGTGTTAGCTTTGTCACAGATTTAGTTTGGAAGAACAAAATTTCCTGACGTAGTGAATTCAGAGGGTTTTTGTAGGTTCCTTATGCAAATTAGGGCAATCAATAGGCAGATCTGGTGTTTTTTCTTTTCTGTGAGCATTATACGTTGTTAGAAACATGGATTTTATTTAGTTTCTGATAATGTGAGAATAGTAAGTATGGATCTGCTTGCAGTGGGGTAGTCATCTTGATCTAGTTCTCTGGGGGCTTTTTCCTATGTTTAGACCATACATGTTTCATTCAACCTCTTGATTTGTGAGATGGATGTTCTGATTAGTATGTTCTATTTGACATTTGATGCAGTGACCTTGATGCCACAATGCTTGCATGCCTTGCATTTTCGTGTCCAAACTTACAATCTCTGGAGATCAGCATGGCTAATATTGCAGTCAACCGGATGACTGGGTACGCTGAACACCCCTAAAGATAACTCTCCTGAAATGCAATCTTACCATACATTTTATCATCTGGAATCTAATGATCTATGATCTATGCTGTTGTATGTTGAATGGAAATGCATTGGTTTACGACTAGTATTCAGTACACACCCATCCACAATTAAACTGTTTAGTGTTATTGCTTAAGATGCATACTCTTCAGAATGTCGTTTCACGCTGCGATATGCTCTCTTACTTTGCTGTGCATTGTCTCCATATATGTCATCTCAAAAGTATCTTCTGCACAACAGTTTTATGATAGATGTTTGATTAGAACTTAAGTCTGAATGATCTTTTCACTGACACTTGTGTTCTTCTAAACAGGGATGAGCTAACTAGGTTTGTTTCAGAGAAGAGGTCTCTCTCAGTTTTCAAAGTAGATCGATGCAGTAGTCTTGGTTTTCTTAATATAAGCTCTCCGAGCCTTTCAATCCTTTGGCTATCAGATCTTTCTTCCCTTACAAAATCGGTAAGTCAATGTGCTTTTACAATTATTTCCAGTTATTTTGATCTGGTGTTCTGTAAGTTCATTTGGGTGTTCATTTCTTACAGGTCATAAACTGTCCTAATTTGAATGAGCTCTCATTAGATTTTACACAACAAAATAATGATTCTACTGATCTGATTAGTCTGATGGATAGTCTGGGCCGTACCTGCTCAAATCTCAGAAACTTGCACATCTCCTCAAATAACTTATGCAATGAAGCTGTGTTTGCTCTTGAGAGTGCTAATCTCAGGTACCTTTATATCTTCCTATGGTTCTTATGGAACATTACCCAATTTCCAGGAATTATGCTAGATGTGATCTTGTTATGATACTTGTTTATTTGATTTCAACCACCGTATTCATTTTTCTTCTTTCACCAGGGGCTTGTGCATGCTGTCCTTGCTTCTAGGTAAAAAAATAACAGATGCAGCTGTTGCATCTATTGTTCGTTCTTATGCGAGCTTGGAGTTGCTTGATTTAAGCGGGTCGGTGTTGTTTCTTTTATGAACTCTAATGGTTTGGAGATGATCAAAATTCTATGTTATTTCCTATTGTGAACTTACCGCAAAATAGTTTCTAAATCCATTTCACATGCTTAAACTCCAGATCTAGTATTACTGATAATGGGCTTGGGATGATCTCCAAGGCATTCCCTGGTACTCTAACCCGTCTCCTCCTTGCTTTGTGCCCAAATATGACCTCATGTAAGCAGCCTTAACATTCACATAGTTTGTGTTCCTTCCACTGATTTCAAGATATCCGCAAATATGTTAAAACTTGTTCTGTTCATGTGATTCTATAGGCGGGGTACAGGTGGCTACAGCACAGTTACCACTTCTTCAGCTCATGGACTGTGGCAAGAGCTTATGTGCTAATTTGCAGCCTGAAGCAGAGAGATCATACTTCGGTGAGCTCAGTGGAGGGGTTAGATTTTGCTCGAAACAACAGACCGCAAGGAAGCAGCAGCCTATTTGCCAAAAGCTGATTATAAAGCATGGTAACTTGAAGAAACTCAGTCTTTGGGGTTGCTCAGCGATAGATGTAAGTGCTCAAAATTTGCGATTATTTCATTCATGTTCTTGCTTGTATTATTGTATACATAATAATAAAGCTGTGTTCTTATTACTCTTTTCATGCATGACAGGCCCTGTATGTAAATTGTCCAGAGCTGAATGATCTGAATCTCAACTCTTGCACAAATCTCAATCCAGGTTTGACTTCCTGTTCTTGTTTGGTACTGAAATGTCGACAGCAGGTTGTTATCAGTGCAAGTATTTACAGCCTATGAAACTTTCTGCAGAGCGCTTGCTTCTTCAGTGTCCAAACTTGAAAGACGTACATGTGTCCGGATGCCGCGATATGTTGATCGGAGCAATCAGGAACCAGGTACTGCCAAAATTTTAACCTCCCGCCTAAATTGTTTTCTAATAATGGAAGCTTATATTACTTTCGGCCTATGCATCGATTAAGAATGCACACAGCCCATCCTGCCTAAATTATTAGACGCCAGAAAAGGTAGAACCTTAGCAGTTGCAAATACATCGCCAAGTTGCATCTGAGCTCTTGGACATTAGGGGAGCAGCATTGCCATAATCTCCTGTTTTTCTGAGCGAGTTGCCACTCTTAATTCTGCCAGGTTCTGAACGAGTTCGCTGCAGCAGAGCCTCGCCTGCCATTCAAGCGCCTAGCAGACGGCTCGAAGCGGGTTCAAGTCCCACACTTCATGCTAGAACAGGTATGAACTGCACCTGCACCTGCACCTGCACCCCTCCCCTATCCCCACCCATATGGCCATATCCCAGAAACAACAATTCATTGTTCCTCATCGACCCGTCACTCACATTGTAACTCTTTTCAGCAGTTGGAGGACGAGAAATGGGGCCGTGGATCGCGGCGGAGCGAGTGCGCTGTTCATCTGAACTGAAGCAAGCAGTTCTTGCAGAGCCAGTTGAATATCCCACCACTGGGGTTAGGAAAGGAAGATCAGTTAAGCTGTACTGTAGTAGACTGGTTGAAATCTCTTGATGTTGTAACCCGTACCAATTTCTTGTTCCTGTTTTCTGTAATCTTTTCTTCCCTACTGAAATTTCTGTAGGACAATAACGGCATGGTGTAAACTAGCTTGTGCTCTTTGAATCCTTGATTCATTCAGAAGAATAATCAATTAATTAATTCAAGATGCTGCGTCTTTCCTTCCACGAACCGTTCGTGTTCACTTAAACTTCATGATCCTTCTGAAGCTTTTCTATCATTGTTTTGCATGAATGATGCTGCTGTAACTGTAACTAGTGGTATGTTAGGCTAGTGTGAGATAGAACAAGTTTACAACCGGGTACTTGTCTAACAACATTCTACAATCAGGTCCCGTGCATGCATGTGCAATCGAAATTACTAGTAGTACTCAAGGGCTCAGATGAAAAGTTACTCCTGATCGTTTGGTAATTCAGTTTCTAAACTAGAATCGAGTCGAGTTCCCGAATCGGACGTGGATAAAAAACCGATCTTTAATTAATCCTCTGCAAAATCGAGACTATTAAGTGTTAACAGCGGCAACAATTATAGTGTTTTATCGGTTAATCTCACTCTAGAAGAAGAACAGCACTCACCTCGATTCAGAGAGGAAAAGTCATGGAGTTCATCCATCCTAAGGCGGCGGCGGCGGCGGCGGCGCAGGCGCGGCTGCTCCGGCCGCCCTCCGATCGTCACCGGCTCGGTTTGCCCCGTAAGTGATCGATCCCCTCCTCCCGCCTCTCCGTCTCCTCTCTCCCAAGTCTTGATTTTTTTCCCCAACTAGACAGTAGGGTGGTTCTGCACTGCACTGCGATTTACTCCTTCGCACTCGGCGTCGGTTTCGATCCGCGACGAGCCGCAGAATCGGTGATGCTTGCTCTTTACATACAATTGATTTGTAGGTGGCGGTCGATTCGGATACTAGAAACCCTGGCTTTGATCGTCCAGTACTAGAAACACAGATAATCCACACGATTGCTTGAATCCATGGCTTGGTTAATCACCGGTTTCTGTGGCGTCCTACGTAGTTTTGTTGCACGCGGTTCGGCGGTGCCAGGATGACGAGCCGTTACTCTGCCGGCAGAGGATTCGACAGTGCTGCGTTTTCTTAGTCATGATGCAAATTATTTGCAGTCAGGAACTGTAATGAGCAGCCTGTGTGGCTACTGGGTGATAGTAACCAAAGCTTAATTTAATTTAAGAAAGAAACGAGGGTGACTTACTGACTTAAAAAAGTTCCAGAATTCCTGTGTGACATACAATTTTTCTTTTGCTGCAAGCAAGTTTCGCCTGGCTGCTTACTGCTCTCTTTCGATTTATCTGAACTCTTTTATGGTCTTTGCCGTATATCTCAAGAGTACAATTTCCCTGCCTCTTCAGGATATATATCCTGTAAGAGTTATGCTGTCCAAAACAAAGCGATGACGGCAATGCCTTCAATGAGTGCCAGCTTTCAACCCGCATTTCCTCAACCAGTTATTCGAGCTGCACAGAAGAAGAAACATAGCGTCAGTGATTTTTCTTATGCAGTATTGTCATGTGTGTATTGCAATGTTTGACTTATACTCTGCGTTTCCAGGTTATGTGCTATCAGAGACAAGGTGCTCCACAGATAGAAGCCAAGTAAATTATCTCTTCCAATTTACGAATGAAAACAATCCGCTTTTTCATGATTGACCTATTTGATTTACTAAGTTGGTTTTTACTTCCATACTGTGGTGGAGCTACCCTTGCAACTTTTTGGGTGCTCTGGGCATTTTATCTGCATTCCTATTGAGATCGTTTGTTCATCAATAATTATTTGTGAGGGGGTCAGTAAAATGAGCATTGCAGCTCATAAAGAAACTTATCACCGCTTTTTTAGACAACTCCTATAAGTGATTTATAAGTTGAACTTTTTTCATGATAATACGGTATCTTCTTAGGCAAAATAATAGTTTATTCACTTCCAAATTGCATATTTCAATTGTTTTTCCGTGCACTAGACAGTGAGCTGGTGTAATTTTATCCATGTTCTAGCTCCCAGAATTAGCAGCAGAAATCCTGATTTGTCAGAGGATTTTCTTTCTCTAAAACATAAGAAAATTAGCTGATGCCACCAGCAAAGGGAAAAAGTCAGATTTGCTATTTTTGGGTCAGTCGATGCAATTTCTTGTTTCTCAAGAAAGGGGCAAAACTATCATGAGGTGTTAATATGCTGTAAATGCCTCACTTTTCTGCATTATATAATAGAGTAGCTTGATTGTGGTTCATCTATTCAAATTTAATCAACAATAGTTGAGTTTCATAACTTGGCATGCTAATAAAAGTTGACTCTTTTGGTTCAACTTGAAGGTCAATGGAGGAAGTATATGATGCTTTGGCTAAACGCCTTCTTTCTGTCTTGAAGAATGCTGATAATCTTAAATCAAAGTAAGCCATTTCTACCATTGCTATTGGGAACTGCTAGCCTGCTACAGTTGACGATTGCGATGCCAATGAAGTCAGTCTTATGAAATTGCTGGAACATTAATCTACTTGTGTTAGCTCTTCTATCGAGAGCATTTCTTTAATTACATTTCTGCTGATCCACCTAATAATACTGCTCTCAAGTCTCAACAGATACATTGTTGGTCTAGCTGGCCCACCTGGTGCAGGCAAGTCTACTGTTGCCTCTGAAGTGGTCCGACGCGTTAATATGCGTTGGTCCCAGAAGCATGCACAAGATAGCTCATTGGTTTCAAATGAAGAAATTGCTACAATGCTTCCCATGGATGGTTTTCACCTTTATCGGTCCCAGCTTGATGCAATGGAGGTTTGTTCTCTGTCGTGAAATTCATTTTCTGATTTTTCATTGCTTCTGAAGTTATTGACAGAGTGGTGCTTCTAGGATCCAAAAGAAGCACATGCAAGAAGAGGAGGTGAGAAGGATTTTCCAGTTGATCTGTTTTAGTAAAACACTATTTAGGCAAGTACTAACATTCGATTTGATAAATTTAGCACCGTGGACATTCAATCCATCACTTTTTCTGAAATGCCTACAGACCCTAAGAAAAGAGGTATTACCATACCAATTTCACTGTCAAACAATGTGAGCTCTCTAGCAGTTGATTGTATTTGGACTTATCCTTGAAACATCTTGGTTTATAGGGGTCAGTTTATGCTCCATCATTTGATCATGGTGTCGGTGACCCAGTTGAGAATGACATATTTGTAAAGCCACAGTAAGGTTTGCAGAATACTTGGACATTAGTTTCTTAGTTAGACTTAATTCAAATGTGAAACATGCCTGAGTTAATGAAATAGTTAATTTTAGCATCTCCTATCTGCTCAAAAACAGTTAGTCTCTATGCTGTTAATCTTCATCAGAAGTCAATCTTGTTGTTTCCACTATGTACTTTCAATTAGAGTGTACCCTGGAAGTGTCAGAACTTCTCTATGCGTAATGTCTGCATAAATCTTTCCATAACTTCCCCATTTTACCAAATTACATTTGGTGCTTGACCCATGCTTGGCAGGCACAAAGTAGTGATAGTCGAAGGGAATTATTTATTACTGGAAGAAGATATTTGGAGGGAGATTAGAGACATGTTTGATGAGAAATGGTGAGTATGCGGGTTTTGCAGCCATAATTCGCAGCAATATAATTTCATTGACCACGAGTCCAAATCTATTGAAGCTATTCACTTTCATCTAAACACAAAACACCCTTGCTTGGGACTAGTCTCTTGGGTCATGAGCAGTGTATTCTAATTGATTATTCTTCTCAAAAAGGATAAATTGTGTTTCTGATGGTCAAATTTTACCCTCTCAGGTTCATTGACATTGACATTGATGTCTCTATGCAAAGAGTGCTCCAGAGACATATTGGCACAGGTTTGCCCTTCTTCACTGGTTTCATCCTTTCGGATGCATTGCTATTTATGTATCTAAATTCCATTTTCTGTTCTGTTTCTCTTGCCAGGAAAAGAACCAGATGTAGCAACATGGCGGGTAATTCTCTGCCTCCTTCACCCCACTCCCACTCTCACACAAACGTACAGGCATGCTTACATACAGCCAGATAAAACTGCTCTGCTGTTTCTGTCAGAAAGGCTGTCTTATGTTAACCATCGTCCTATCATCTATGCTTTAGTTTAGACTTCGATATCTCATCTAGTAAACGCTCACGGCAAACTGGTTTTTTTTGTGTTGCCTATTTTAGGATTCTTTGATTATATTTGTTCTTCCATAGGAAAACTTGCATAAGTAGCTGTTTCTGAAGGAGGTTTTCAGCTAAGCATGTAGTCCCTGTTCAAGACATCAAAACATTGCCATGTTCCTAACCGCAGAGTTTCTGAACACTGCAAGTTCTTAAGGATGTCTTAGTTCTCAGTGTTGTTGCTTCATGTAGTGGGTAGTCTAATATTTCATATGCTCATAGCATAGTCCTTTAAACTTGAGTTGCGAGATTGTGGTTGTTTGTACTGTTAAACAGTTTGTTTCCTTCTTAATATAGATGATACGCAGCTCTGCTGCGTATTCTTGAAAAAGAATGAACACTGCAAGTTCTTACAGGCTTTAAATTGGTCTTGTGAATCAGATTTCGTACAATGACCGGCCAAATGCTGAGCTTATCATGAAATCAAGAAAGAATGCAGATCTTGTAATCAGATCGGTGGACTTCTCGAGCTAGACCCTATGTTTCTGATGGCAATTTTGCACATATAATAAGCTACTTGCTTGTTTCCATCCGTGTTAATCTCTGTACATGTAATAAGCTATTCATCCATCAATTTCTTTTTGATGCACAGTTGAGGAATAATTCAATAAATTTATCTGCTTTCTTCTAATAGATACTCTTCAAGAGTTTATCCAGTATCATTTTTAAATTTAATATTCATGTTTGTACAGTTCCGAATCCATAAAACTTCGGTTCACAAATGGTTGTAAATCTGGAAGTTCAGTTCATGCTTTGATGGTAAATAACTTGTGGATGCAACATGTTGTAACCTTAAGAGACAAGTTACCTAATTAATCAAAAGATGCTCCATGGCTGGGAGAAAACAATATCCAATTATCCATAGTGACCTTTTTTGCTGAACAATTTCTTGGTAGTAGCAATACAAGATTTTCTTCAGAGATAGACAAGTGGGCACTTGAAAAGACTCAAAGCTGGCATCATTGTAAGGGGACATGATCTCCAAAGGGAAATATGTTTTGCTTAATCTAACATGCAAAAGCACCTTTAGTTGGGAGACACTCATCGCTAGGAAGGTACAGCTGAAAGTTCCCAAAAATCATGGCAGCACCTTCCAGCATTTCATGTTTTTCTTTTGCTCTCTCTAGAAAACAGGGAAAAGAACACCTCAACTTTGTCCAACCTTGCACCCTTTATCATGACATAGGGCACAATGTACCAAATATTGGCATATATAATAATACATGACAGCAAAAGATGCAACAAAATGTGATGCCTCATAATAGTAGCGAGGGCCTGTGATTGGTAATATAAAATTACAAGCCCCCATCACTAATTCACTATGAACATGGCATGCTTCTGTCTAGCTCCCACTTGGCTCCACATATAAAACATACACGGCAGGTAGATATACATTAATGTGTGTCTATAATACATCACAAAACAAAGCATCTCCATCATTGAATCCTCTTATGATTCGATGTAACAACATTACAAATTTACAACATCAAAATGAAACATGACAAAAGAAGGAAGCGCCATGCATACGTAAGTCGTAATACAATACAATTAACATTTAACACCTTGCAATAATTATTTGTTCTATTGACACATCATGATGATAATTAAACAAGTTTTGATGGACAAACTGCAACAAGGACGAGGAGGCACTTTGCATTTTGTGCCAATAAGAGACACAAGGAAAAAGAAAAAGAAAAAACAGGTAGAGCAAAAAAAAAGACATAGTTATGTGACAGAGAGCTGGTACAGACACATCACACATGTTCTTGGCTTCTTTCTTATGTATATGACAAGACGAGACTTGAGACTGACTGACTGGAACAGGAAAGATCACAAACCAAAATAACTTCACTGATCAGGAGATACAGGCTTGGAGGACAGAGAGTATGATACAGAGATGAGCAAGCAAAGCTGCAAAACTATAGATATTTTGATTCTTGCATCTGCTTCAGTACATGTTCTCCTCAGCTCCTGTTCTTGCATTTCTCCATTGCCCTTGGTGCTGAAACAATTCAAAACCAAATATATTGCACTGTGTTGTTAGCAACATCCAAATAGGCCGGAAAATTAATTAAACATGTAGAAAAAATTCATCTGCTGATCTAAAACTTATGAGAGATCTACTGACCAAGGCCGATTGCTTCTGATCCTTTCATTATCCGAAGGCGCTTGCACGACTCGACGAACATCCTGAAAATTTTATTTCACAAGAGAACGATCGGAACTTACACAAAACACCAGATCCACACTTATCAGAGATTCAGAGTAGTACTACAGGTGACTGAAATTAAATACACAAATGCAGCATTATGCATATGGAGGCACTCACTCCCACGGGACATCGCCGACGAGCATCCAATCGCCGTCCTTGTCCTCGTAGGTCGGCACGTACTCGGAGCCGTTGAGTAGATCCATCAGCTTGCTCTCGTTCATGCCGTTCATCCCTTGAGATCCACAGTTTCCTGGTGTAATACATACTGGGATTAATATCTAATTCCAGAACATCAACAACAACTCGATTTTAATTTTTACGGCACCCTGCTTGCAAATGGAAACTATAAAGTATTCTAGTTCTCAAGGCGGTTAGCTTTGCAAGTGTATGTGTGCTTTTAGAATATGGACTACAAATTAACAGCAACAAGTGTCAAATAAAGCTCAGCTCAAGTCAATCCACACATCTACTTAATCACCACATTAGAATATCCAATAATTATTGGTTGCTGCAGCTGAGCAAATGTAACTTTTTTCTTAAGATGCGCGCTCCAACACATGTGGGCTGATTATTAGATATTGGATTAGAACAGCACATGCTAATGATGGACCAACCCAGCTAGCTAGTTGAGCAGATGCCATGATCATGAGCTAGCTGTGTGTATATATGGTAGAGAGACAATGGCATTATGCCAGGCAGGGAAGACACCTACCAAGGATCGCTGCAAATCATGAACCCCTGGCAAAACCACACATGCAAATGGAAATGCAATCATATATGCAAGTCATGCATCATGTATACCATCTAGCTAGCCAGTAACTTTATAAGTAACATATTTTTTTAAGAAAAGTTACTTTGCACGAACACTAAAGCTGGAAGAGCAATTCTTATTATTGAAACGGAATAATTGTTGAAACGGATGCATGGCTGGGGCTCTTCCCATTCATTTTGAATTTTTGCACGAAACAATATGGTTCCTAAATATATATGTGGGAATTCAGCAAATTAAATTCCGACCTTCCAAATTAACGGGTCTAGTCTAGGGACTAATTAGGGTGAAGTAAACACAACATTTGATAAAATACTTTGTTTTGCTTTACCTTTTGATAAAATATTCTATCATGTGTGATTAACAGGTGGGGTCAAAAACTACCTATCAATGACGGGACATTTTATCAAATGGCAAAGTAAGACACGGGACAATTTATATAAAAAGAAGTACATATGTACCAATGGTGAAGGAGCTGAACATCTTCTCAAGCGCCTTGGACAGCTTCTGGTAGCTCTTGTACATCTTGAGGTCCACCTTGCGAAGGTACGGCGCGCCGTCCATGCTCACCTTCACGAACGCCGCCGCCGGCGACGACTTGTCGCCCTTCTCGGCCAGGATGTTCTTCCGGAACGACCGGACCGGCGGCCAGCCCACCACCTGTGCCCTGATAATAAATCACCAAGCATGCGATTTGATTAAAACGCAGAGTCACATATATGAGTTAAAAAAAAATTAATTCACCAAGTGCAAATCAATTGGAACTAATTAAATTTGTTGATATTTCTGCTTTGTACTTTAAATCTTAGAGCAGAAGTGGTCCATAATACTATTGGATTGGAAAAGGAACAACCTTTTCTGGTGGGCACATATGTACCTTCCAACCTAGCTATCTACCTACGTTGTTCTCCTTTTATTTTTTTCATGCATGTAAACAAGTACATCACTCCACATTTACACCCAACAACACATTTCCCGTTCCATATTTATTTAATTAAAGAGTTACAGTTTAATTAATTTTTATCTACCTTTTTCTTCATGAAATGTTTACAAGATGTAATTTTCAGCCTGATTTGTGCAAAAGGAGATAAGAGAGAGATGAAGAAGACAAGTGGGGCAGATAGATGCAGAACGGTGAACCCAAAGGTGTAGTAGGCCAATGCCATGCAGGGCTTTGAAGGGCAGTATGGGCAATATGTACTAACATTATTTATTTAATTTTCATCATGCCATTATAGCATCAGGAAGAACTAGTGATATGAAAATGATGGTGACGTGGACAAAAAAGTAAACTGTGCAAGTGACAGAGAAGAGAGAGGGGGGCAGTGGCTTTCTTTCTTTTATCATGTCGGCACTAGGCACTGTCTCCTACTGCCCCACACGTAACATGCTGCTGTCTCTCTGCTTCTCTGGTTCTTTGTAGAGTACATCCATGCATGCTCGCTGAATCTCTCCTCCTAGATCTAGCCCTTCTTCCTTCCTCTGAATTCGCACGCAAATGCTCTAACAAAATCTTCTGCTTAATTCGCATCTCTAGCTACATGCCCTTTGGTTTGCTGATCACTCATCACTCATCACCCGGCAATTGTGACTGACTAAACATGTTAAATTCAGATCATGTTACTGAAAAAGAGAGAGCAATCTATGATGAAGCCGATTCATCGTGAATTAAACTAGGCTATATGGCTCCCAATTACGACGAGAGTTTAACACGAACGAATTTAGGAGATTAGTGGGTCGCATGCATGCAGAGAAAAATGGTGAAGAGAGTAGAAGGCGCAGCGAGAGAGCATGGGCGTACTTGGGCGCGCGCGGCTTCTCGGCGGGGTCGGGCAGCGCTACAGCGGTGACGACGCTGCTCTGGCTCGGCGACCTCTTCATCTTCCCGGCCCCCGCGGCCGCCGGCGCGTCCGTCCCCGTCGCCTCCTGCGGCTCCGCCGCCGCGGCGACCACGGCCACGTCGGCCTCCTCTGCCGCCGCCTCCTCCTCGCCGGCCGGCTCCAGCTTCAGCTTGAGGTCGATCGTCTCGGAGAAGCCCCTCTTGCCGGAGGAGCTCCTCGCCTCTCCTCCGTCACCGCCGCCGCCGCCGCCGGGCAGGCCGAGCCGGAGCTCGGTCGCGTCGAAGGCCAGGTCTGCGGCCATTGCTAGCTGGTTCCTGCGCTGCGCTGAGCGGCCTTTCTGCTTGCTTTTCTTTGCTTGGTTTCTTGGCTTTTGGCGTGCGCTCGTCTGGTTTGGTTGTTTTGAGAGGCTTTCTGTGATGCAGAGGCAAAGCAATGCAGATGCAGGTGATGGAAATTGATAAAGAGGAAGAGGAGGAAGGGGGGCAGAAATAATAATGGCAGCAAGGGTGTGGATGTGTAGAATAATAGGGCCATCACGATGCATGAACAGCCTCTTTTGGGATTACGCCCCTGCATATCTTTTTCCATTTTTATTTAGGACCACTTTTTGGGGCTAATTTGCGGTTTTTGCATTGTGTTGTACAACTGAATTAGGTTGGGTGTGGAGCCTTTACTTATTTTTCATTAAGATTTTTGCTGTTACATCTAAGAGATAGTATGTTTTTCTAGTAAACTGTTAAATCGGATGTTGCCAGTGAGCTCGTTGAGAGCAGCAAAGCATAAGCGATGAGTGGGTGTGGTGATTAACAGAGTGAATGCAGCAACGAGCGACCAAAGCTCGCCGGGCGATGCGGCATCGAGCGAAGAAAGCTCACCATGCAGGCGAGGGGCGGAGCGGCAGTGTGACCAACAACGACGTTCTGGTTTCTCACTTTGAAACTTCTAAAAATCTCTTTCTGATGGTTGATTAAACTTTGTTTACATTTTTGTGAAATTTTAGTGAAACTAAGTTGAGGTTAGTTCATTTTTTTGAAACTTTGTTGAAACTCATCCTCAGCCTGGAAACTCGTTTGAAAGTCGCTTTATAGACTCGGAAGCTGAAGCCCGGACACTGAGCTGCTGAGACTGAACATCACTTTTGAAATTTGTAGCTTTAAATTCCCCAAAAAACATCTCCCATGGAAGTCACCGAACACGATATCATGCGTCAGTAGCTCTTTTTCGAAAAGCAACCGCAGTGTCTCCAGGTTTAATTAGACTTATTGGTCAACCTCTACGTAAAAAAATTGTGAGGCTAGATGCTACAGTTTGCATAATTTTTTCAGAAGAATGTTGATCGCGAAGGCCGAAACAGTTCTACTTCCTCTTCCTTTCAATTTCAGGAATTGATCTTGATTTGATTTCAGAAGACATTCGGAAAGAAAAGAAAGGGAAATCAAAAGCTCGAGTCAAATCGGGTTCGAGCTGGAAGCCAAGAACCGCATGCGCTGTTGACTCACGCGCGAAAATGACCGACTGGTGGGACCACACATGGTATATGGACCCACCTGTCAGAGCCGGTCCCACATGTCATCTTGCATTTTTCTCTCAGCCCTTCTCTCGCTTTCCCTCCCTACTGGTGTTCCGTTCACCAATTGTCACGTATTAATTCGCGCATGTACCTTTTTTTCTGCAAGAACACAGGGCCGAACGTAGGTACGTGCTCAAAGGGGACGGTACTCTCTCTACAAACACAGAAATTTTGACCATGGTACACAACCTATTTTTATGTACTACAATGCGAGGAAGAATTCTCCTCCATCAGGCGACCCAAGGATTTGGTTCGGCAAATATATATGCACTTGATTAAATTCTATGTAGGTTGGAGTTGGTGGACAACCAGCGTATAATTTTGTACTCCCACCATCTTAAAAGAAAATTGTCTATCTTAAAAGAAAATTTTCTTAGCCATCGGTAGAAAAATAGGAAAATATCCTACGTAACCGTCATGCCCTCTCTTACTCGTATGTGCTCTAGTTGCTCTCTCGATTCAATTACTCATGAGAGTGATGGCAATGAGTTATAAAGGAATAACAAAAGTTGTAGATCAGCCTACATTTTTAGATAAGATAAGATAGCGAATATGACCTTCATTTCTATCAAGGGTGTTTTATCATTTTGTCCTAAAGATATATCATTACTAGAATTTGAATTTCCCTTGACACCCAGAAAACCACTAGGATATTATCCTCGACACCCACTGATTTTGGATGATACTCGATACTCGACGGATGTTGAGTGTTCTAGGACACTTCTTTTATAGTGTAGAACCATATAAAGATGTCTAATTAATTAGTCGTGTATGATATATCTGCCTGGTATAACTAATTACTAATGTTCGAGTTTTATGCAGGTCACATTTGCCGGGAGCAATTCTCACTACCCAAGGTTATCGAGATCTGAAATGACTATCATGAAAAAGAGCAAAAGAAAACCATAAAAGAGGGACAACTAGACTTATTAACCAAACCCGAAAGTATCCAACGCAATCATAATCCGTCTCACTCACTCACGGGTGGTGGGGCCGGCGAACTGCTGGGGAGACGAAGGGGTTCGCGTGGCATGTGGCCACATTTCGAGGTGGGCCCACCAGACGGCGGCCATGTGAGCATGCCGGCGTGTCTCCCTCCTCCCGCCAATTTGCTGCGTGTACCCGTTGGTGTCTCCCATGCAGTCTATGCAAGGTGGGCCCGGAGCTCGTTTCTCGCTGTCAATAAAGCTCGTGCATGCATACTCTCGCCGTTTGCTTGGCTAGCTAGTACCGGTTTTTGCCGGTTTAATGGATGGTTTCTTTGTTTTTTTGGAGAAGTTCAATTGGTGATTTCTGAGTAAGTAGATGGTAAATCTGGACGAAATTTGCTGAAACATGGTTGGCCCAATGGTACTATAATAATAAGCTACAACAGTTTTTTTCCTCTAAGGACGAGGCTTTAACTCATGGCCTCAGCTACTATAGGGGGTGTTTCGTTGGGCTTTTCAGCAGTTTTTTACTGAAAAAAGCTGCAGCCCAACCAAACGGTCAGTTTTTCAGCAACTTTTGTCAACGGTAGCTGTGGGTTTTGCAGTGTAAATTCAGCTGTTTGGAAAAACTGCCTTCTGCCAGCTTTTTGCAATATGCTGAAACTTCAGTGCTCATTTTTTAAAATGTTGTAGATTGTTTGGATCAACCAAAAACTATATATTCACTTTTTCACAGCCACAACAGCTTTTCCAGACAGCCAGCCAACAACAGCTTTGTCAACAGCCACAGCTCAACCAAACAGGCCCATGATCTTGTCCTCTACGGCTATATAATGCTTGGAAAACTCTATTCTTTAAAAGTAAATCGAATGAACTTGAAAACAATTTTAGCAGACGAGTTTTACATATACTTGATCAGTTGGCACTACAGGTATGCGAAGACAAAGGGTGAAATTTTAGTGAAAAAAAGAAGAGAGATAATTCCGGTTCTTGAGTTGAAAGCAAGCAAGTTAGATCGCCATCTCGAACGGCCAACTTAATTAGCTAGCATGCATCGGTCAGCTGATGGATCATCACCAACTAATCAAGGGGGCCGGGCACGTACGAGAGGGGCACCACACGTGTGGGTTCGACCTGATGCATCTTAACATACAAACGACTAATTAACTAACTACATCGACTAGCAGCTACTCGATCAACACGTACGATCGATAACGACGTGACATATATATGGAGAGGAAACTTAAACTACAACCAGTTAATTGATGAACCAACTAGCAGTATTATTTTACATTTTTACTGTCTCAGTCCGTCGACGTGGCGCGCAGGATGGTCAACACGTGTAGCTAGGTTTACGCTGCATGGTCCGTTGCGGATTTTGTTGACGTTCTTGATCACTAGTGGCTTGGCTGGTCTCACTTGAATGGGCTACAGTGACGCTAGCTAAGCAAGCTATAGCTTCCCATGTCGTGTGCCATACTCCACGCCATCTTGCATGTCTATCTTGGGAGTAATGGGTTTTGATTAATCCTCTCTCCCTCAGGTATGTATATATGTTGTTCATGAGTCACTATTTGAGCTGGCCGTGCATGGCTTTCCATGAACCAGCTTAATTAACTATACATAGCCAGCAAGCTATGGTTTGTTAAACTTGCAATGCTACAGTTCTTCAACAAGAACAAAAGCCTTGATCTAAATAGTATACAGTTGATCTTGGCATGCATATATATCACAGTACCATAATCAATTTACTAACTATTGTCTTAATTAGGCCCCAGACTACTTGAGCAATACTATTTCACCGGTACTAGCTGTACCATATATGCATCTGCGTATGCATGTATAGCTTCCATATGCATGCATCTGCCATGCATGGCGGCCGGCCGTGTCTCTCTCAGTGAAGCGCCACTGTCCGGCCGCGCTGACCTGCAGAAATTAACGAACGATGCATGTGCTGCATCAGTGGATGCATGCATGGGTTTTTCAGCTCGCCCATGAAGGGCCCATTTCCCGGAACAAATTAAATCCTCTGCTAGCTAGCTCCTTCGATCCGAAGATCCGGCCAACACCTGTACCTTTCGTGCCAGCTCCATCGATCGAGTTCATCACATGTACGGCTAGCCCTGCATGTCTGCTGATATGTACTGATGTGACACCAAATCGATGGAACCCAATTAGCCTCGGAAATTCGCACGTACGTAGACTTGATAAGATTAGCCCATTTCCTCACGAATGAAAATTTTACGGTGTGGCAAATCGTTTTGGACATTTTGCACAACTCTAAAGTACCTGCGTGCATATGATCGTACATTCCCCAGTACACGGACGTACGTACGTACGACTGCATAATTCCTGCACGTGAATGCATGCATGTTTAGTCACTTAATGAGCTGTCTGCCTTGCAGATCTAGTTAGCCAGGTACGATGAACCATGCATGCAGTTCATTCGAGCGCCGCTTAATTAATCTCTTCGTTTTGTACGTGTTTGAATCTGTGTTACCCTGTCCCACGGCATGCATGCATGTAAGAAGCGCGCGCCCGATCCATGCATGCATGTATTAACACGAGGTACGTACACTGCACCTAGCTAGCGCTCTGCACGCCAAAACGAAAAGCTAATGTACGGCTTGCTCCCTGCATGCGAACGTGTGTTTGTTAATTACTACAGCAGGCAGCTCGTAGGAGCCTGCATTGATCTTCACATGCACGCATGGTTAAATCATCATATGTATGTGGGTTGGGTTTGAATTACAAAGTCTCTCGTTTCCTCCTTACAAATAGTTCAATTTAACTGCAGAGATTGATAATTAAACTACAGAGTATCTATTTAACAAGCGACTATTTTTCTGGTCATAGTCACAGTTTTCACTATGCTATCTAGAATCTCTGCACAACACCTATTGCAATCATATACAGGAAGTAAATGACAACTATAATACCAAATGAGAGAAAATAAATGACAAGGAAAATACTCAAAATAGACAAGGAAATGAAAATACGAAATTATCTATAGTAGAAAGCAAAAGAAAAAGGAAAAAGACCCGAAATAGACATGAAAATAGAAATAGAAGCTAAACAATATTTTCAAATGACACTAGAGCTAACCAACATTAAGTATAAAAGGGCCAACAATATTCCAAGAGGATAGACATAGCCGAAATCGACGAGAAATGCTAGTTACCTAAAAACTTACCTATAGCTATAGGATTTTTTTTTGTAAGAATAGTTAACCAAAATGTAAGTGAGTAAAAAATGTGGCGAAGTCCTTGCTAAAGCAAATACGATATCACACTTGCTTGTATTTCGTTGATCAATCAACATATAGAGTACATGTGTTTAGTACAAAGAAAATGAAGCAACGGAACAAGCGAAAAATAAATGGATGGGTCGTTACATTACCGAGTACATGATGATACTGGAACATGCCGTTGCTATCAGGGAGTGGCGGCATGGTGCACACAGTTGTGCGTAATCTTCTGACTGTTCTCACCGGGAGGAAGACGGAGGCCGGAGTCGGAAGAGACTTGACAAGAAATTTTTTTTGACTACGACTTATTATTGTAAAATAGTCAAACTGTGATTTAGCAATTCTGTTAAACTAATGCTGCACGCCTTACGTTCATTTCGAGGGTCTGTCCTGAGTTGTCAGATCTTAATCCAACGCTCAAGATTCCACCGCTCACCTCATCAGAATTTGTTCTACCAAACGCTATTTCCATTCTCTCATGTCTCGGTTTGTTGGCACCTCCCACCCTATCCTCCACTGCCGGATCAGGCCACCACCTCCCGTTGCCTCCTGATCACAACATGTCACCGTCTGCTCCTCCTCCGACGTCGAACCACTTGCCTGCACTGACCACGGGCTGTCCTCCGCCGGCTATATATGGCCGTCGACGCCCAAACCCTAACCCAACCAGCTGTCACCAGAGAAGATGATGATGACGTCCAGACAAGCTCGTCGAAAGTGGTGGTGAAGCCAACGAATTTATCCATAGGCTGATCTTGAACGACTTAAAATGACTGAAAATTAGTAAATCTGTGAGTTTGGAGCAGAGATAGACGGTCAAGCCGATCGATCTAGACACAAACCATGTACCAATGCACGGTCGAGGTCCATGATTGGTTGCTTGCTACAGTGTGCAATGCATCTAATCAAGCGTGCACGCATATATAGACGTACGTAGAATTAATGTGGAAGAAAGAAAGCGTGTGGTGAGTTGGAGCCTGTCCGTTTCGTTATTTGGCGAGCATGCATGCATATGCACGTACGCCAGCTCGATTGGGCTAGCTAGCCTATCGTTCTCGCCGCTGACGGCGATCGATCGAGCCCGCATCTGCATGCCGGCCGGCCGGCCGGCCATGGCCATGCGTGCGTACGCACATATCTTAGCTCCCTGGTCGTCCGGTCGAAGCCATGCATGCGTGCTCCATGCCTTAGCCAGATGGGTTGGCCGGCCGGGACATTACATTCATTACATTATTTGCTTATATATCGATCTCCTTAGATTTATGATTTATGGGCATATATAGATTTTCTAATATAACAAAGACATGTTTATCCTCTCTGATGTTATGTTTTCTTTAGTTTGTTATTGAGCTTCATGTAGATCAGTTTACGTCAAAGCCTAAACTGAAAGAGAAAGATATTTCAACACTTGTCCCACTAGCTCCGGCTAAATTTTAGACTTTATGACCATCACGGATACATGTATACATAGTGTTATACATACTCATGTAGTCAATTAAGCTTGACAAATCCCGTCTATCCGTAGGGACTGTTTGTCTAATTTCTAGCTACAAACATGCCCTAATTAAAGTTGTTTCAACTTTCAAAACACTCTGTCTTGTCAAGTACAGATCAAGTCTCAAGTCTGTCATCTGTGTTGTTAGAGCGTGTCAAAATCATTGATAGTGTGGGGGATGTGGTGTACGTGCACCGTCGACATTGACATGGACACCAGGCTTGCAAATTTAATTACTTCCAGCAACTGACGCCGATGTTAATAGACATCTCACTTGTCACTCACTATCTCTGCCCATGCATCTACAGCGTACACACACCTCCACCGATATCGATCTTCAACTGCGACACATGTACGTGTACACGAACGTATTTGGTTAGCTACCACAGTTTACACAGCTATTAGCTAACCACACATGTCATGTGTGGAAAGTGGCCTCCGCGCCATAAGCAGATTTTGACAAAAATATATAAGTCTATGGCAAATGGAGTTATAGGTTCAGAAACTTTGAAAAATGTTTCTTAGCTCTATGGAGTCATAGCCTCACCTCTTATGATACTAATCATAACACTATACCACTAAAACGTTACTGACAGAGAGTGTCTCTAGTTAGTAGCCAAATTATTTTATACATGGATATAAAAATCTAGATAAAACACTATGGAAACATGATTATATAATTAAAAAATTAATAAAGTGCATACATCCATATGTAGAGCAATATTCATCTGACGGTGATAGAGAGTGGAGCCATGGCTCTATAGACCTAAAACTCCCCGCTCCAGAAACTACGACATGCAAAATCACGGGAATAAGATCACAGGAATGCAAACTTGCCTAGCTTAAAATTCAGCGAAGTCTGACGGTAAACTAAACAATTAAGGTTCTACCAACTAGCAAGTGAAAATAACATGCTTGCATCCATACCGTTGTAAATATGTAACGGCCAACAGGTTCGAACTGAGAAAACAGGGGGTGAGTTAGTACTACACGTGGTGCAGACAAGCAAATGATAAGGCAAGCAGCAGTTCAATGCCAATAGCACTGTATATATGTCCATACATACATCGCAAGAACAAACCAACAACAATCTGCTCCCTAAAAAAATGCAAATAATTGTTAATTTAATCCTCTCGATGTAGGAGGTTATTGCAACACAAGGCATCTCCCAATAGATCAAAACTAGGCAAACAATAATTCATTAATCCTACAGGGAATCCATGTAGAAACGAATACATATATTCAGCATATGAAAATTAACAGATTTGAAGGAGGTTGCAACATTGAGTCGGTGCAGTAGTGGATCATAGCATCATGTAAAGAGGCAAGCATGCAATGCATGCAACAAACAGTCAAACGTGCAGGCACCGCCCTAATTCCCGGGCTCAAAACTTGATCAAAAGATTCTGTACGTACCTACCAAATTAAACCCCAATTTAAAACCTCTTATTGTACTTTCTGCTACAATTTAAAACTTGATAATGCACATATTAACAAGTCGTGATACATCTTTGCATGGTCTGTGTATAGCTCCATCCGGAATCCAAGAAACTTCAGTGGGCGACATGGACAGTACTTGAGCAAATATTTTTCGAACTCAGTTCAAACCTATAGCTAGCTTGCATCTGGCTAGTTTAATTAGGATCGATCAAGGCACACTTGTTTTTCGCCGCGAATTCGAGAGATTCTTTTGGTGATTATTCTAGCTTGTGCATGTAGGAGGTTGCAGGAACATAGGGTACCTTTCGATTGGGGATAGTCAAATGGACAAGACAGTCGAAATTTCGGTGCAATTGGTTATGGGTTGTGGCAATGTGACAAGGAATCAAGTTTGATGCTATTGCATTTAGCTTAATTTAGCAAATCGAGGACGATTAGTTACTGATGAGGGAAAGATAGGTTCATGCACATGAAGGCTGGAAATGTCTTGCATAGATTGATGGTTTGCAATGTACAAGAAAATGTCATGGTAGGAACAAAGTTGTGACAGGTGGTTTTGTCAATGTTAGGAACATCTACTGATTTGCACTTTGATGTGTCTTATCCATCCTGTATATGATGATCAGTCTAGTATAAATTTTCACTATATATACCTACCTGGTTGATTTCTGAAACTTAGTTATGCTCTATGAGTATAGCAATACCTAATAAAATCCGTCTAGTTGAAGTGCTTGAATTTTGAACAAAAACTTGGTTTAACTTTGCAAAAGAAAGATGCTTAAATAAATCCAAAGAAAATATTTTTTCCAGATATTTCTCAAGCTGGGCCCACCATTCATGATATCCCATAGGACAAATTAAGCTTAATTTGTTTCCTCGAATTAAGAGAAAGGAGCTTAATTTAGCTCAAGCTAGGGACCACCATGCTCCCACCAGAAAACAAATAATACTAGCATTGGTTAGTTAAAGAAGCAGCACCAGCAGTTAACAATACTTTGCAGTTTTCAAATGAAAAGGGTGAAGTGGTTAACAACACACTTTGAAGGGAAAATTTTGGACTAATTAAACAAAGCTCCCACTAGCTAGGCTATGTACAGGCAAAAGAAGCAAGGACGGAGAAAGAAGAAACAAAAGGTAGTGGAGAGAGATGCAGAGGTATGATGAGGAGCATGCAATAGACAAGTGCCCATATACTCCATGTTACATTGTTCCATACATCTTATTAGGCAATATATTTGGGGGTGAGGAGAGGAGACAGTATTGAATTGGCAAAAGATGCTCCCCCAAGATCTCTAATGATAGCATCCTAATCATGGCATTGGCACACCCCTGTTTAATTTTAATTAGGGCAATTTCATCAGTGCTAATTCAGCCTTCTAGATGACAGGTCCGTATCCGGCCGTAAAGGATCCGCGCCCGGTAGCAACCGGGTTGTGGGCTTATCTTGAGGACCTGGACAACGAGGTCCAATGCATTGTACTTAATTACTCTATGACATGGTTATTGGATCGCACTTCGTAAGCTGACAACCCGACCCGCCGAGCAGCTACTGAGCGGGTAATCGGCCCGAGACCCGTCACCCGTTATGGGACGAATCTCTAGTACGCCTACCGGAGCCGCGGCGGGCCCACCGGGTCGGCCCGCCCTGTCGCGGGTCGACCCGGCAAGTCCCTAGCTCATGGCTGCACCCTACCCCTGCAACCACCCCAGCTGCCTGTAGTACGAGCAAGTGTGTGGACGCACATGCGTGTGGCCTGTGGCACGTACGTGTGCATGTGTACGCATGTGCAGCTGGAGCCTCCCACGGCCAACACCACACGCCCGGTTGAGCTCTATAAAACATTTCCATGGACAAGCTTCACAGCTCACAAACTCACAAAGTCACCAGCACACCTTGAGCTAGAGAGAAAGAGAGATCAGCATCATCGTCTTCGTCGTTCGTTCGCTCGTTGCAACCGCGCGCTTCTTGTTGGTCGCTAGACAGTTCGCCGGAGAAATTAATCAATGGCGGCCGCCGCAGACGCCGTGAGCTACGTGGAGAATCTTAAGGCGACGGAGCTGAGGCTCGGCCTGCCGGGCACCGAGGAGACGTCCGAGAAGACGGCAGCGCCGTCGACGCCCAGGGGCAGCAAGCGCGCCCTCGCCGCCGGCGAGGAGAGCGGCCGCGAGGAGGCCAAGGTCACCGCGCCGCCGGCCGCCAAGTAAGTCATCTCGCTGATGGCTCTCATTCTTCCGGCCATGACATCCGTGGCGGTGTTCCTTACGTGTGCATGGGAACTCGTTGCAGGGCGCAGGTGGTGGGGTGGCCGCCGGTGAGGTCCTACAGGAAGAGCTGCTTCCAGGCGAGCAGCAAGAGCAAGGCGCCGGCGCCGGTGGCAGCTAAGCAGGAGGAGACCGCCGCGGCCACGGCGCCGCCGCCGGCCGCCGGCACCGGACTGTACGTGAAGGTGAGCATGGATGGAGCCCCCTACCTGAGGAAGATAGACCTCAAGATGTACAAGGGCTACCGCGAGCTCAGGGAGGCCCTGGAAGCCATGTTCCTCGGCTTCTCCGGCGGCGATGCCGCCGCCGCCGTGAACCCGGCGGACTTCGCCGTGACCTACGAGGACAAAGACGGCGACCTCATGCTCGTCGGAGATGTGCCCTTCGAGTAAGTTCATGCACCCAAGATATGCTATATATCTTCTTGATATTTGAGTTGGATGGTGTCTTATGATGAATGTGTTTGTGTTGATTTGCAGGATGTTCATAAGCACTTGCAAGAGGATGAGGATCATGAAGGGATCCGAAGCAAGAGGCCTAGGGTCATCAAAGGAGTGAAATGAAGTGAAAGAACATGCAAGATGCGATGTGTGTGCAATATGAGGAATTCTTTTGTTCTTTTGGGCATATTATCATCTCATCTACTACACTCTGCAAGACAAAAAGGATGCAAGATTCGAGTGGAGTTTGTTTTTTTACTTTACTTTTTTTATGTTAACTAGGTGTTAGCAACACAAAAGGAGTGGAGATTAGTTCGAGTTGAATCGATCTCCATGTGTGTTTGTACAAAGAAAACAGCATCTTGATTAAGCTATGTCAATGGTTTGCTTCTCCCTTGAGTTTGCTTACCAAAGTTTGCAAGAACGGCAGAATTCTGCCTTCGTTTGAGTAGTTCACAATATGCTCAGTCCACTAATCTTTCACCTTGCTATTGAGCTAGAATTTCATGGACATGTCTCTTTTTTTTTCCCCAATCTTACTCAGGGATAAACTTAACTCCTTAATTACTAATGCTACTATAAGAGACCAAAATGCAACACAAACGCCCTTTCATCCTCAGCATCAAAAATTTGTTAACAAGATGATTAAGCTAGGTTTTTAAAAACATAAACAAGACAAAGAGAGCAAGATCCAAATGAATGATGAAAATATATGCTTTGCACGCGTCCAAATCTCTTTCCCTTTTACCAAGCTCTTTGTCTGGAGCAAATTTACACGTGCAATGGAGATGAACAAGATCAAGAGTGGGTCACAAGATCCACTTGTCAAATTAATGACAAGACAACCAAGTTAATTAACCAGATGAATCAACCAGAGCCGGTCAAGACACAACCCCCTCTTGTTGAGTAGTACTGAATCTGGATGCCTGCACTACTACTACTACTCATTCATTCAGCGGTAACATACACCGGCCAGCCGACAGGGTACATGTGGTGCACATGAGACTGAAGATTGTGGTCAAGACTCCACATAAGAGAGAGGAGAGATAGAAGAGGAGAGGAGAGAGAGGGAGAAAGAATCCAAGGCATTGCATGCATGAGTTGTAGCCTTGGGCATTATCTTCTGGGATGCTGTGGTGGTTTGGCTGCTGGAGAACATAATGCCTGGAGAAACGGTAGGGTCCATGTGATTGTGAAGCAGCAGCAGGAAGGAGATGGATGGAGAGATGCAGGGTCCTTGTCTAGTGCAGATCTCTTCTTTCCTGTATGATTAATTCTGCTGTTAGGTTCAACAAGAGCTGGGTATTAGTGTATTTATTTGTGCAGCTTGCTTGCTAGCTATACAGGGATTAGTGCAAAACACAGGCTGGCTGATGCAGAGGCTTCTCACTCTGTCCATTTGTGTTGTGTTATTCCTTGTTACAAATATATGTGTTCGGCAGCTTCAGTTGGTTTTGATGGACTCTCAACTGACAATGCAACTTGCACAAAAATAAAATTAGATCTGCAACCATCTTGCATTAGTTTAGTATACCTCGCATCTATTTGGGATTGTTTCTATATGATTATGGATACTGAGACCTATAAGATAATCTCCACAAGGAGATAATATGGTAAGGTATATGAGAGAGTTTGTTTTTTAGGACACAGGGGTTTGCAAATAATGAACTAGCAATTGGAACATAAAGAATGTAGGTGTATTTCTTAGCAAGTAATGTTCTGACAAATGAACGGTGAAGATAAAAGGCAACATACTGTTTTAAGTCCTGGACTTCTTCAACAGAGTCCTAACACGCTTTCCTTGGCTCAGGATGCTTTGAGCTCCTGAATTTGCTTGTAGTGGCTTACTGTCATGCCATCAGATTTTCAGGTACTCAGGTGGAGAATGGTCACCACCAGCCGTGGGCTGTTCTTCTTTCCAGTTTGAGAAAAGCCTGGCTACCTGAATGGCGTCCCAAATTACAGAGACGAGTCAGAAATCAGAACAGGCGCGGTCATTATACAAGCTCAGAACAGTTTGGTCGTGCTCGAGATACCAAGAAGCAACTTGACATTTATAGGATGTCCTTTTAAGCGGAGATGGTCAGACTGCTAAGTTTCGCTTTATGAAACTGCAAATATGTAAACTAGAAAAAGAATACTGGTCACTTCTTTCCCAGAAGAACAGCTGATTATTATGCAATAACCAATGCCTTTACTAATGCCAATGCAATAGTACGCTTTCTAAAGGTACAAGTAACATTTGTGGCCACCACTGAACTATTTTGAAGTCTGCTAAACACAGCCTCAAACTGTTACTTCCCAAAGAAACATAGAGCCTCCAACTGATATTTGAATTGAGGTAGAAAATGCGGTGTGACCAACACTTGGCTCCTTAAGGAGTTGTTTGGATCATAGCCATCGGCATGCCAAAATTTTGTAACCAAAATGTCGCTTGCAGCATAGATTCTCAGGTCTACTAAACTGGCTCCAAAAATGATCGCAGCAATCTAAAACTGGTGAGACTCCGGCGCCGTGCCAAAAACTATACCAACCAAATATATCGTAAGTATCATCTATGTGGAAGACAGACCAACCAAAACCTCAAAGCTTAAAGAGATACAAGAAGGAAGGAGCAGCGCTCCAACATCCGCGTCTCAAAGAATATGCAGTAGGGATTTAACCAGACAAGGAAAGAGAGAGACGGCAAGGCATATCTGCAAAACATGTACCTAGTGTCTCCTCTTTTCTGAACAGTGAAGAAAGAGCAGCTACTGCATTTATATGATCATATCCACCAGAAGAACAGCACGGAGCAAAGTTTTACACGTAATACCTGCTATGCTGACTTCCTATACCCGAGCAAAGCCGTAGGGAGATATCGATAGACAGAACACAGACAATTGTCACAGAAGTAACCAACCACTACGAGCACTCAGACACGCAGACTTGATCAGGATTCAGGACTAAAAATGGACCTAACTAACCGATATGAGCCCCTAGTAAACCATACACTAAAGTTACTCTCTGGAAGTTGATCACCAAGTCAGGTGAACAGCAGCTACCAACAAAAACCCACACGGTCCATATCCTAATTTGATGCTGATAGGCCAATTCCATTATCAAGAACAGATGGGTTTCTATTGGACGGTCTAGGGCATAGTTGATCATCCATAGTGCTCCAAAAATGGCAAATAGCAATAACACATTTTTATTTATTTATTTCTTTCTTGCTTTACCATCAGTGGCCCTAACCTGGCCAATCTGCAGTTCAATTAGCAAAAACAAATTCATGTCCACTGAAAACGTCAACACAATCTGCTTGGCTATTCCACACCAAGAGAAGAAATTCCAGTGCAGGTTGGGCAACAGAATCCTGCACGCCATCCTACTTCAGTCCACCAATAGCACTTCCAATTGAACAAACCCCTACCCATACGCGCAACACCAAGTATGGTAGTGGAGCAAGATACTACACAAGTGATAATTATGGGCTGAATTCAAGAGCGCTCTTGGTTTCGTCGGCCCAACTGGATAATATTAGCCTTTGATTTTGAGGCCCGTTTTATGTTGAAAAGAAAAAGGAAACTTTGAGTTCCGTTTGATTTGAAGCTAGGGGCAGCAACACCAATCTTCCGTTGCCGAAATTTGGTTATAAAAAATGCTGTCCTATGTTTGATTTGGTGATAAATTCTTTTTGCAACCTTTTGTTCTTCCCCTTTTGCACAGTAGCTTATCTCTAGGTTGCCGTTTGGCCGCGGAGGAAGAAAGCCATCGTCGGAGGTAACTGTCGGCGAGCACCGAAGCGACTCCTCCCACCACCCCTGGCGGCTGTTTGCCATCCCACAAACAAGCACAAACACGTACAATATTTTTTGCTCATTTTTTGGTTTGTGCAACGAACTATTGAATTCTAATCTACTAAAAAACTTAAAATGATAGAAAAAATAGACAATATATTCGAACACGAATCGCTTTGAAATTTCGTGATGGTCTAGACTCTAGCCATCAGCATCAGTGAATTCCAAACGACAGTAGTGTGGCTGCGAGATGAGATGCCTAAACCGACATGAATCCTGTGGACACGACGAATGGCCATCGAGAGATGCTCCCATGATAAACAAAATATAATATCTGGTTTGTGTGTGGATGGGAAGGAATGCGCCCGACGTGTGCTCCACCCAGGAAAATATCAGCCCCAGACCAAGTTCAGTGGATCGTGCTGCCCACTGAGCTGGCTAGCCTTACAGCCAAGAAAATGATACATTGGGGCCATGTTGGTCCCACGCAGGAAAGAAGTCTACCAGCTCCAAAATTTGATTGATTCTGACCACTTGGCTTGCAATACTTGCAACTTGGCCTCTTGATCTTTTTTCTGCACATGCAGCAGAGGTGAAAGATACGGACAAGGAGGTTTTCGCTAGAGTAAATTGTACTGAGGATCCGTAAATTTAATAAGAGGGATCAATTTGGTCCAACAACTTAAAAAATCTAAAATTAACGCTCTAAACTTGGTTAAGTGATTCACCGGTAGCCAAATGTGACTAAATAACAACTATTTTTGCACAAAGAAATGTTCCATTGAATATCCTTGAGCCAACTTAGCTGCCACGAGTGCATTTCGTCCTAAATGGCTTCCTCGTTGATGTATTTGGACTAAGCTTGCATCACCTAGTCAATTTTAAGGTATTAAATTTATGTTTTTAAAATCGTTGGATTAAACTGATCCTACTTGTCAAATTTACGGACCCTCAATACAGCTTATTCTTTTCTCACCTTGACTTTTAGCCTGAATTGTTGATAAGATGTGAATAAATTAAAGAGCGACACTTTGAAAAAAGAACTTTGTTACACTAATGCTTTGGACGTAGTTCGAGCACTCGGAACTCTCTACCTCCTAACAGCATGAACATATTTTGGTGACGATAAGACGTATAAACTAATGCTGAACAATAAGTGAGTTTCGTGTGTGCGCTATGTACAGGAATAAGAACAAGCCTATTTATCATTTTACGCCTCCTAATTATTGCTTGAAAACAAGCTTCAAATGTAAAACCATTTGATTCACACCATCCAACTAAAAAGGCAGTCACCCGCTGGCGCTGCACCACCTCGGTTTTAGCTGATCCACGTGCCCATGGAGTCGCTGACACAGGCACACTTAATCAGAAAAAACATTGGGACCCACACGTCATTGTTATTCCTTCTTCCTTCCCTCGCTCTCTCCGGCACCTCCTTCAACCACCTAGCTGGCAAACTCGCCGGCCACCTGCTGGCTTGCCTTGGCCGATATCGAGCCACCAAATTCGCTCGCCTCACTGGACTTCGCTATTGGCTCATCTTTATAAGTAGGAGAAGGATGTGACCGCATATTTGCCCACATCTGTGTCGCAACCGTTATCAACAAAAATATCAGCCTACACGAAATCCAATGGATTGTACAGCTTGCTGACCTAGCAGCCATGACAAAGATATGATATTATATGGTGCGAGTTCCACACAAGAAATCCTCATTTCATGGACAGCGGCACCTGAAATGTGGCCACTTGGCTTCCAATTATGCTTATGATCTTTTGCAAAATGGAAGAGAGGTGAAAGAAATTGGCAAGGATGTTTGCTCTACTTGACTTTTAGCCTGAGTTGGTTGATAAGATGCATAAAAAGTTGCCAAAAGAGTCCTTTCATTAATCTTTGCTGGGCTTACTCTTTGAACCTAAGCACTTGGAACTCTTAAGCTCCCGCTAGAACGGTGGTGTTAAGGTGTATAAATAATGTTCAATAAATAAATGTTTCTATTGGCGACGTGTGACAACATTGAATAACAAATTTGTTGCTTATGTGGGAACCACCTCTTAGTGTGGAGTTGTTGCCATACAATTTCACTTTTATCATAGCCTAAATCCTACGGCACATGCAATTGCATTTTAATAAAAAAATCTTGTGAGATCGATCACAAATTTATCCCCGGTTTGTTCTCATGTGGATGTGTGCGTGGTGATGTCTCGATAGGAATTTTATAAAAAAAATATCTAGTGTGTGCGTGGGTGCACTCATGATGGTGTGTGCATTTTGTGTTTATCTCCCTTTAAAAACTTGCTTATGCGTGCGCAAACACGCATAAGGTGGATGGGTTTGAAAATAATAGCTTTTGGCAAGAGTTTAACCTTGCAGGTGAGGTTATTTGGAAAGGCCCTTCCAAGTGATTTATTTTCGAGAGAAAAATCTTTTCTTGTTGTGTTTATTCAGCTTTGCGGAAATTGTAGTGACAAGTAGTAGTAAATCATTAGCCTAACATACCAATTAAGTGGATCCCGCAGCCTGCTGAGCTGGCTAGCCTTGCAGCCAAGAAAATGATACGGTGTGGGCCCCATGGAAAAAATCTACAACCTGGAGAATGTGTTGATGCTGGCCACTTAGGCTTTCTGATTTTCTTGTTTTGCAACATGGAGAGGTGAAAGAAATTGACAATGATATATTCTCCACGAGGCTTTATGCATGCGTTTGTTGATAAGATGCACTCTTCTTTTTGGCAAAAGAGGTTTTTTCTTAATATTTGTTATACTTATGCTTTAAACCTAGTTTGAGCACTAGGAAATAGGAACGTTGAAGCTCAACTAGCACGAACACGTTATGGTAGCGATAAGTAAGCAAAGTAATGTTGAAGGATAAATGACACAACAGGCAAGAAGACAAACGAATGGTTTGGGGCAAACTCAATTGATTCCGTTTGGGTACGGATCGGAATGGTCGCAACATGCCATTCCAGTACCCAAAACGGCACAAAAGGAGCTTCATTCCGTCTCGCTCCAAATTCCGGCCAACACTGAAACAAGCGGAGTTACTTATACCAGTAGTTCCGCTACTAGACAACCTAAAGCTTCGGGAGGCCACCTTCCATCTTATAGCATTGCCACGCTCTGTTTCTTCTTTACCTGCTCCAGGTGGTACTGAACAGAAGGACTATTTCTTGTGGACACACCTCCATGCTAGGCTACCTTACATGGGCCAATGCTTGAAATGGGCGAAGATCACTTGTCTTTTAAGCACCTCCTGCTAACATAGGTCATTTGTTTTTCAGAGGCCAAATGTGTCATAAGATGGCTAAAATTGACTTACAGAACTGATGCTATGAGATGATTTGATTTTTTAAGAGATATCGAGATGTTATTAGTAATAAATAAGGTTACAACGACTAAAACTAGAGCTTGATATAACTAATTTTATATTCTTGTTTTATAATAATACCCTGAAACGGTACACCAGAATAAACCGGTAGCCGCTCCAAAGATCAAACCAGAATGAGCTCTAAATGGAATTGACAGTCCTTTGCTTCCACCTATCCTTCCGCCTAGGTATACCCACCACTGCTTTTACCGGCCATCGTGCCATCGCCGCAGGACCCTAGTCTAGCACAAGCAATGATGCTTCTGTCGCCTCGCTGCCTCTACCAGACTACCACCAAAGGTACTTACTCCTTTGTCTATGTCTCAGCTTAGAGACCACATGCTACTCTATGCGAAGTGCTGTCAATGCTTGCCCTGGCAACGCTCCCAGACATATCTAGATTGGATGATGGTAGGAGAAAACAGAGGCCGTGCCCAGGCCTTCGACCCGTGCCGCCGGCGGCCGCTTCAGCCGCGATGCGCCCTGCCGCCACCTCCTGGTCCATGCCTCTGCCGCCTCCGCCGCCATCCGTGCTCGCAGGTACCCGCCCGCCCTTCGCCCTCGCGCAGTTACCGCTCTAGCCGTCATTTCCCCCTTCATCCCTAGATCTGGAGTCCCCAGCCCTGCAACTACCTCGCTCTCCGGTAACCTCCGACGGTGAGATCGTGCTGGAGACGCCTCCGGCCGCATGTGCCTCTGCCAAGCCGGCACTGTGTGGGCCTGTGCAGTTGGCTGCTACCCTCGGCATTCATGGCGGAGACAGCCTGGCAAAAGGGCCTAACTCCGCCGCGCATTCAACTCCGGCTGCTCCGGCAGGCACGGGGCGCGAGGCGGATGTGACCGGCGACTGGCAGATGGTGTTACCACGGCGCAGCCCGCGTCACCCGACTTTGCCGTCCCCGGCATTGAATCCTCGCCCACTCCCTGCTTGGCTTAAAGGGAGGTGCTGTCGCTGCCTCATCCCTGGCCATCGCGCTTCGGATTGCAGGGATCCGTTCAAGTGCTCTCGCTGTCTCCAGAACGGCCACCGCCGCTGCGACTGCCACAACGCCTGGCGCCCGCTCAGCTGCCTCTCGCGCCCGTCTGCTACGCTCCAGGTCCGGCCTCCACCGCCTCGTCCAGCTCCTGCTCGTGGTTGGCCGGCTCCCACGCCGACGGAGCCTCGCCTGCCGCTACCGCCTGTCATGCCTCGGCTCGGGGACGCCACGCTGAGGCCGGAGGAGGATTTCGTGGTCATCCCCGACCACCCCGGAAATGCAGCAAGAGGCGGCACTCCTCTCCACCAACGCGGCCGTGGTCTGGCTGGCCAGTGCTCGGACGGACGCCTCCTGCAATGCCGTCGTTGAGGCGCTCGCGACGACTTTCGGTGCGCGCGTGGCCGACATCAGTGTGGTGCGGCACTTCCCCGAGCCCTACCTGGTGAAGTTCATCTACCAGCATCACTACGCTGCTGCAGTGTCTCGCGGCAATTTCCCCCTCCACGTCCATGTGCGGCCCTGGAGGCTCGAGGCCAATGCCGAAAACGAAGATATGCTTCACCACGTGTGCCTGTGCCTCGAGAGGATTCCCCTCCACGGCTGGAACGAGTACGTCGCAACCCTGGTGATAGGTCGTGGCTGCTCGCTCGACTACATCAAGGGGCGCCACGCGCGGAAGGAGGTTGCCGACTCCCTCGACGTCTGGGCGTGGACGGCTGACCCCAACATCATCCCCAAGGTGAAGTGGATCACACTCCCAGCCAAGGGCCAGCGCCATAGTGGTCGCCGTGGGCTTCGGCACCGGGTGCTGATTCACTTGGACTTGCACGAGGACTTCTCCAACGCACGCGACGACGACGACCAGCCGCCACCGCCTGAGATGCACGAGTTTGATTGGAGGCTTGGCGTTGTCGATGGCCAAGGGGGCGCGCATGACCGTCGCGGGCAGCCTGCCCGAGACGTCTGTCCTGCTCGCCGGGATAGGCGTGACGATGATGACCGCAACGACCAACGCGGCAGGAACGATGTCCGCGGGCAAG
Organism: Stipa capillata; assembly: GCA_019208055.1. Taxonomy (NCBI): domain Eukaryota; kingdom Viridiplantae; phylum Streptophyta; class Magnoliopsida; order Poales; family Poaceae; genus Stipa; species Stipa capillata. The sequence goes on from JAGXJF010004511.1 coordinate 1,283,095, forward strand.
GAGGATGGGGCGCCAGGCTCCGTCGCTCGCTATCCCGCAACCCACGGGACCGGCAGCGAAACGAAGGCCGTGACCACGCACGCGACCGCTCGGGAGGTCGTGAGGGGAGAAGCCATGCAGCGGCCATGCCGATGGCTGTGACTGGACCTGCGCCGCTCGTCTCGTTGCTGCCTGGGTCCGCGTTGGCTGCACTAGCGCCGGCTCTGCAGGTCCGGGGAAGGAGCCCCGCGCGCAGCTCTTCGCCTGCAGCTAGCCGTCGTCAACTCCAGGCCAGTCGCACGCCTCTTGGTTCCCCCACCTCTGTGCTGCCGATGGCCACCGTCTCTGGCAAGGGCGCTGCTTCGCCTACCATCTCCATGACGGCCATGTCCGTGCTCCAGGTGCTTGCTCCCCCGCGTCTGGTCCAGCCCCTGTGTGTGCCTGCGACTCCGCCTAGGCTCTCCATCTGGCCCTCCTGGCTTCCCGGGGGAAACCTCGCACACGCTGCCGCTTGTCTGCAGTGGCCCCCTTCCGCGCACGCTGACTAATTCTGAGGCCGCCTTGGGGATCTCGCAGCTCAGCTCGCCTCCGCTGTTCATCCCGCACCAGCCAGGCCTGCTCCCTCTACCGGACTCACCTCCTCCTGTCCCAGCTACGGCGCGTTGCAAGACGCTGGCTGGGATGCAGGTGGGTTTCTCGCTGCGCCGCAGCAGTGCCAGGCTGAAGACCAAGCACAGGGGCACACCAATTGCCAAGATGGCTGAGCGCGTCGTCTGCAAGCAGCTGGGCATCGTCAACGAGGGTGACGCTGTGACTGAGCAGGCGATCAATGGCTTTGTGGCTCTGTTCAAGAAGGAGTTGCCTCCAAACATCATCATTGCACTGTGTGCGCTTTTCCGTTTGGACTGTGTCCAATCCATAGCTGTTTAGGAGGCCCTCATCAACCATGGGGGCGCCTCTGCTCTGGACCTTACTGTGGCGTACCCGGTTTTGAGGTCGGATAAACCCTTGTGTTTACTGTCTCGGTCCCTGGATCAGTAGCCGATACCCACAAGCACTTGATAGCATAAACATGCAATATATCGTTCATTACACACTTAGCCATAATTGGTCTTTACTTAGTACAAGCCAGGCCTATTGGCCGAATTTAAAACAGCAGCGAAAATAAACACGCGGTAGGTGGCCCATCAATATGCCGAATCACAGGCAACTGACTGGGGGAGAAACCCTACGCCTCGAAATCGCTGTCGCCATCTCCGGTCTGGTACTCCTCCTCCTCATCTGGCCACATAACAAGCCAGGTGAGTACATTGAATGTACTCGCAAGCACTCCACCAGGGAGTTTATCACGGATATGAGCATGCAAGGGAATTATCAAGAAATTGGCTCTATCCTAGGTTTCATATTATGCGAGAAAGTAAGTTTACATTTGAAATAGGTAAATAGATGTTAAAGCAGTTTTAGCAAGGCATCTCGACGCAACGAGATAAGGTACCTGCTTGTATCATTCCTTCCCGTTACAACGGGGAGATCATCTCTGTTCTTTCCGCTATAACGGCAAAGCATGGTAATCGCCCGATTCCTCAGGGAGACAGAGCTCACCCGGTATCTACGAGGATACCAACGAAAACATGGTAATCGCCCGATTCCTCGGGGAGACATAGCTCACCCGGTACATACGGGGATACTAGGGTTTGCCCGAGTCCACGGGGAAATCCCTTCTTCACTCTTCCCGACTCAACGGGAACTTGCATGTCACCCTGCGAACACGGCGGATCGCGTCCTTAAACCCATAACCCATTTTGACTTTAAAAGTCAGTCTACTTTAGTGTGGCCCAACCAAGTTCGTCCTTGACCGTGGACGTGGCTATTTGAATAGTTTTAACCCTCTGCATAGGTGGTACGGCTTTACCCACACGATGTAGGTCACCATGGGCATACTGTGCACCGCATACTACCAGAGCTAGTACAACGAGACTCTTCACCGGTGTGAACCCAGCCATGAACCCGCCAGAAGGACATATCCCAAACCTAGCTTGAGTCAGTATCTTCGCTTGCAAGGAGGTTGGTGTTCCAACTTTGTGGCGAACAAGCCATCGCTTTCCCGTGAAATTTTTTCTCTACATAAGTTACAACCTCATCTGCACGCTACTCACTGCCTACGGGTTCATGCTAGTTCAGGCCGGGTACTAGATCAAGTCCTTCCCATAAAGGACATGTGGACGTACAGTAGGACTTGACCAAACAGCACTTAAGATCGGTCCTTAGGTGATCCGAGAGGGACTCCACAGCACTCCCGTAAACGGGCAGCGAGAACCACGCCGGGCCTTACCTCGCTCTTTAACAAGCTTCCTGCTTTCACCCTTCATTTTCGACCCGGATCAAAATCAGAGAATAGAAAGAACAAGTAATGGCCAAGAACATAATAGATCAAGTGTGCAATCTTTATTGACAAATGTGGTTTATATAGAGATTACAAGCAACGGTTGTTGCAGTTGTGTTGATTTGGCAACTGCCCATAGCAGTTGTTGTGATTGCTCACAAACGAGCAACTGCCCATGGCAGTTTGTTCTCAACACTCCCCCTTGAGCAATCTCATCCTTGCAATAAAGATTATCTAGAAATATGACTCCTCCAAAACCCTGTGGGAAAAATATGAGGAGTATAGAGTTTGATATGCTGTTTAAAACTCCTGTAAAACCCAGTGGGAAAATAAGGAGAAAATGCGACAGCATATTATGATTATTGTCTCGTTGAACTCAATACGAGAAGACTCATAGAGTTTAGAGAGCAATGAATATGTCGTATATACTTTCCTAAAAACCCCGGTGGGGAAAACGGAAAATATGACATATATTCTTATGTTGATATTACCTCATTAAAAACCTTGATGAGAATCTGTAAAGTAAACTCATAAAGGGAAAAAGAGTGTAATATGATGCTTTGAACAGGACTTAACTTAGGAAGACGCTCCCCCTGATTCTTGCAAATCTCGAAGTCGTCGCATACCAATTTCATGAACATACTTTTGGAATGTAGAAGTTGGTAGAGACTTCGTGAACAAATCAGCTAAGTTGTCGCATGATTTGACTTGCAAGATGTCGATTTCCCCACTTTTCTGAAGTTCATGGGGAAAGAACAACTTAGGAGCAATATGCTTGGTGATATTGCTCTTGATGTATCCTGTTTGCATTTGTGCAACACAAGCCGCATTATCTTCGTAGATAATGGTAGGTGATTCGATAGAACCAATTCCACATGACTGCTGTATGTGGTTTATCATTCTGCGAAGCCACACGCATTCGCGTGATGCCTCATATAATGAAATTATTTCAGAATGATTGGTAGAAGTTGCCACAAGAGTCTGTTTCGAAGACTTCCACGATATGGCAGTTCCACCATGTAGGAACACAAAGCCGGTTTGTGATCTGGCATTATGGGGGTTAGATAAGTAGCCAGCATCTGTGTATCCAATCATATTGGAGTCCTGATTTCTCTGGAATTGAAAGAATAGACCGAGATCCTTTGTGCCTTGGAGATATCGAAGGATATTTTTGACTCCAGACCAATGGCGTTTGGTGGGAGCTGCGCTATGTCTAGCAAGTAGATTCACTGCAAAAGCAAGATCGGGTCTTGTGCAATTTGCAAGATACATGAGCGCTCCAACGGCACTGAGATATGGAACGTCGGGTCCCAATATCTCTTCCCCATCTTCCCTTGGTCTGAACGGATCTTTCTCTACGTCTAGAGAACGAACCACCATGGGAGTTTTAGATGGGTAGGATTTGTCCATATTGAACTTCTCCAATATTTTCTGGATATAGACAGCTTGGTGTACCACAACACATGAGTGAAGATGCTTGAGTTGTGATCCAAGGAAAATCTTGGCATTGCCCAAATTCTTCATCTCAAAATCCGTCTTTAGATGATCACGTGCATCGTCAATATCTTGTGCGTTGCCAATGATGTATAGATCATCAACATACACTAAGATAATGCAATATCCTGTAGAGGATTGCATGATGAACACGCGTGGACGATCATCATTGTAGGAGTAATCCTTTGTATGAGGAACTCACCAAGTCGGTTGTACCAAATATATTCCGACTAAATTAAGCCATGTAATGACTTTTGATTTTACACAATATATGTTGCGTTTTGTGTTTGGATTCAACATTGTGATTCCATGAGGAACCTTTATGTCTGAATCAAGTGACACATACAGAGATACGGTCACTACATCTATCAACTGCAAAGATAGATGATTTGTACTGCCATTAAGATAAAGTATCGGAAATAGATTCCACCTCTAGAGAATATTTTTCGGGTTTCTGCGTGAACCCTTGTGCTACAATACTTGCTCTATGTCTCACCACCTTGTTGTTCTCATTCCGTTTCAGGAAGAAAACTGGTGTAGGTACTGCTTATGTGAATACCTTCCTTTTAATGAGCAAGATTATTTCTGCTTGGATTGCACCCTTTGCTTGAGTTCAGTCCGAGTGTTGTTCACACTTTGCCATGGCCATGGTCTTTGGATCTGAATCATATGAAAGGTTGTTTGCAATCTAGTCGAGAAATGTATGTCGACAATTGTAGACTACCGGTTATATGTTTCTCCAGAATATATATAGTTGATGGAAATATCGTTACCCTCCGTGACTGTTCGTGATTTCCCAACGCGGTTGAGTCAGGGTATTCCGATGTACCAGTCATTGTGTGCACTATGAACTGGTTTGGTGGAGGTTGCCCATCCACCGGGTGTATACTACCCATTAGGTGTCTTGTCAACGTGGAGTTGACTTGCTTTTACTGATTCGGAGGCCTCGATATCCTTTGTTGCTTGCGGGAAGCAGAATCCTGATGTATGGCCGTACTTCTCCCCCTGTTACATTGAACGGGGAGTTGAGTGGTTTTGTTGGTACCTCCACTCTTTCCGGCGCATTATTGCAGGATTATAGGATTTGTGACACCTGTATAGTCAGTAAATGAATTTGGCAGGTTATTTGCGATGAGTTGCAAATATACTGAACGTGGGTTCAGCTTTTTGAGTACGTGAAGGTGAGGCGGAAATATCGTGGACATTCCAACTAATTTCCTGGCATTCTTCATGGTACTTGAAATCTCCCCCTAATGCCTGGAAATATCCCTCGTTGAATCAACATACTTAGCCATGAAAATAACTCCCCCTGTGAGGGGCTTGAGGTATTGACGAAAATACAGTTATTCCTCACATGGATCCCAAATACATGGTGAGGGGCCAATGGTGTATGTCGAGGTGGTGATATCGGTGTGTAACCGAATTATCGCAGATAGGAAATACTTAGTAGATTTCCACGTATCAAAAGGTAGAGGGGAATAATATTATGCAGTTTGGTCATGAGCGTGTAGATCTGCATGACTCCAACGTGAAGTTGGTAAGCTGCAATTCATCAACAAAGATCTTGCAATGAGTTTGATCCTCTTAATCAGTGATTTAGCCAAACCATTTTGTATATGGACATATGGACATAGTGCTGAACTTCAATCCCCAGGGCCATGCAATAATCATTGAAAGCGCGTGAGGAGAATTCTGCAGCGTTGTCCATGCGAATTGTCTTAATTCGACTTTCTGGATAATGGGCTTGAAGTTTAATTACTTGCCTCATTATCGTGGCAAATACATGGTTCCGTGTGGACAGAAGACACACGTGTGACTATCGTGTAGATGTGTCAATGAGAACCATGGAATACCTAAAAAGTCCAGAAAATGGTTGGATAGGACCACAAATGTCTCCTTGAATGCGTTCAAAGAACTGAAGTGGTGAACTGAAGTAGTTCAACTTGTATTTTGAGGTGCGAGGGCCTCAAAATTAGCTTCCCTGTGGCATATGATGTGCACACGAAGTCTGATGGTTGAGGAAATTTGACTCAAGCAAATTGTGACCAATGGAATTGCAAGTAATTTTCCACTTCATCCCTATGTCGGGATGGCCCAGGCAAGTAAGCCAAGTTTGGAATGTGATGACATTCTAGAAAATTATTTTGTACGCAACATGTTCTACGGGCTTGATGTACGTGTAGTACAATCCAGACGATGGAGAAGGAATTTTTTTTTAAGTACTTGCTTGCCATATCCGTAAAGAGTAAATACTCCTCTTTGTTGTCGTCATGATTTTCAATGTGAAAACCATTTGTACGGATATCTCCATAACTGATTAGAGTACGTGACGAGTCGGGATACAGCAAAGCATCCGCAATTGTCACTTATGTACTCCCTGGGAGGGTAAATATGGCACGTCCAGTGCCAACAATTACCGTATCGCGTCCAGCGATGGTTAAAATATCTCAATTCATCTGTTTCAGATTTGGAAATATTTTAACTCCCTTAGTATGAAGTTTGTGGTAGCATTGTCCACAAGGCATAATACCTCTTCCATCGGATTGTCCTCGTAGAGAACTATGTATAAAAGGATTTTCAGTAAGAAAATCTCATGCAAATACATAGAATACAATCTGATTATATCATAAGTGCTGATATAATATAAAGACGACAACAATACTTGTGTTCTTAGTACAACATTACAAATGGACATAAATAAATAGATCGTAAAGGAGATTGAGAGACTAATCGAAGTCTCCAAACATGTCGGTTGAGGCATACTCAACCATCATGTTCTCCGTGTCGGCAGGGTCCTCTGGCTGATGGAGAGGCATGGCGTTGCTCGGACCGGGAGGAACATCGAGCGAACTGCCATCTCCATTGGCGCTGTCTGGATGAAGGTTGAAGTTGGCTTCGAACCTTGTCCCTTGAGGTGCCATGCGTCCTTGGGATTGTGGATACAGAATAGCCAGATGTTTTGGGGTTTTGCACTTGTCAGTGGGGTGCGTGTAGCATCCACATCTGTCGCAAAGCTTAGTTTTGTCATACTTGGGCTTTGCAGTGCCTGACCCCTTGTCTGAGTTTCTAGGCTTCTTGTTTCTACTGCGCTTGCGCTTGCGCTGTCCATTCGCAATATTCATATGAACTTCAGGTAAAGGTTGTGCACCAACTGGGCGCTGAGAGCCATTCTTAGAGAGTAGCTCATCATGCTTTTCAGCCTGAAGTAAGATATGAATGAGGTCGGAATAGACGGTGTAGTTGCGAGCGCGATATTGCTGCTGGAGGATCCTATCTGCGGGGAGCATAGTGGATAGAGTCTTTTCTATCTTCTCCGCATCGGTAGGTTCCTTATCGCAAAAGCGTAGTTTGGAACAAATCTTATGAACCTCGTGATTGTACTCCCCGATGGATTTGAAATCCTGAAGACGGAGATGAGTCCAATCGTGGAGTGCTTCGGGCAGGACAACTGCCTTTTGCTGTTCATACCTCGTTTTGAGGGCCAGAAACAGAGTACGAGGAGATTCCTCCTGTAAATACTCATACTTGAGATCTGGGTGAATATGGTGCCTTATGATGTATAAAGCAGCATATTTCTGTGCTTCTGTCAGTGGTGTTTCTCCATCCGGAACAGGAATGTTCGGGTCTTGGATTGCACGCACTATCCCACGGGACGCAAGGCTGATCTTGATGTCCATGGCCCATGTAGGGTAGTTGTGACCATTGAGGGCGAGCGCCTCAAATTCTTGCGCGTTCATTGTGAACCTACGAGGGCAAACCAGAGATAATTAATTTACGTTCGGTAAATTAAGAACCGTCATGGTTAATGTTGTAAAGAACTTTGCAAAATTAATGAGAATTCCAAGAAGTTGGCTTGGAAACATTAGTGTGAATCTCCAATTTGCTAAGTATGACATATTGTCGAGGGTGGATCTCGTGGCATTAGGGAGTATAATCTGATATAAATCAGTAGATACTCAAGTATAATCTGATGGAAAATCAGTAGATACTTGTATACCTAATGTCATATGGCGCTTAGGGAGTATAATCTGATTAAAATCAGTAGATACTCGAGTGTAATCTGATGAAAATCAGTAGACACTCATAGACCTAACGCCGTATGTCATTACTTGATTTGAGGGAAAACACTTTGAATTTTGCAATTGATTCCTGCTCGTATTAAGTCGGGAGGACTTAATTAAGGTGAATCAATGTTTATTTGCAAGAAATTAAGATTTCGATTGCAAATTATGACGCAATTAATCTCAACATGTGGAATAACATGGAAATATATTGCATCGTATGATAATCTGGAATACAGAGTATTCAACAGGAGTACAATACTGAAATTGAAAAATACAGTAATGTACGGGGTCTAAAACAGAAGAAAATCCTGCTAAAAGACCTATTAAGGACTTAATTGCAAAACCACCCAAAACCAGGGGCTTTTTGGCAAAAGTCAGGGCAGCCGGTTTAAGCCGGCCAGGGGGGCCGGTCTGACCGGTGCCTGGTCCGGTTTAAACCGGTCAGAGGGCCGGTCTGACCGGCCGGCCGGCTTAAACCGGCCCAGCATAGCCGGTCTGACCGGAGGTCACCGGGCGGCACGGGGGCGACCTGGGCCTGGGCCACCTTGGCCTTTCGGCCCGCTGAGAGGGCGCGCAAGGGAGGAGGCCAGTGGGCCGGTCTCAAGGCCCACTCGGCCAGGCCAAAGGGAGGGGGGCGGGGTGTGGGGCGGTTAGGTTCCCACACCCCAACCCGGGAGCCGGCGGCGGGCAAGGCGGGCGCGGCGGCTCCGGCGGCGGCTCCAGCGGCGGCTGCGGTTGGGGGCGCAGCGGCGCTAGGGGAGCGGCGGCGCGCGGACCGGGCGGTGGCGCGGGGGCCGGCGGCGCGGGGGCCAGCTCGGGCGGCCAAGGCGGCGTAGGCGGGCCAGGCCGGGAGCGGCGCAGCGGCGACCGAGAGGGCGGCGGCGGCGGCGCCCGCGACAGCGGCGGCCGTGCGCAGGGCGGCCACGGGGGCGGCGCGGCGGCCGTCTTCTTGCTCCTCGGAGGAGGAGCCTCCCGGGGGCGGCGCGGAGGCCGAGGGTGGGGGCGGCGCCTTGAGGCGGGCGGCCAAGGCGGGCGGCCGGCCGGCGGGCGGCGCGGAGGGCCGGGCTTCGCGGCGGGGGCCGAGAGCGGAGGAGCCCCGGCGGGCGCGGCGGTGGCCGTGTCGGGCTCGGCGCCACGCGGGTGCAGGGACCCAGGGGCCGGCGCTAGGGGCTCGCTGTGGAGCCGGCGGCGACCGGACGGCGGCCACGACAGTGGCAGCGGCGGTGATGGCCAGCGCCGGCGCCAAGGCGCCGTGGCGCTGCGCCAAATGGGCAGCGATGGCCGGCCACGCGAAGAAATCTGGAGAACAGAGAGAAGAATTTCTCACCTCTTTCTCTGGTTCTTCTTTTGCTCTCTGTTCTTGGCCAAACTCTCGGTAGAGCGTGCTGATGACGTGTTAGAACTTGAATATTCAGAGAATAGAAAGAACAAGTAATGGCCAAGAACATAATAGATCAAGTGTGCAATCTTTATTGACAAATGTGGTTTATATAGAGATTACAAGCAACGGTTGTTGCAGTTGTGTTGATTTGGCAACTGCCCATAGCAGTTGTTGTGATTGCTCACAAACGAGCAACTGCCCATGCAGTTTGTTCTCAACATTCTTTACCTGCTCCAGGTGGTACTGAACAGAAGGACTATTTCTTGTGGACACACCTCCATGCTAGGCTACCTTACATGGGCCAATGCTTGAAATGGGCGAAGATCACTTGTCTTTTAAGCACCTCCTGCTAACATGGGTCATTTGTTTTTCAGAGGCCAAATGTGTCATAAGATGGCTAAAATTGACTTACAGAACTGATGCTATGAGATGATTTGATTTTTTAAGAGATATCGAGATGTTATTAGTAATAAATAAGGTTACAACGACTAAAACTAGAGCTTGATATAACTAATTTTATATTCTTGTTTTATAATAATACCCTGAAACGGTACACCAGAATAAACCGGTAGCCGCTCCAAAGATCAAACCAGAATGAGCTCTAAATGGAATTGACAGTCCTTTGCTTCCACCTATCCTTCCGCCTAGGTATACCCACCGCTGCTTTTACCGGCCATCGTGCCATCGCCGCAGGACCCTAGTCTAGCACAAGCAATGATGCTTCTGTCGCCTCGCTGCCTCTACCAGACTACCACCAAAGGTACTTACTCCTTTGTCTATGTCTCAGCTTAGAGACCACATGCTACTCTATGCGAAGTGCTGTCAATGCTTGCCCTGGCAACGCTCCCAGACATATCTAGATTGGATGATGGTAGGAGAAACAGAGGCCGTGCCCAGGCCTTCGACCCGTGCCGCCGGCGGCCGCTTCAGCCGCGATGCGCCCTGCCGCCACCTCCTGGTCCATGCCTCTGCCGCCTCCGCCGCCATCCGTGCTCGCAGGTACCCGCCCGCCCTTCGCCCTCGCGCAGTTACCGCTCTAGCCGTCATTTCCCCCTTCATCCCTAGATCTGGAGTCCCCAGCCCTGCAACTACCTCGCTCTCCGGTAACCTCCGACGGTGAGATCGTGCTGGAGACGCCTCCGGCCGCATGTGCCTCTGCCAAGCCGGCACTGTGTGGGCCTGTGCAGTTGGCTGCTACCCTCGGCATTCATGGCGGAGACAGCCTGGCAAAAGGGCCTAACTCCGCCGCGCATTCAACTCCGGCTGCTCCGGCAGGCACGGGGCGCGAGGCGGATGTGACCGGCGACTGGCAGATGGTGTTACCACGGCGCAGCCCGCGTCACCCGACTTTGCCGTCCCCGGCATTGAATCCTCGCCCACTCCCTGCTTGGCTTAAAGGGAGGTGCTGTCGCTGCCTCATCCCTGGCCATCGCGCTTCGGATTGCAGGGATCCGTTCAAGTGCTCTCGCTGTCTCCAGAACGGCCACCGCCGCTGCGACTGCCACAACGCCTGGCGCCCGCTCAGCTGCCTCTCGCGCCCGTCTGCTACGCTCCAGGTCCGGCCTCCACCGCCTCGTCCAGCTCCTGCTCGTGGTTGGCCGGCTCCCACGCCGACGGAGCCTCGCCTGCCGCTACCGCCTGTCATGCCTCGGCTCGGGGACGCCACGCTGAGGCCGGAGGAGGATTTCGTGGTCATCCCCGACCACCCCGGAAATGCAGCAAGAGGCGGCACTCCTCTCCACCAACGCGGCCGTGGTCTGGCTGGCCAGTGCTCGGACGGACGCCTCCTGCAATGCCGTCGTTGAGGCGCTCGCGACGACTTTCGGTGCGCGCGTGGCCGACATCAGTGTGGTGCGGCACTTCCCCGAGCCCTACCTGGTGAAGTTCATCTACCAGCATCACTACGCTGCTGCAGTGTCTCGCGGCAATTTCCCCCTCCACGTCCATGTGCGGCCCTGGAGGCTCGAGGCCAATGCCGAAAACGAAGATATGCTTCACCACGTGTGCCTGTGCCTCGAGAGGATTCCCCTCCACGGCTGGAACGAGTACGTCGCAACCCTGGTGATAGGTCGTGGCTGCTCGCTCGACTACATCAAGGGGCGCCACGCGCGGAAGGAGGTTGCCGACTCCCTCGACGTCTGGGCGTGGACGGCTGACCCCAACATCATCCCCAAGGTGAAGTGGATCACACTCCCAGCCAAGGGCCAGCGCCATAGTGGTCGCCGTGGGCTTCGGCACCGGGTGCTGATTCACTTGGACTTGCACGAGGACTTCTCCAACGCACGCGACGACGACGACCAGCCGCCACCGCCTGAGATGCACGAGTTTGATTGGAGGCTTGGCGTTGTCGATGGCCAAGGGGGCGCGCATGACCGTCGCGGGCAGCCTGCCCGAGACGTCTGTCCTGCTCGCCGGGATAGGCGTGACGATGATGACCGCAACGACCAACGCGGCAGGAACGATGTCCGCGGGCAAGGAGGATGGGGCGCCAGGCTCCGTCGCTCGCTATCCCGCAACCCACGGGACCGGCAGCGAAACGAAGGCCGTGACCACGCACGCGACCGCTCGGGAGGTCGTGAGGGGAGAAGCCATGCAGCGGCCATGCCGATGGCTGTGACTGGACCTGCGCCGCTCGTCTCGTTGCTGCCTGGGTCCGCGTTGGCTGCACTAGCGCCGGCTCTGCAGGTCCGGGGAAGGAGCCCCGCGCGCAGCTCTTCGCCTGCAGCTAGCCGTCGTCAACTCCAGGCCAGTCGCACGCCTCTTGGTTCCCCCACCTCTGTGCTGCCGATGGCCACCGTCTCTGGCAAGGGCGCTGCTTCGCCTACCATCTCCATGACGGCCATGTCCGTGCTCCAGGTGCTTGCTCCCCCGCGTCTGGTCCAGCCCCTGTGTGTGCCTGCGACTCCGCCTAGGCTCTCCATCTGGCCCTCCTGGCTTCCCGGGGGAAACCTCGCACACGCTGCCGCTTGTCTGCAGTGGCCCCCTTCCGCGCACGCTGACTAATTCTGAGGCCGCCTTGGGGATCTCGCAGCTCAGCTCGCCTCCGCTGTTCATCCCGCACCAGCCAGGCCTGCTCCCTCTACCGGACTCACCTCCTCCTGTCCCAGCTACGGCGCGTTGCAAGACGCTGGCTGGGATGCAGGTGGGTTTCTCGCTGCGCCGCAGCAGTGCCAGGCTGAAGACCAAGCACAGGGGCACACCAATTGCCAAGATGGCTGAGCGCGTCGTCTGCAAGCAGCTGGGCATCGTCAACGAGGGTGACGCTGTGACTGAGCAGGCGATCAATGGCTTTGTGGCTCTGTTCAAGAAGGAGTTGCCTCCAAACATCATCATTGCACTGTGTGCGCTTTTCCGTTTGGACTGTGTCCAATCCATAGCTGTTTAGGAGGCCCTCATCAACCATGGGGGCGCCTCTGCTCTGGACCTTACTGTGGCGTACCCGGTTTTGAGGTCGGATAAACCCTTGTGTTTACTGTCTCGGTCCCTGGATCAGTAGCCGATACCCACAAGCACTTGATAGCATAAACATGCAATATATCGTTCATTACACACTTAGCCATAATTGGTCTTTACTTAGTACAAGCCAGGCCTATTGGCCGAATTTAAAACAGCAGCGAAAATAAACACGCGGTAGGTGGCCCATCAATATGCCGAATCACAGGCAACTGACTGGGGGAGAAACCCTACGCCTCGAAATCGCTGTCGCCATCTCCGGTCTGGTACTCCTCCTCCTCATCTGGCCACATAACAAGCCAGGTGAGTACATTGAATGTACTCGCAAGCACTCCACCAGGGAGTTTATCACGGATATGAGCATGCAAGGGAATTATCAAGAAATTGGCTCTATCCTAGGTTTCATATTATGCGAGAAAGTAAGTTTACATTTGAAATAGGTAAATAGATGTTAAAGCAGTTTTAGCAAGGCATCTCGACGCAACGAGATAAGGTACCTGCTTGTATCATTCCTTCCCGTTACAACGGGGAGATCATCTCTGTTCTTTCCGCTATAACGGCAAAGCATGGTAATCGCCCGATTCCTCAGGGAGACAGAGCTCACCCGGTATCTACGAGGATACCAACGAAAACATGGTAATCGCCCGATTCCTCGGGGAGACATAGCTCACCCGGTACATACGGGGATACTAGGGTTTGCCCGAGTCCACGGGGAAATCCCTTCTTCACTCTTCCCGACTCAACGGGAACTTGCATGTCACCCTGCGAACACGGCGGATCGCGTCCTTAAACCCATAACCCATTTTGACTTTAAAAGTCAGTCTACTTTAGTGTGGCCCAACCAAGTTCGTCCTTGACCGTGGACGTGGCTATTTGAATAGTTTTAACCCTCTGCATAGGTGGTACGGCTTTACCCACACGATGTAGGTTACCATGGGCATACTGTGCACCGCATACTACCAGAGCTAGTACAACGAGACTCTTCACCGGTGTGAACCCAGCCATGAACCCGCCAGAAGGACATATCCCAAACCTAGCTTGAGTTAGTATCTTCGCTTGCAAGGAGGTTGGTGTTCCAACTTTGTGGCGAACAAGCCATCGCTTTCCCGTGAAATTTTTTCTCTACATAAGTTACAACCTCATCTGCACGCTACTCACTGCCTACGGGTTCATGCTAGTTCAGGCCGGGTACTAGATCAAGTCCTTCCCATAAAGGACATGTGGACGTACAGTAGGACTTGACCAAACAGCACTTAAGATCGGTCCTTAGGTGATCCGAGAGGGACTCCACAGCACTCCCGTAAACGGGCAGCGAGAACCACGCCGGGCCTTACCTCGCTCTTTAACAAGCTTCCTGCTTTCACCCTTCATTTTCGACCCGGATCAAAATCCTCTCCATTTTTGTTTTTCAGGTTTTAACCAAAATATTTTTGCGGTAAAATATCCCAACCCATGGATATGCTACCTTCATACTCCTCCAGACACGACGGTCCGTTTTTAAATATTTGCCACATGAAATATGGGAGTATTTCACTTTTTATTTTGAAAACCTAATTTTTCTACCGCAGGGCTGAGCATACATACATACTCTACCCTAGGCTTCCGGTAACTTCCCCGGAATACGTACTCCTTAGGGAGATAAGGAATACCAGGTCGAGCTAGGGTTTTCTAAGTGTTGAACATAACTACTCTACATAAAATAACGGGTATAAAACATAGCATGCATGTTTCGTAAAGCAAAATATATTTCGAAAACTTGGGATACAACATGATCAAGGGTGGAGAGCTTGCCTGGCAGTTCCTGGTTTTGATCCGGACGCGGGGATGCTTCTGGTTCCTCCTGACGCACGTACCTCACACCGTCAACTACACGTTTCCAAAAACACCGATAAGAATCCAAACGCGACAAAGAACAAAAGGGGCAACTCCATGCAGAACATATGCCATGTTATGAAGTGCAAGAATGATTCGGGAGAGAAAAAGGTTGGGAGCCTTCATATTTTATGCACTTGGAGATTATCGGAATTAGGGTTTTAAGTCTATAGCTTTCTTTGCTCGGAAACCCTAGTTTTAGTATGGTGGAGGATGTGCCCTGCGACTTAGTGGTTGAAAGGTGCGGGGGAAGTAACTTTGATGGGGGGTTTAACACGTTCGGGCTATGAAGAGGTATATATGTATATATGCATGAAGTTGAGGTTAGGGTTTTTAAGTTTGCCTTCTTCCATCTTTGAATCATGCAACATGAATTTACATATATGCAACTTTATGCTAGGTTCAGAAGATTAGGGCTCTAGCATGTTAGAATATTGTTGGTAGGGATCAAAAGTTCAAAAGAAGTTTGAAAGAGTTTGAATTTAAAAAGGAGATTTGAATTTACTCTTTGTATAGTAAGGAAAATTTGAATTTTTGAAAATTTGCTTGAACCAAAAGGAGTTCTGGCAAAAATTTGTACTGGACCTAGATATGTTTTTGAATATCTGAGTCATTGGTATTAAGGTAAGTGTTGTGGAAATTTATGGGATTTTTTTGAGCTCAAGGTATATGGGTTGCAGATCAAAGTGCAAATTTGACCTAAATTCAAATTTGGATGTAATCCAGGATTTTTGAACTGGACCTTCAAATTTTATTTCATAAATGGGTGACAAATAGGTTTAGAAAGTTTATGAAATTTTTCTAGAATTTTTGGGTAGAAGAAAATACATGAAATATAAATTTTAGGATTTCTGCCCGATAAAAGAATTATTAGGAATTGGGGCGACGGATTAGGTTTTAGGGTTTCGGGAGACGGCACGACTGAGGTAGGGTATGGGGGAGGTTAGGGTTTATATCTGGAGGGTCGGGAGCAAGGATGGGCGAGTTGCCACTTAGGGTTAGGGTTCGGACAGCTCGTGCATATACGGTGCGTGTGTACGATTTAGGGTTTTATGCACATGCAATGATGGGGTCGCGACTCGGGTTGGTTGCATGACGGTACAACTCGACTCGAGGGCTCCCGTGAGATGACATGCTCTGGGAAAACTGAAATCCCAATAAACACGCAATATGATTAAGACATATACGCATATACGCGTCTTAGGGTTAGGTTTTTCGGAAAATTTGAGTTGCGGAAAAACAGGGTGTGACAAACCTATCCCCCTTAAATCGAATCTCGTCCTCGAGATTCTACAAACTGAAGGAGATGAGGGAACCTATTTAACAGAAAATCTTCCCGCTCCTAGGTTGCTTCTTCTTCAGAGTGATGGCTCCACTGAACCTTGTAGAACTTGACAACTTTGCTTCTGGTGCGGCGTTCTTGACTTTCTAGAATGCGCGTGGGTTGCTCCACGTAGGTGAGATCCTTGCCAATGTCAAGATCCTGGTATGGTATCTGCTGGGTAGGTGGTTCCAAACATTTCCTTAGCTGAGACACATGAAAGACGTTGTGAACTTCTGATAACTCTTGAGGTAATTCCAGCTGATAAGCGACCTCTCCTCTTCTTTCCAAGATTTTGAAAGGTCCAACAAATCGTGGTGCCAGCTTGCCTTTGTCGTTGAACCGTTGAGTTCCCATGTGAGGGGTCACTCGAAGATAAACATAATCACCAGGCTTGTAGGTGATGTCATGACGCTTAGAATCGGCATAGCTTTTCTGTCTTGATTGAGCAATCTTTAATTGGTTTTGGATAAACTTAACTTGCTCTTCGGCTTCTCGAAGAATATCCAGGCCGAGGGTCCTTCCTTGGTCAGTCTCTGTCCAGTTGAGAGGTGTCCGACATTTTCTTCCATAGAGGGCTTCGAATGGGGACATTTGTAGACTTGCTTGGTAACTATTGTTGTAAGAAAATTCTGCATACGGCAAACATTCTTCCCAACTTTCTCAGTATGTCAGAACACAAGCTCTTAGCATATCTTCCAAAATCTAATTCACTCGCTCCGTCTGTCCATCTGTCTGGGGATGGTATGCGGTGCTAAAAGCTAAACGGGTTCCCAAAGCTTCATGTAGACTTTCCCAAAATCTAGAGGTGAACTGGGTACCTCTATCCGAGATGATTCTCTTCGGGACACCGTGTAAGCTGACTATCCTGGTGAGGTAGAGCTTGGCTAACAGGTCTCCTCGGTAGGTGGTCTTGACCGGTAGAAAATGTGCGACTTTGGTCAGTCGATCGACGATGACCCATATAGAGTCGTTTCCTTTTCTCGTTCTTGGAAGTCCGGTGATGAAATCCATACCGACTTCGTCCCATTTCCAATCGGGTACCTTAAGTGGTTGCAACAATCCTGCGGGCTTTTGATGTTCAGCTTTGACGCGTTGGCACATATCACACTTGGCAATGTAATCCGTAATTTCTCTTTTCATGTCGTGCCACCAAAATTTACCCTTCAGGTCCTGGTACATTTTCGTACCTCCCGGGTGAATAGAGTATCGGGATTCATGTGCTTCCTTTAGTATGGTCCCTTTCAACTTGTCACAAGGGGGTACACATAAGCGGCCTTCGAACCAAAGTGTACCTTCACCGTCTTCCGTAAACTTGGATGACTTCCCAAGTCTTATTTTCTCTCTGATGCTTTTCATGCTGTCATGCTCCTTCTGAGCTGCCTTAATTTGTTCTACCAGGTTCGTGACGATTCCGTGATCGACTGGGTTTAAATCATCCTGTTCCGCTTCCTTGGGGGCTAACAGTTGCTTACTTCTCTTTGGGGTTTTCAATGAATAGGCCTTTTGGCTAAGGGCATCAGCTACCACGTTGGCCTTGCCTGGGTGGTAGTGAATGCCTAGGTCATAGTCCTTTATCAACTCTATCCATCTTCTTTGCCTCATCTTTAGATCAGACTGAGAGAAGATGTATTTCAGGCTCTTATGGTCCGTATATATCTCGCAACGGTTACCGATGAGGTAATGCCGCCAAATTCGGAGGGCATGTACTATGGCAGCTAGTTCCAAATGATGTGTCGGGTAGTTTGCCTCGTGCGGGTGAAGTTGTCGGGATGCGTATGCCACTACCTTTCCTTCTTGCATGAGTATACTCCCAAGGCCGTGTCGGGATGCGTCACAATATATGTCAAAACTCTTGTGCAAATCCGGCAACGTTAATACTGGTGTTGTTGTTAATCTTTTCTTCAGTTCTTGAAAAATTTCCTCACACTTTGCCGTCCACTCAAACTTCTTATCCTTCTTAAGCAATTGCGTCATGGGTCGCGCAAGCTTGGAGAATCCTTCAATAAAATGACGGTAGTATCCAGCTAATCCCAGAAAACTGCGAACTTTCGCCACGGTTGTGGGTGGCTTCCAATCAAGCACAGCTTGTACTTTGCTGGGGTCAACTGCAATACCTCCAGCGGATACGATATGTCAGAGGAATTCTACTTCCTTTAGCCAAAACGCACATTTGCTGAATTTGGCGTAAAGTTGATGTTCTCGGAGCTTCTTCAAAACCATACGTAGATGTTTCTCATGTTCCGCGTCTGATTTGGAGTAGACGAGGATATCGTCCAGAGCGCGAGCACGCCAGAGCGCACCAGTGGCATGGGCGCGTTCGAGCGTCCCTTGACGTGCTGGTTGGAACACGGCGGTGTCCTGGTCACTGAGGTAACTAGAGGGGAGAAGCTGAGCAAGGTTGACATTGGAAATGTGCAGCAAAGGTTACTCAAAAGCTTGCCATTGTCGGCATGGCATTGACATGGGAGTTGAATCACTGAAGAAGCTGACTTACTGTGGAAGGAGAAGGAGTGGGGGAGGGTGTTTGAGTGTGGTAAGGACTCTGGAGTAACTTGGGAGTAAATGGATAAGGATTGAGCTTGATTTCATGGGAAAAAGGGAAATTGGAGCCAGGTGTTCGATGGGAGTTCTGGCAAAAATTTGTACTGGACCTAGATATGTTTTTGAATATCTGAGTCATTGGTACTAAGGTAAGTGTTGTGGAAATTTATGGGATTTTTCTGAGCTCAAGGTATATGGGTTGCAGATCAAAGTGCAAATTTGACCTAAATTCAAATTTGGATGTAATCCAGGATTTTTGAACTGGACCTTCAAATTTTATTTCATAAATGGGTGACAAATAGGTTTAGAAAGTTTATGAAAATTTTCCAGAATTTTTTGGTAGAAGAAAATACATGAAATATAAATTTTAGGGTTTCTACCCGATAAAAGAATTATTAGGAATTGAGGCAACGGATTAGGTTTTAGGGTTTCGGGCGACGTCATGACTGAGGTAGGGTATGGGGGAGGTTAGGGTTTATATCTGGAGTGTTGGGAGCAAGGATGGGCGAGTTGCCACTTAGGGTTAGGGTTCGGATAGCTCGTGCATATATGGTGCGTGTGTACGATTTAGGGTTTTATGCACATGCGATGATGGGGTCGCGACTCGGGTTGGTTGCGTGACGGTACAACTCGACTCGAGGGCTCCCATGAGATGACATGCTCCGGGAAAACTGAAATCCCAATAAACACGCAATATGATTAAGACATATACGCATATACGCGTCTTAGGGTTAGGTTTTTCGGAAAATTCGAGTTGCGGAGAAACAGGGTGTGCCACTTGCCGAGGCCGAGGAATCTGTAGCTCCATGTTAGATTGTCAACCCACCTACGTCCATGTCTGGGTCTGTTAGTCTCAATGTTAGATCAACTCTTTTGCTTTCAATTTGGGGATGTTGTGGGATGGCAAGCCGTGCTTCATATTGTGCTGTTGTGCTGCCATGCCACAAGTGTCAAGTGGTGCCTCGGCAGTGCTTATGGTGTATTTTGTAAGCCTTTTTTATCTGCTCCAATGCATTGTCATGTTTTCGGGTTTGCTAATGTGTCCAATGGATGAACAACCTATGAACTTTCTAAGTTGGAATGTAAGGGGGTTGAACGACCCAGACCGGCGCACTACCATCCACGAGACGATCGCCTCCTCCTCCTATCAGATTGTGTGCTTGCAGGAGACCAAGATGGAGCTTATTGACACTTTCACAGCGTGCTTTCTGGGGAGTGGCCGTCTTAGAAGTTTTGCTCAGCGCCCTGCTATTGGGACCCGAGGTGGGATTCTGTTGCTTTGGGACGACTCGGTGGTCGAGCTTTCTGCCATCAACGCATCCCAGTTTTGCCTCTCTACCACAGTCAAGGGGGTTTTCTCCGACGTCACTTTCAGGCTCACCTCGGTCTACGGCCCCACGGCCAGCTCTAGGAAGGATGACTTTTTCGCCGAGCTATGTTCACACAAACCGGCCGCTGGAGTCAAATGGCTCGCCCTTGGAGATTTTAATCAAATCTACCGTGCCCGTGACAAAAATAAGCGAAACATCAATAGAAGCTGGATTAACAGGTTCCGCAATGCGCTTGCCACATGTCAGCTTAGTGAGATTCACATGCAGAATAGAAAATTCACTTGGAGTAATGAGAGGGAGAATCCCACCTTATGCAAGTTGGACAGTTTCTTTTGCAATGAGGAGTGGGACATCTGCTTTGGATCACATATTCTGCACGCGCTATCCTCCTCGCTCTCGGATCATTGCCCTCTGCTCCTCGCGGACGGCTCTGGGCCTCCGCGCCCTCGTTCGTTCAAGTTCGAGAATTTTTGGGTTTGCTTGCCGGGTTTTGCTGATGTGGTCACAAACGCTTGGAACGCCCCCTCCTCTCACTCGGAACCTCATCAAATCCTTTTCCACAAGCTGCACAGAGTGGCAGTCAGTCTCACCTCTTGGAGTAGGTCCTTCTTTTCCAGCCGTAAGCTGCATGTGCATATGGCCCTGCTCGTCATCCTCCGCCTAGACGTGGCGCAGGACTCTAGGCCTCTCTCCAGGGCCGAGAGGGACCTCTGTGCTCGCCTAAAAAATAGGGTGGTCAGAATAGCTGTCCTTGAAAGATCCAGAAAGAAGCAATGCGCGAGGCTATCAGTCCTAAAGGTGGGAGATGCGAACACGAAATTCTTCCATTGAAGGATCAATGCCAGGAGGAGGAAAAATCACATTGCTAGGCTTAAGCATAACAATGGTTGGGTTACCGGACATGATGAAAAAGAGCTTCTTATCCATCAACACTTTTCTCGGGTCATGGCTCGCGGCCCCCCGTGCACCCATGACCTTAACTGGCAGGACTTGGGGTTCTGTCACTGTGAGCTTGGAGGCCTTGACGCCCCATTCACAGAGGCCAAAATTTTAAATGCCATTTCCCAAATGCCTGGGAACAAGGCCCCAGGTCCAGATGGTTTCACCGGTCTGTTCTTCAAGAAATGTTGGGAGATAATCAAAGTCGACATTATGCAAGTGGTGCATCAGTTCGGTTCCTTGCATGTGGATAACCTTCACTGGCTAAATTCGGCCAACATTATTTTGCTTCTGAAAAAAGACGGCGCCGAGGAGATCGGAGACTACCGGCCAATTAGTCCCATTCATGCCATCGCCAAGATCATCGCCAAGGCGTTGGCCATTCGGCTGGGGCCCCATATGAACCATCTTATATCCAATGCTCAAAGCGCCTTCATCAAGACCAGGAGCTTCCATGATAACTTTATGTTCGTCAGGAATTTTGCGAGGTGGTTACACCGCACCAAGACCAAGACGCTTCTTTTCAAGCTGGATATCAGAAAGGCGTTTGACTCCGTGCGTTGGGATTATCTGTTTGCCTTGTTGCAAAAGCGGGGGTTCCCGCCGCAATTCTGCAACTGGGTCTCGGCTCTGCTCCGCACTTCATCTTCCAGGGTGCTCCTCAATGGCATCCCGAGTCAACCTATTTTCCACGGCCGTGGGCTCAAGCAAGGTGACCCACTGTCACCGCTTCTCTTCGTCATTGATATCGACCCCCTGCAGAATGTTCTTGACCTTGCCACCCATCGGGGATTGTTGAGTACTTTGAGGGGGAGGCGAGCGACTTTGCGTACCTCCCTTTATGCTGACGACGCGGCAATCTTTCTGAAGCTGCACATTGATGACGTAAACAACCTAGCTGCCATTCTTAAGTGCTTCAGCGACGTCACGGGCCTTTGCACCAATTTTCAGAAAAGTCATGTGCTTCCTATTGCCTGTGAGGATGTTAACCTTAATGTGGTCCTCACAAATTTTCCGGCCATTCGCTCTCAGTTCCCAATGACATACCTTGGGCTGCCACTGGCAATCAAGCAGCTTAAGCGGGTGGATCTACAACATCTTGAGCATAAGATAGCGGGAAGACTGGTGCCTTGGGGAGGGAAAAATATGACAGCTGCGGGCCGGTGTGTCTTGGTAAAGCGGTTCTCACTTCCCAGGCGATGTACCATTTGACGCCGCTTGTGCTTGGCCCCGGTACGCTTCAAGCCATCGACAAGATTAGGCACCCTTTCTTTTGGTAAGGCACGGAGAAGGCAGCGGGTGGCAAGTGCAAGGTAAATTGGGAGACAGTGTGCCGGCCTAAGGAGCTGGGAGGTCTTGGCGTGCTCCTCGTCAAATTCGCGCGTGCTCTCTGGTTAAGATGGCCGTGGCTAGAATGGACGGATTCTTCCAAAGCTTGGGTGGGTTTGGGCAACCCGTGTGATGCCGCCGACTTGGATCTTTTCTATGCGGCTACGACCATCACCCTCGGCGATGGGTTGCGCGCTCCTTTTGGGATTCGGCCTGGCTGATGGGCCAACGGCCCAGGATTGTCGCTCCGCTCATTTTTGCGGCCTTGCGAAAGAAAAATTGGTGCGTCCATGACGCTTTGCTTGACGGGGCTTGGATTCAGCAAATCAATTTGGAGGATGGCTTGTCCGTTATCCGGCAATTTACTTCCTTGTGGTCACTCATTTCTTCGGTCCAGCTATCCCCCGAGACTCCGGATGCTATCTCCTAGAAATTCAATGCTTCCGGTATTTACTCCGCCGCGTCCGCGTATAGAGCTCAGTTCTTGGGGGCGACATCTTTCCCGCTTCACGCTGCGATTTGGAAGGCTTGGGCACCGCCCAAGTGCAAGCTCTTCGCCTAGCTCGCCTCGCAAAACAGAATTTGGACCGCCGACAGGCTCGCCAGGCGTGGATGGCCGAACTGTGGGTGACGACGGGATCCACAAGGGATAGGCCCAAGACAAAGAATCGGCTCAACAAAGTTCAGGATGGCCGAAAGCTGCTACAAGAGGCCCACCCGGATAGACGCGGCCTGCGAGATCCACTCGGAAGTAACTGCCGGGTGCCAATTAAGACCGGACGTTACCAAGGCTTGAAGACTGACGTTAACCCGGCAGTTAAGTAGAGTTAAGGCACCAATTAAGAGTGCCGTTACCGCGACTCGGTAGTTGTAACTCCAGGCCTTGCCGGGTTTATATAAGGCAAGGCCAGGACCCCGCGCAGGAGAGGATCTTCTTCTTCTTTGAACGAACACGCCATCCATTGTACTCAAATCTTTCCTCGCACGAGGCTTGCTAAACAATCCAGTAGGAGTAGGGTATTACCTCTTCCATAGAGGGCCTGAACCTGGGTAAATCTCTCGTGTGAACCCGCTTCTGGATCATCCTCTTGCGCCCCCCAAATCCTACTAGAAATGTATATTGCCGCGAAATCCCCGCGACAGTGGGTCTTGCCCTCTCTGCAACAGAGAGCCGGAGACGGTGGCCCACCTCCTTTTTCGCTGCCGTTTCTCAACGCGCATTTGGGGCTTCATCAAGGATTGGTTAGGGCTGCACCAGATAGATATTGGGACTTGGGTGACGGAGGCTACCATCAAGACTGGTGGATCAATACCACGAGCATCGCCGCTTCTCCGAAAAAAGCTATTGCCTCTGTCGTCATGTTGGTTTCGTGGGAAATTTGGAATGAGAGGAATGCGAGGGCTTTCCGCAACAAGGCGTCAACTCCCGCCATAATTGTTGGGCGCATCAAGAGTGAGGCGGCCATGTGGGCTTTAGCCGGTGCTAAACATTTAGGTAACATCATGCCACGAGAGTAACTTCTTTTCTTGCGGTCTCGGTCTTTTAGTCTGTACTTAAACTCCTCCTTAATTAATGAAAAGGCAAAGCTTTTGCCCGCTTAAAAAAAAAGGTAGGAGAAGAGTTTTGGGGTTGTTCGAGACTTGCTGCATATGTCTTCAGTCTTGTCGCACCCTTAGTTTTGCACAAAGATTTTCTTTGCTCCCAAGTGTTCGCCAATTATCATAGCAAGAAGATCGCCTTTTTTTTTCCGGTTGCTATGTGGACATGCTGCGGTACTTTTGTCGGTTCTTACCGTGTTTTCGGACAGAAATATATAGCTGTTAATTAGTGAAATGTTGCTCAACATAAACTTTTTTGCACGTATCCACTAGCCAAGATTCCATTTAAGTGAGATTGCGACAATCCAATGGTAGGTAGGGATCGGACACCCGACAAAATGTACACGCTGAGTATGATGAAATACCAACTTTTGGGCAGTACTAAATTTCTATGGACAACCACCATGGGCTCCACACAAAAATCTACTGCATTTCATGGACGGAGACACGCATGGAGTGAATTCTGACCACTTGGCTTGCAAGTAGGCTTGTGAGATCTTTTGCAGCACGGAGAAGTGAAACACATGGACAACAGGACAAGGACATTTTCCCCCCTCCGCTGCCGATATAAGCGCTCCCCCCTCGCTGCTGCCGTCTCCACCATTGCTCAGCACAGCTTGCTCCCAATTCCCCTGATTTTTCGAAGAACACTTGCTCCCCATCCCTACTGTTCCGTGCTAAATCTCTCTCCTTACCAAGAGCGGAAAAGGAAGCAGCTTTCCAAGAATGGAGTGCGGCGCCGAGGAGGTGGTGGAGGTGAACTGTGTCCGCGGCGGCGATCCCGGCGCGTGCGCGGCGGTGCTGAAGAGGAAGCTGGACCTGTACTGCGCCGCCGTAGCCAAGTCCATGGTACGGTCTCTACTCTTCTTCTTCTTCTTCTTTTTGGCCCGAAGAACCTGCAGTCTGTCCTCTTCAAAGATCAATTCTTTGTGCTTATATTGAGATCTAGTTCGATTTGGATTCCCTATTGTAGAATTTCTAAGTTTCTTGAGAGGAGTTCTACAGCAATTTTTAGATTAGGAGAACACACACCCGCACAAAAGAACGTCTGCTTCCAGTGTTATAATGAACAATTTGCAAAGAACATTTCAGATCAATTTCCAAAGAACATTTACCATAGTGACCGAAATTGCTACTATAGTAGTGATGCAATATGCTATGGTAATACGCTAGATTGCTATATTTTCCATGAAAATGGTGTCAAGTGAGTTTTAGGCCTCTTTGATTTGCAGGATTCCAAAAATACAGGAATAGGAACAACGTCGAATTGCACTGCCATGCCTTCTTGCATCATATAGGATTGGTTGAAACCATATGAGAACTATAGGAATTTTCCAAAGGGATATGAGTCAATGGAAATTTTCCTTACGGAAGAGAGTGCAAATGAGCCCATACGAGAAATTCCTACAAATTACAACCCTACAAATCAAATAAACCACATAGAAAAATTCATAAGGATTACAATCCTCTAAAATTCGTATGAAAATCCTTTTGAGTCAAAGTGGCACTTACTGCAGAGCCAGTGCCTTGTGTTCCTGGAGGAGGCAGGGTGGGGGGTATTTTGGAGCAGTGTGTGTGACATGTGGCTAGGAGGGAGGCTCACTTGTCAGCTACATAGGCAGTCTCGCAGATATTCTGATGGAATGTCATTGACCACTAATGGATAACTGGACGAGTCTGATGTTGGCGGACAGTATCAAACATATGATTGTGCTTTCATTTTCTTTAGCTGTTATGAAAAAAGTATGATAGGATTCTTTTGTTGAAAGTGACAGGGAAGCAAATAAGATGTCAAGTGGAATATACACAATAACATTTGCTTTATTTCTTCCTAGATCGGTGACCACAGGTTCACAGTTTGCACCCTCGAGTTGTTCGAGTGTCAAATGAGTGATTGAATCAATCAACCTGGGTTTTTTCTACCATTACAAATCTCACATCAATGTATCTGCTGTCCCCCTTAAACCATCCAGTTGAAAACTTCAACAGTTTTTATTCTGAAAGAGTTAGCAGTTGTACTATCACTGTTTATATTGAGTCTCTTTTGCCATTGCAAATGCTAACATGAGGTATTTCATATTGAGTGATAAATTTTATCCTATGGATTGAGGTATTTCACCATAGTGCCGCCACCCCTCGCCACCAATGCATCTTTCGGTGCTCCGTGTCCCCAGAACTACAACCACTAGCTTCCCTGAGCCACCGCATTCCACGTTTGCCCTCACCAGAATTACGATATTACTCTGCCACTGTTAGCATATGAAAGAGAGTGAGAAAGAAGATAAGGGGTATTTTGACTATTTTCTTTCCAATACTAGGAGATTTCTCTTTTTAATCGGAAAAATATGTTCTGGAAAATAGTGTGATTTTGCACTGCGCATCAGCCGAATCATGATTTTGCAATTGTTCAGGCAAATGCCATCTATGTTTGATATCCATGAGCTAATTTTGCCTATTGATGTAAATCCGTTTCAGGAAACTAAACCGCAAGAATCTTCTTTCGGCTGTCCCACTTCACAAGCTTCAGACGCTTTGCAATTGTTTTCTCAAGCTTCTTTTGATGGTACTTATAAACTTCCATAGTCGCATTCACATCAGTATATCAAGCAATTTGAGCAAAATCACGCCAGAAGTGTATCCCCCAGGAAGCTATCAAAAGAAAGCAGTGTCTTAGATTGACAAAATATGGTCTGCTTGACAGTCTACTGGCAGGGTGAATTTTAGATGTCAAATCCACTTCAGTTGAACTTTCGGTCTATTTTGTGTGGTTATTTTTTATTTAGTAGTGTCTTCCTTCTGGCGCTGCTGAACCATCCACTAGAAACTTTATTCTAACTTCAGCAGCAATAGTTACATGCAGAAGAGTCTGATGTCACTAGCAGTATCTGTAGAATAGGTTAACTGATGTCCAGAGAATCCAGAAAATGAGGAGAATGCCGATTCTGGCTTCGACAGTATGTTGTTCTCTTGATAAATCTGGAGAAAAGAGCTAAAATATAGATAATTTTGTGAAGGTCAAATATATAATGATTAGTATTCTAGTCCTGCTTCAGCGATGCTGAACACTGATATTGCGCATTGGCACCAGTTTACATTCTGACAGTGTCCAGACACATTTTCACACCATTATATATGTTTTCAAAGAGCACCTACAAGTGGGCTTGGGAGAGTAGGCATATTTGTAACATTTAAACTTTTAACTCTTCTGTGCTATCCTCATTTACTAGTCTTTTGGTTTCTCTATTTCTA
Source organism: Stipa capillata (assembly GCA_019208055.1). Lineage (NCBI taxonomy): Eukaryota > Viridiplantae > Streptophyta > Magnoliopsida > Poales > Poaceae > Stipa > Stipa capillata. The sequence continues at coordinate 1,310,033 of JAGXJF010004511.1, forward strand.
TACATAGGTGATGGTATTGTTGTTCAAGGCAAGTCAGCTGATAGTTGTACATCAAAGGAGCAGTCAGATGATGATGGTGATCTTGAGGAAAATACAAACCCTGCTAATGCTAAGCGGGTGAAGAGGTAATGCAGATTTTCCATTACCATTATAAGAGTTTCTTAAACATCAGCTGAAAGCAATCTTTTTTGAGGAGTCGCAAAATTTCTTACTTCAGCATGCGGTCATTACGTTCTAGAATTTAAATCGAACATTTAATTATCATCGAGAAATCCTCTCCTATTGCCTTTTAGCAATTTTCGGCTATCTAGCTGGAAACCAATACTTGATACTAATGGGGCAAGAAATTAATTTATCTTATAATGAGAGATATCTCAATTTTTTCCCTCGCCCTGCTAGTTGAATGGTTCAGGACAGGTGAAAAGGCAGAGAGTGCCAGAGAGTATCCAATCCCACCAGACATATATCTCCATGCCTTCTTTTATGAATTTATCTGGTACCAATTTAATTCTTACATCCCCAACTTATTTCTCTATTAAACTGTAAATGATCTTGTCCTGATATTTAAACCAATCCCTCCAAAGTTCCGAATAACAGGAGGCAGTAGTTCCCAACTTGGTCAGCATTAGTTTTCAAGTATTGGCTACCATTATGCATGATATCCAGTGTTGCCATGTTGGAAAACTAGTACAACTTTTGTCATGCTGAATTTTCTCAGTTTTAATTTTCTGAGCAGGATGTTGTCAAATCGAGAATCAGCCAGGAGGTCAAGGAAAAGGAAGCAAGCCCACCAGAACGACATTGAATCAGAGGTCTGAAATTGTGACCCATGATGCTTAAGTTAAAATCTAACTGAAATTAAGATGATCATGCTAATTACTAGCATATCATCTAGGTTACCCAGTTAAGAGCTGAGAATGCATCTTTGCTAAAGCGCCTGACTGACATGACTGAGAAATACGAGGAAGCTACCCTTGGCAACATAAATCTTACAGTTGATATTGAGACTATGAGGAGAAAGGTATATCCTTTTATTCTTGTGAACTCAAACTGCATCCAACAATTTGTTTTGTTACCATTTGAAGGGTTGTGATTTGTGAATCTGTTGATTATAACCCTGACTTAACATTTTGCATCATTTGGAGCATTAATTTGTAGTTATTTTACTAGGCTTTGCACAGGTTGATGTGCTTTCTCTAGGATTGATACTTGTGCATGTAGATTAGCTGAGTTTTTTCTTTCCTTTGGAGAGCTCAATATGACAAAGAGAGCAATCTGTGATTTGACATCCTTGCTTTACATCACCTGTAACTTCCTAACTGTACTGTCAAAACCTACAATATCGTTTTTCTTGCAGGCAGGTATTATCCTCTCCTATTAGTAAAAAGGAATAGTTTAGTTCTATATTTCACTATTCTCTTCTTTAATTTTGGTGTTAAAAATAACAATGTTTTCTTACAGGTGTTAAAAATAACAATGTTTTCTTACAGGTGTGGGCGTTGTAAAAACGAAACAAAATATAAAAAAGCGCTCATACCATGTTGCAATGCTCCGAGAGTGTGTCTCATTAAGCCTGTGGTTTTGGTCCTTATGGGAGGGCTGTTCTATCTCATGAGAACAATGGTACCGCACATGAGGAGTCCAAACAGGGCACAATAGTACATTCATTTGTTAAGGCTTGTGTGTGAGTACATGCACAACTCTGTATTTATGTCTCGGCAAATGTGTTTTTGTAATATTCATTTTACAGTCATTACTCTTTCTCTCTGCAAATACTAGATATATATAGTTTCAATCCCGTGTTCACAAACACTACACACCATGAGGTATCAAAAGAAAGATCACATAGTGCTACACCTTTTGCAGATAAACTGATTTCCTCTTTCCAAAACTTTGGCAGCAGCTAATACTTATATTCTACACACAAAAAAAGTTTTTTGAAATAGATTTCTAGATGAGGTACTAGTGAAACATCACTTGCTTTGTATTCTTTATGCAGGATTGTGATTAGTGCCATATTTTATTTTGTTTGTTACGTTGACAAAGTATTTGTGTTCAGGTGAATATAGCTGAAGAAGCTGTGAGGAGAGTAACTGGAACAAGCCTGCTGTTCTCCACTGCATCCGACATGCCCGGAAGCAACATGCCCTTCTCTTCATGTGCATCTGATGCAGCTTCTGCTCCTGAGGCTCCCATTGAAGAGAGCATGAGCCATTTTCTCCAGGGTTTACTTGAAGACGATCAGATCAAGCCTGACCTCCCAGAGGCAGCAACTCCTGTGCCCAGTGGGGAAGAGATGGCCTCAGGGCCAGCCTCTTTGCGACGCGTCACGAGCTTGGAGAGCCTGCAGAAGAGGATCCATGGAGATTCAGTAAATTCCGAGACCGCGTCGACTTTCTCAGACCACGAAATTCCTGCCAATGCTCAGTAACTGGCATATAATGCTCCAATGAGCTAAGTTTTGTTGTAAAATGTGGAGCTTGTAGCATCCATGTATCTGGATGCTCAACTTGTGTATACTTGAAGGTAAATAATCTGTACTTCAGTTTTGCGAATGATCCCTGCCTCTTTGCATTTCCCAGCCTCGTGAATATCATGCACAATGCACAACACAGATACATGTGTTTGTTGCATTTATATGAAACCTGTTTTGCTACATCGAAAATCTAGTTGACCGAGTGGCTAACCAATCCATCAACATAAAAATCTAAAAAGAGGACGTGGGACGTGCTTGTTTTAGGCTACGCTAGTGACGTGCCTCAGCGTCGCTGGATGGAGCTGAAAGATGAGATTTGGATGCGCTGGGAAGTTATGCAAGCTTACTGCATGTTCTTTTTTTCGGACAGCAAACAACAAATCTGATAATATCAGCGCACCAATTCATAAATTTTAAAATTTAAAGTGTTTTAACTCTCAAATCGTATAAAATTCACGATCAGTTTTTATCCAGCCCTGCCCGACAATTATATTGCGGATCCGGCCGATGATGGGCTACAGAGAAGGGCGAATGTGGTGATGAGCAGCATGAGCGGGGAAAGCGAGGAAGGGATGCGCTGGAGAGAAAACCAGAAGCGTCGGATTTTCCTTTTCACCCTACCAAGTCGTGTGCGGTTTTAGGCGATGGAAGACAACGTGTGTCCACTTGGCCCTTGCTACAAAACTGGGCAGAATCCACCAATTCCCAGAACATATGGCACATAAGCAGCGAGGGGAGTAACCAATGGAACAAAGTGCGCCTATTCCAGGTTGGTACAGTAATATTTCTACGAAGACCTTGGAACTCTACTTTTAACCTGCTACAAAGATAGATACATAGATATATAGATACGTAGATGGATGGGCGTTTGCAATTGGCTCTTGCCACGCGGCAAGGATTTCTAGTCCATGATCGTTGAATTCCATATAGATATCAGTTTTCGAGTCATATATGAGTTTACGCTTTAGCGCACCTCTTTCAAACAAGTTTATGAATTCTTGTACAAACAGCTCCTTGTTAACCGTCCCTAAGCTCGCTCTTTTTCTTTCTTTTTGTGAAGGATCAACCTTTTTTTTAAAAAAAAAGTTCTTTTCGAAACAACCTCCAAACAGCTGTGACCAAGTACGAGAAAGCAAAATTTCTTATTTCTGGCACAGCCCATTTAAACTCCTGTTCATCCCACATGGTTCTCAAGAATTACGAATTTAGTCCATGGGCTTTAAGAAGTGTAAAACACTGGGCCTCGTGGAGGAGAGATATCTTCTTCTTTTGAATTTTTTTAAAAAGGTGTTTACTCTTCCAGTTTTGACTTTCAAGTTGCCATTCTTGAGTTTTTGAATACTAGCTAGAATCATGAATGATGCTGCACAGATGGATATACATGATGGGGTTCAAAAAATATACAGATGCATGGTATATTGATGTAGGCAGCATAGAGGATGGTGTAACAAAAGGAATTTTAAGAAAAACATTGAAATAAAGCTCTCTTTTTTATATATAAATTGCTGATCAGATCCATGACGTGTGGAACTGTTCTCTGATTTTGACAAGTTGTCTTTGCACTTTTTGCAGCATAGGAGGTTAAATTATTCTTCTGTACTTCCAATAAGAAAGGGAGGAGGACGGTCAAGTCGATAGACTAGTTAATTGAAGAGATAATGGTAAGCATATAGAAAAGACACCATGTTCCCATGGAGGCCCAACGCAAGCGCAAACTTGGCGAGGCCGTGCGCCCCTCCACCACGTCCCGGTGATGCCCAAGTCCATGTCAGCCATATAGAACGTAGATAAGGGCACGAGGGGATGAGAAGCGGCCGGACCTACGCGGCTTTACTGGTTACTAACTAATACCTTTGCTTGATTACGAGCTGATGCTATTCACATCTGTCTATCTATGGTCGCATTCTCTCTGTATGATGATGATGTCAACAGATTTCGCTGTTTACACTGTTGAGTTTGTGTTGAATATATGTTTAAGAAAGGTTACAGGTAGGATTTAAAGTTGTAGTAGTGATAGGGTGGAGTTCGTGTCAAAGTCCGGTATCCCGGGCCTCCTATAAATAGAGGCACCCTGTTGTAACCATGACATTGTAACTTGAAAGACAGTTAATCAAAGGGGAGGAGCGCCCGTAATCAAGCTCTGTGGATGTAGACCTCGTGGCCGAACCACGTTAAAAACGTCGTGTCTCTCATTGTCAATTCTGCGGTGCTCTCGGATTAGATCTACGCTTCCACGTGTGCATCGTGATTTCGCAACAAGTGGTATCAGAGCGCGAGGTTTAAGTAGATCTCGAGGCGGTACAGAGAAAGCCGGCGGTACGAGACGGAGGACGGCGGCGTGTGCACAAGGCGAGGTGGAGCCTGGAGCATGTCGTAAAAATCACCTCAAAAGGCGTGAGAATTTGCACAAGATTTTGTGCGGAAGAAATTCGAGCAACAGGTGGAGCGAAGAAGAAGAAAAAAAGTGTCGCGGCTGCGCGGTGGAATAGGCCGCGAGGAGCCGCGGCGATGGCACGGTAGCCCGGCGCGGCCGGCCTGCCACGGCTCGCCTCCCGCACGCCGGCCTGGCCAGGTGGCGGCCTAGCGGCCCAGGCGAGCCGGCCCAGGCAGCCGAGCGGAGGGGCAGTGGCGGCCGGGCCAGGCCAGGCGCTCGGGCGGCCCAGGCCGTTGGGGCGGCAGCCCGTGGAGGCAGCGGCGGCCTGGCGCGGCCCAGGCACGCCGACCCAGGGGCGCGACTAGGTGGCCCGAGGCGGCCCAACCCAGGTGGGTGAGCCGACCCAGCCGCGGGCGCGCGCGGCCCATGCGGTGGGGGGGAGAGGCTCGGCAGGGCGGAGGCGGCCTGGGGAGCCACGGGTGGCCCGGGGCGGGCCCGGCGAGCCCTGGTGGAGCCCGGGAGTGGCCCAGATGGGGCTCGAGAGGCCCAGGAGGGGTTCAGGAAGGGCCCAGAACGCGTGGGGGCGGCCCAGGACGCGAGTTTTTGGTGTTTTCTCAGCCAAATTTCATGTAGAATCCGAATTCTGCTCAAATTTGGGTTGGATTCCGAAAGTTGGAGGGTGAGGGACTCGAAGTAGGAGTCCGGCTTGGATTTCAGGGTCCAATGACTGCTATAAAAGCAAGGGCTGGGGGGAGGCTTCAAGGCACGAGATCTCAAGAGTTGAAGCCTACAAGCAATCTGGAGAGCACAAGTTCTAAAGAGGAAAAGAGTTTGGGTTTAGAAGAGGAGTGCTTGAAGGAGGAGATCGGTGTGACATCAATCGAGCAAGGAGCGGATGAACAGGTCAAATTCGTGGATCTGTTCGGGAGGGGCGACATGTCATCGTCAACAAGGTTCAAGGTGGCGAAGTTTGACGGCTTCAACAATTTCGTCTTGTGGCAAACAAGGGTCAAAGATCTGTTGGCGCAACAAGGTTGCTCCAAAGTCTTGCAGGATGTCCAGCCAACGAAGATGGAGGATGATACGTGGGAGGAGCTAAAAGTCAGGACAGACGGGATCATACGGCTGAGTCTATCGGATACGGTGATGTATCACGTGATGGACGAGGTTTCGCCAAAGCGAATATGGGAAAAGCTGGAGACTCAATATATGTCCAAGTCTCTGACCAACAAGCTATATCTGAAGCAAAAGTTATACGGGCTAAAGATGCAGGAAGGGTCAGATCTTGCGGAGCATGTGAACGTCTTCAATCAAGTGGTGACGGATCTAGCGCGACTAGAGATAAAACTTGATGATGAGAACAAGGCCATGATTCTTCTGTGTTCTCTACCCCCGTCCTATGAGCATTTGGTCACTACTCTGACGTACGGCAAGGAAACCATCAAGATTACTGCAACGTTACTGGCTCAAGATTTGAGAAGGAAAAACAATGCAGTGGAGTCTCATGCTCATGCGGAAGGTTTGCTGGTCAAAGGTGATCAAAGCGGGAAAGGACATGAAGCAGGTAGTCCATCAAAGAACAGGAAATAGAAGGGGCTGCAGTGCTACAAGTGCAAGGAGTGGGGACATATGAAAAGATATTGTCCAGAATACAAGACCAAAACAAGCGCCAATATGGTTGTGAAAGGTGATGATAGTGGAGAAGATACTTGTGAGGTTCTCATGCTTTCTGGTGATCAGTCTACAGCAGCGTGGATATTGGATTCAGCAAGTTCCTTTCATGTGACACCAAACAGGGAGTGGTTCAGCACTTACAAGTGGTGATTTTGGGAAAGTCTACCAAGGTGATGACACAGGCCATAGTGTTGTCGGGATTGGTGACATCAAGATCAAGACTAGTAATGGCGGAGAGCAACTACTCAGGGGGTGTGAGACATGTGCCAAGATACAAGAGAAATCTGATTTCGTTAGGGTCCCTTGATGATGGATTTGTCTACGAGGTGGACAAGGACAAAAAAAAACTATGACGATCAAGAAGGGCAAGGAGACTGTGATGGAGGAAAGGAGGACTACAAAGAATTTTTATGAGTTGCAAGGATACATTATTGCAGGTGGAGTCACTAAGGAACTAGGCATGGCAACTTTTGCAGTGGAGGACGACAAGTCTGAGATCAATTCAGACTTATCGGGTGGCTCTGGTCGGTGAGCTACAAAGAAGGAAACCCAAGTCCTACGGGAGCACGGAAATTCACGCAATGACGACTTCAAGGTGGCGAAGGACATATTCGCCAATGTGGAGTTTGTTGAGTTTATATCGAATATGTGTTCGAGGAAGGTTACAGGTAGGACTTGGAGTTGTAGTAGGGATAGGGCAGAGTTCGTGTCAAACTCCGGTAGCCCGGGCCTCTTATAAATAGAGGCACCTTGTTGTAACTATGACATTGTAACTTAAAAGACAGTTAATCAAAGGGGAGGAGTGCCTATAGTCAAGTCCCGTGGATGTAGGCCTCGTGGCCGAACCACGTTAAAAACATCGTGTCTCTCATTGCCAATTCTGTGGTGCTCTCGGATTAGATCTACGCTTCCACGTGTGCCTCGTGATTCGCAACATACACTATTGAAACAGCCATGACCACATGCCTCTCTCTCACTTTATTCAGGATATCATATCCCTTCACAAAGGTATTCACCAGAAATTATGTTACCAGCCATGGATAGGGACTCTATGTCTCTGTTTCTCATCATCTTTTCTGTACACACTTATCTCATCGAAGTAATATTTTTCTTAGAGGAATCAGAGACTATTAACAGTATAGAGGTAGAAATGATGGTCTAAAAAAGGGGAATTATTTTGCAACTGATGCAGTTGCAGAAACATTTCCTGTGCTCTGCTTAAACAGACCAGACAGGAGTCCTCATTTGATGGATCTGAGCCTGAAACCTGAACAGCTATTTCTGTGATAGCAGGTAGTGCAGCGTCTTCATCTTGTGCAGGGGACTTTCTGATTGGTAAATGAGGAGGACAGTTGCATAGTTAGTACTATAAGGCTGTAAGGCCAACAGGTAATCATACTACTGTGGCTGTGGCTACAACTTGTCTTCTTGTTAGTACTAATCAAATGAGGCTGCAGCATGGTAGGATGATCTAACAGAAGATGTATGTATTATGAGTGAAGTGCCTTCTAGGTCCTGAAACTATTGGAGAGGTGTCATGTAGGTCCTCGTACTATGAAAATCGTCATCTAGGTCCTCGAAGTTCAGTAAGTGTTCCATCCAGATCCAAAATATGCCCGACCCCGGCTGACCGGCCACCTGGCGCCATTGACCGTTGCCACGTCGGACAGGGGCCCCGCACGGTAACAGCAGTTGATGGAAATATGCGAAAACACCCCCTTAAAATTTATGGAGCTCATTAATTGCACTGTTAGACATTAATAACAGTAATTAAGTTGTCTGATTAGCATTAATTACAGTAATTAATCTGTCGGTTTAGCACTAATTAGAAATTAATGTGTCGGAACAATAAATACACATAATAATTATGCTTTAACAATTAATGACTGGGGATTAGTATTAAATATGCCCTAACAGGCTAATTAGGGGGCGATTAATGCCCCAACTGTCCGGTCGGGACCGGCCATTGGGCTCGGCCGACCGGTGGCTTGGCCGGCAGGGGTGCCGCTAGGGGCGGTGGAAGAGGAGCGGTGGCGCGGCGATGCTTACCAGCGCGGCGAGATAGGGAGGCGGCCGGGCGAGGAGAAGGGAGCGGTGGCCGGGGCGGTTGGCGCGGAGGCGAGGCCGTCGGGGTGGTGAAGCTCGGTGGCGGGGGCGGGGCTCCGAGGGCGGCGACGAGGAGGCGGGGCAGCGACGGGGGTAGACAGGGCCGGGGTAGCGGGGCCCGAGACCCGGGGCGGCAAGGCGATGGCGCGGGGAAGCGAGCTCCGAGGCGGCGACAAGAATGGCGGGGCGAAGCCGGAGGAGCTTGGGGCGGCGAAGCTTGGCGACATAGATGGGGTAGACGACGGCGACGTTGGGCGGCGGCTTCGACTCCGGTGGCGACGGGGTGGCCGGGGCGGCGACGAGCTCCGGGATGGCCGAGGCGGGGAAGTTCGGCGAAGGGGAAGGCAAGGCCGAGGCGGCTCGGGTCGGTGGTGTGGCCGGGGTGGCACCGGCGACGAGGGCAACAAGCTGGGGGGGTTACCGGACGAGGCGGTGGCCGGAGCAGAGGTGAGCGATGGCGAGACCAAGGTGGCGGAGAGAGCTCCGGGAGCGAGCAGAGGGAGAGATGCAGGTTCCCAGCCATGGCGCCGCCGTGAGAGAGATCGGGAGAGAATGAGAAGACACAGAGAGGAGTGGGGAATAGCGATCTGGAATGAGACGGGGGTGTTTTCACATATTTCCATCAACGACCATTACCGTGCGGGGCCCCTGTCCGACGTGGCAACGGTCAACGGCACCAGGTGGCCGGTCAGACGGGGTCGGGCACATTTTGGACCTGGATGGAACACTTACTGAATTTCGAGGACCTAAATGACGATTTTTATAGTACGAGGACCTACGTGACACCTCTCCAATAGTTTCAGGACCTATAATGCACTTCACTCATGTATTATTATGCATTCACTCACTTGTCTGTATTCATGGCATAACAACCACTTCAGATGGCAGAAACCATATGTTGATGTCCCAAAGTTTTGTGAAATATGGCCGAGTCAGGCGACTAGTCGGTTACGTCTCATTTCTACTAGTATATATTAGTTTACAATATTATGCGATGGCCGTTCCATGCATATAGATGAAGTATAAACTATAAAACGATATATGGTAGAGTGGTAAATTATCATAATAGTAAGTAATAATTTAGCTCCGTTTGGAAATATATGATGTTTTAGAAACCATCCGGTCAAAATTTTCTTATGTTGACTACTAATAAGTTATAAAATATTTAGATTGGTGAGGTGAAAAAAATATTATTAAATTTACTATAAAAATATTTTTAAAATATAAATTTATTATTTTGTACTAATATATATAATAATAGTCAACAATGCATATTAGAAACCGTTAATATTTAATATGACAACTATTTACGAATTAAATTCTGATTAATTGACCATATCGCGATTAATCTTTTAACGGTGCCCCATCCGTTCAAGGAGCGCATGCCTTTTTTCACGACATTCGTTCTCTCTTTCAGTTACTATTGCTGCTTGCAAATCTCAATACAAGAGCCACCCTGTTCTTGTATACCAAAGAAACTTAGCAGTATTTTTCCAAAAAAAAATGGAACTTAGCAGTACAAATATAGTTTCAAGATAGAAAATCAAATGAAAAAAAATCAAACTAACATAATATTATACATTTTTACGCACCTATATATGCTGCAACAAAATTTCTTATCATTTACATAAACACCCCTAAACGTCTTGCAAATTTTCACAGCTATGCCAAGCCCTAACTACATCCCCTAGCTCCACCCTCAGCTCCTCCCACCCAAACACTTTACCCTCTCTACCACCGTCTCCGTCGCCGTCGCCGCCGTCCATCTCTAGCCGCATCTCAACGAGCATCAGCGGCGGCGCCAGCTCCGACATCTCCACCGACATGGCGGCGAGACCCGACAGCCTCCCCAGAGGAAGAGGAAGGCGCTCCACCCCTTTCGTGCCCACCACGACGTACCCGAGCTTCCCGCCCGCCCTGCCGAGCTGCTCCAGCGTCTGCTCCGGCGACGCCGTCGTCATGAACTGCTTCTCCATGTTCCTCTTTCTCTCGCCGAACAGGCCGGACAGGTCGAGCCCCGGCGACAGGGATATGATGTCGAAGGCGTTCAGCGCCGGCGCCTGGAACGCCAGCGCGCGCTCCGGCTCGCCATTGAGGAGGCCACCGAGCTGGGAGTCGAGGCTGAGGGAGCGCTTGAACCATGGGTGCGTCACCAGCGCCTCGACGGCGACGCGGGTCGCTGGTTTCGGGTCGAGGAGGCGGTTCACCAGCCGGCGCGCCGGCTGCGACACCCACTGCGGGAACTCGTACTCCCGCCGGTGCGCCTTCCGGCACATGTCGGCGATGTTGGCGTCGTCGAAGGGCAGGTGGCCAGCGAGAAGGACGAAGAGGATGACGCCGCAGGACCATGCGTCGGCCTTGGCGCCGTCGTAGGCCCTGTGGAGGAGCACCTCCGGCGCCGCGTAGGCCGGCGTGCCGCAGGCGGTGTGGAGGCGGCCGTCGTCGCGGAGCGAGTCCGGGAGCGCCGAGAGGCCGAAGTCGGAGACCTTGAGGTTGCCGTCGCCGTCGAGGAGGATGTTCTGCGGCTTGACGTCGCGGTGCGCGACCCCGCGCGCGTGGCAGTAGGAGAGCGCCGCCACGAGTTGCACGAACACGCGGCGCGCCGCGTGCTCCGGGAGCCGCCGCCGCGGGAGCGCGGCGAGCCTGGAGAGGAGGTCCCCGCGGGGGGCAAGCTCCATGACGAGATAGATCCTGGCGCGCGTGGCGAGCACCTCGTGGAGGCGGAGCACGTGAGGGTGGCGCAGCCGGCGCATGACCGCCACCTCACAGAGCACGCGCGGCGCCATGCCCGGCGTGCCCATCACCTCCGCCTTGTCGAGCACCTTCACCGCCACCGCCTCGCCGTCGGCCATCGAGCGCGCGAGGTAGACCTTGGCGAACGTGCCACGGCCGAGCAGGCGGCCCAGCTCGTACTTGCCCAGCAGCGGCGTGCTCTTGCTCTTCTTGCTCTTGCCGTTCATGGCGTCCATGCACGAGAGCATGCACTAACCAAGAACACCTCAAGGTTGGTGGTGTCTTAGGCTATGTTCAAGTGTATGTGCATTAGGTGAGGGTGCTGGAGTGTTGGGTTTTATATGGGGGAGATGGCTGTGCAACTTGCTGTTTAGTTAACCATGGCCCTCGCCACGTCCCCAAAGATTCAAATCATGGGGGAAGGATAACGTGACCAAGCAAAATTAACATGGCAGCAATAAATGCTACTTTTGCGACTAGAAGAGAATATTCAACATCTTTTCTTCGGCTGTCAAGTTGCTCCTTGGTATAGCGATCAGTCTATCAAGTTTTTACCCTTCCGTCGCCTCGTAGTATAGCCAATTTTACTACTACAAAAAAAATCATCACATACACTTAAAAAAGCTCATCACATACGGTTTTCCAGCCTGTATGCACCGGCCGGTCACCGATGTTGGGAACACATCACGTACGGTCCAGAACCGTATATGACCATATGCACATTGCACACGGTTTTTTAGCTTGCCCCATGTGCGATGTGCTCTATCACACACTTAAAACTCGCCCTATACAATCGTGGAAGTCACAGGTCACGCGATTATCACTCGAAATACGCGTGCGTGATGTTTTGGAGACTCGAAACCATGACCTCTGCTTTCACGCGAGCACACCTAACCATCTCACCTGAACACAGTCTTATGACTAGATAGAATATCTATTCCTTTTACCCTTTCAAGCTGAATCTTCCGGCTAATATTTGGACATTTAGATGGCTCTAAACAAGAAACTTTCAACTGTAAAGTTGTAGATCTCGTCGAGAGCTACAATTTTCGTATAGACCTTATCTCTATTCGATTCCATATGAAAAAGTTCCGAATTTCTGAAAACGAGACATCGCACACAGTTCCTAGGAAACAACCGTGTGCGATGTGCCTCACATCGCACACGATCGCCCGGAAAAAACCGTGTGTGGTGCGGAGGCACACGGTTCCTAGAAAACAACTATGTGCGATGTGTCTCGCACACGGGCCAATTTGCCATGGCACATCACACACGGGTCTGAATGGTGACTGTGTACAATGTTCACATTTGTGACGGTTTAGGCCAAACCGTGGGCGATAAGGGGTCTTAAAAGACATATTCTGTAGTAGTGTTTGTTCAGGAATTGGTTGATGGGTCTCGAGGGGGGTGGGGCTTGTGTGCCCAAATTCTTGTGGGGGTTAGCACAGTTTTTTGGTCGATTTGATTATGTGAAATGATATCGATAACAAAAATGTCTCCAATCCTCTGCATGTTATCTTCTTGTCTACCAATTGGTTGCGGTTATGGTCTTTGCTGCAGCGGTTGAAGAATAAGGAGGCGATGGCTACAGGTGCCCAGCGTTTGGAGGTGGTTGCTACGAAATTTATGTCCTAACATGAGTGGCGGTCGCTTAACAGATTATGTAGTGCTTAAATATTTTATCTTTGCTAGCGCCTATTTTTACTATCTTTCTTGCTAGGTGGTACATTTTTTATTACCTTGTTCATGATCTTTGGTTGTGTGCATCAATCGATGTAGAGGACAGAAAACAATAAAGCTTGACCTATCTAAAAGAAAAGCGAGGGGAGTAGAGATCTAATCTATAGAATGATGCAATTTGGCAGTAGCTTCTAGGTAGTGATCACACATGTGTGATATGTGGAGGTTTATGTGTATCATAATCGTGCTAAGGTTGTCTAAGCCGTCTAATCTCAATAAATTGTTCTCCTTTTGATATATCTTAGACTAAAAAAATAATTTACCCGTGTTATTCTTGTGAGGTAGGATGATTTAGCCAAGATAAACATTTTAGTGCACAAGTGAAATCTATGCGTGTGGATTTTACCATTTTCTTATGGTTTTGGTTTTTGAATCTGGTGTTAGGCATCCCACAACTGCCCCTGCTATTTGTGAGGGCCATTTCCAATAAGATTTGCTGGTGCCACTCGCCTTTCGAAAGGCCAATGCGCTGCGAGATGGAATATAAGCACTTCTATGGCTTTCTCTAAACCTGAAGACGACAAAAATATCCAAAGGTTTTATGTCTCTTTAAAAACTCCACTTTGTGTGGTTACACTTCAAGGCCACGTTTAAATTATCATGAAGCTTTTGCACGTTCTTGGAAAAAAAGGGTAACTCTCATTTGAAATACATTTATTTCACAAGAAGAAGAAAACATAGCAAATCCTCTTAATAAAAGTAAAAACCCTCCAAGTAATTATAAAACAGAGAAATTCCTCTTTGTAAAAGTCTAAAAACCTCCAATTAATTGTATGCACAGAAAAGTTGGATACAATTGGCGGATAAATGTTTGGCCCTTTTGCTTACATTGCATGCTGTGGAGCTGAACATCTTGAAAGTCGTTTTGTCTTGAACGTCCTAATCAACTTATTAGACACTCCGGTTGTATAGCTCTATTTTATCTACCTAGTATCATTTTAGTTTATTTATTTAAGAAGAATTGAGGTAGGAAATAGCTCTTTACTTATCTGCCATTAGAGATTAAGAAGCGTTACTGGCGCCTAGAATATCGTCTTTATGTGCCTTCTTCTCATTAACATCGTCACTTTGACTAAGAGTCTGTTTGGTTGGGCTGTGGCTATTGAGAAAGCTGTTGTTGGCTGGCTGTCTGGAAAAACTGCTGTGGTTGTGGGAGAGTGAACATATGGCTTTTGGTTGATCCAAACCATCTACAACATTTTAGAAAATGAGCACTGAAGCGTCAGCACATTGCAAAAAGCTGGCAGAAGGCATCTTTTTCAAACAGCTGAATTTGCACTGTAAAGTCCACAGCTACCGTTGGTAAAAGCTGCTGAAAAGTTGGCTGTTTGGTTTAGTTGTAGCATTTTTCAGTGAAATATTGTTGAAAAGCCCAACCAAACACTCCCTAACTTTAGGGTGCTTATTTTGTCTTCCATCAAGAGGAGAAACAACAATTTTACAGAAACAAAAGCATATGAAGAGGAATCGCCTATTAATTAATGAATAAAACTGGATAAGTGGCATATTTGCACCTTGGATTAGTCTAACCATAATACGTACGGAGTAATCCACAAGACCATGAGCTAATAATAAAGCATTGCCTTCTCTTTAATTTTAACATATATATATATATTTCCATAAAGATCACAAGCTAATATCGCGATATATTGCAACCAAAATACAGATTCGATGGAAAAGTAGACAAGAACACCATTAGCGTTCTCAAATTTTCAAACTAGTGACAAATGCTTTGTCATCACTAACCACCACTCCTAGCTAGACCTACATGATCCATATCTCAAGGATAAGTACATGGAAAATATAAAATTCAAAACGAGATTTAAGTCATTTTGTCACATACCCTTTGGAAATGCATATCAGTGACTGATCAAAGATAGACCCATACAGCACATTGCTTGTCTTTATCATGTAGAAATTTAGCCAGGACTGGGTCTACTACTTTTGCATGATCTGTGTTGTTTGTTCTAGACGTTACGACCCAGGCCTTGGCAGCACTGATCACTACATTTTAGAAGGCAAAGCTGATCGGTGACAAAGCAGACGAGATAGTTTTCCAACTGAAGACAAATGGCAGGTGAAAACATTTAGTTTATTGGTTGGCTCATATCAACTTTTGAAAAAACTTATGATAAATTCTTTTGTGTTCTCTATGGAAGTATCATTTCATCCACGGGATCTTCCCGGTTTGGTCAACTAAGATTAGCCTTTTAAAATTAAGTGATATTTGAAAAAAAAATTACAAAGATATATTTATCCTTGAAGTTAGTCGAGCACTGAATGTTTATTGTTTTCTCTCAGTCGTTATTTTTCTAGGAAAATTTGGAAATATACCACTCCAAAATGACCAAAAATCTCATATCACAAGTGAGAGACTAAGGTGTGCGACTAAAACTCCACTCAATCTATTGTCTATTCTCAAAACTGACTCAGCATCCAAGGAAGAACATAATTGTCACCGAATATGCCAAATTCATATAATATTTCTTAGGATCTGCCTCTTCCGCATATTTGTCAATTAAGCACAGCTTAAATGTTTTCATCAGTAAGCAACCTTTTGCGAGAAATGAATGAGGAAACATTTGTCCATGTAGTTCGTGAAGGACTCAAGCTCACAGTAGAAAGGAGAGAAATGAAGTTGTTGTTTTCCTTTTGCGTGTGTGAAGACTTTACTCAATTCTTGGTCAGTGTACGTACTCACATGATTTTCTTGAGAGCAAAGCATGGATCTTCCGTTCTTGGCTGTTTGTTGTTTTCAATCTCAATCGTCGTTCTTTTCGAAAAATCATGATTTCAAAGCCCGAATGGAAGACAAAAAGGAGGTCGTGACTGAAAATCTCGAAATTGACTTGGATTTCAACAAGGATCAACCAGAATGAAACGCCACCAAACATGTCAAATTTGTTTGCCGTCTGTTGGGTGACTTCTTTCTGTTGAGGATCATCGTAACCTCCGTCTCAACAGACAGTTCAACACACTTTGTATTCATCTATCGAAATGGAAACGTACACCCTTCCAAATCTGTTTGCCCTCCCAAAAAAACAAAAAATCACTGTCTGAATGTTGGGCTAGTCTGACAAATGATGGGTGGGCCCACTTCACCTGCCCACGGCCGCCGTCGTCCACACGTTCCAGGGTTGTGTGGGCCATGGAATGCACCACGGCAGTCGGCAGATTTAGATTGCCGAGGATCAACCCAGTGGCTGCAAACGAACGGATCTCTGAGCACGGGATGCAGCTCTCAAGCCTCGAGCTGCTCACCAATAGGAAAACAATTCCAGAGTTTTGGTTTGTGGTTGTAGGTAATGTGTTCCTGTCTTAACAACAAATTATAGAAGTACAGGTGGCCCTAATGGTGGAGGAAGGTGGACCCCGCTGTCAAAAATACACTTAAAATTTGCTTGGTTTTAGTTGAGGATCTTTTTTGACACGTAGACTGCTTCCTCTGTTTTAAAATATATGATGTATTTTAATTGTTTAAATTTAAACTTTTCAACCTAAAGTTTTTATACGATATTTTCTCAATAGTTACAGAACCACAACCATAAGAAAACACTTTTGAATATGAATCCCATATTAATTTTATGCAACATAACCTATATATTATTGAACTAATTATTGGTTAAAGTATGAACTTGAACAGTCAAATATGTCCTATACTTTGAAATAAAGAGAATACTAGCTTCTACCTTACTATTGAACAGTTTGGTTCATAGTCTAATTTATCACTTTTTTCTATTTATTGCCAAACTAATCTAAATTTAGGAAATTGTAACAATAATCAATTTTTTTACTTTGAGAGTACTTGAATTTCATGTATATAATTTTTTTAGATGTCAAGTGTGAAGATCTATTAGATGAATATCCAAGGGATGGGAATTCGAGTACACTATAACAAAAAAACACTCGATTACTCACTAGACACTCCCATAGATTTCATTCAACAAAATCAACTGCACACTTGGCAACCAGACTTTTAAGACTTTGGCATACGGGAGCCAACAATACGTCAGAAAGTCAGCTGCCCAAGTGTAAGTGCGGACCGAACACCAACGTAACTTGGCAAAGGTAGCCCAGCTAGCTCAGCATGCGACAAATTGGAGCAACCTAGTGACCAGCCAAACATGTCCAACAAATAGAGGCTATGGCCTTCTCTCGCTTGGAACGCAAGGATGTAGCAATGTTTTGTTAAGGTAATATATGGAAATTAATTAACTTAACTCTTGACGATAACCTTGCGGCTGTCCATGTATGCTTCATCTGCACCCTCCTGGTCAATTTGCAGCTAGATTAACACAACCCCGGTGATCATGCACAAAATTCCATCTCCGAAGATTTACACATGACCGCATCACGATCAGAAAACGCTTAGTTACGAGTAGGTAGCCATCAGCAACTTGGAACATAGTTGACTACCACATATTCTCAAGTTTTAAGTATTCTTCTGCGGCAGTTGCTGAAGCTGAACCAACGGACGATAATGATCCGGCTCGAA
The DNA here is from genome assembly GCA_019208055.1 of Stipa capillata. Classification (NCBI taxonomy): domain Eukaryota; kingdom Viridiplantae; phylum Streptophyta; class Magnoliopsida; order Poales; family Poaceae; genus Stipa; species Stipa capillata. The sequence continues at coordinate 1,327,631 of JAGXJF010004511.1, forward strand.
TATCATATTGGTATCGTGATTAATTATTAAGTGATCGGGCCGGGTTAATCTGGGCTTAGATCTGGGTTCGTCGTCGAGGTTTTATTGGCCGTGTGCGAGGGTGTCGTTGATATTTACTCGTGATCGGCTCGACTCAACGCAAATCTATAGCTGGATGAAATTTCGGGTTAATCTAGCTTAGATCATATCGATTGGTCTGTTTTACGATTAGTTTGCTGTTACGGAACTGTATTATATTACCAGTGTTATATTAGATATGTTAGCTACCACGCGATTTGTAAACTCCTTTACCTAGATTATACCAAACACATAGCCAAACATCACGATACAGAAGCAGCTCAACTAAAACGGGATCATTAACCCACTGTCACTCCGAACGCATCCTCAGTTTGTTCGACGGGGTGTCTAGTGAAGATAGATCGATGCTGATGATCGTTTTTTGCGATGATCGACGATGGTGATGATAACGATGATATTGACTAGCGATCGACGAATATTGATTGATCTAGTGCAAACCTATTTAGACCTGAATGAAATGTATCGACACTGCACTAGTGTCTGGTGGCGAACGCTAATCATGAAGAGTATGCTAGCTACTCCGCAGCATTTATGTCAGATCTGAAGCAGTAAAGCAGCGGAGCCCATCGAGACTTTCTGGCATGATCAGCATGCAGACGAACACTACTTTACGCGTCATTGGATGGTACATTTTTCTTCTGCTTCTTCTTCCTCCGATGATGCTGCACTGTTTGGTCAGAGGCACATGGACATGGCCCCGCGTGCGGCGGAGCTCCGCCGAGCGATGTATGCTCCTTCGTCCCCTGGTGCGGTCGCGCCCCGCAACGGCCACCGGCCGGCCGCGGCGGCGCTCCAAAGCTGGCATGTGCCTCAGCAAATCTTCGCCCGGACCTGCGGTAGAGTAATTGGGCTTCTTAATGCGTGTTCGCCAGCATGTTTCCGACTGACGAATTAGAAACCCAACGGATCAGGAATGGTTATCAGATTGTTCGGCTTCGATTGGGCCGTTCCCGTCTTGCCTGGCCCAAGAAAATTCAGGCCATGACCACGTCATCAAAACGAGAAGCCCAATACTTATTTACCTATTTGTTCTTGAAAATATGTTGCCTCAAATAAAACTAAGTATATATTATGAAAATATATTTTATCATGAATTTAGTAATATCAATTTAACATTATAGATGTTGGTAAATTTTTCTATATTGATGGTCGAATCTCAAAATGTTTAGTTTCTACAAATTCTAAAATAACCTACATTATGACATAGAGGGTAGATTTCAGCCAACAAAGCAAGAGCTTTCACGAAAACCTAGTAAAAAAAGGACCTATTTCACAGCTTTCAACCTATAAAATTTGAACCCCTACCTTAAAAATTGGGGATCTAGCAGCCTCCGCCCCACTTTCTATCCTTTTTCGCAGTGGCAAGGTAACTCCACGGTGTTGTGGCCGCAACATGGAGGTTCGGATGCATGGAAGCCACCAACGGTGGGTAACAGAGGAAGCCCGTCGTGACGCGATGAGAAAAGCGACCGGGAGTAGGCTTGGCACAGGGGAAGGCCACGACTCCCTCAGCACTATCCACCACGTCGTCTCGCCAGACGGGCTTAGAGTTGCATCTTAGCATGGAGACTAGGATGGTGATTTGTTTTCTCTATGGAGTACGAGCGAATGAGGAGACATGACATAGTCGATGGAAGCGTGGAAATAAAAGCAAAAGGAAAAATAAAAGAGATGAGCCTTATGAAGTGGTGTAAATAGGTAAATAACTATGGAGACGATCAACGGTAGAGGAGTCTTTTCACATAATTAGAAGGAGATGCCAGCTTGCATGGCACTGCATGCACCTTGGCACACGACACATGTGACTTACGTGGTCCACTTTACATCGTCAAATGGCCTCACGCTACCGCGTGGTCCACTTTATAGTATATACTAGTAATGGTTCACATAAATACATGTCTCAACTAAAATAATTTAAACAAACAAAATAAATCTCATAACCATATTGAACATAGTATAGTTTCTTCCAAATTTATAAAGGAATGTGCTACGGAACCAGAACCGGATCCATCATCCCCTCTGTAGCCGGCCCTACCTTCGTATCAACTTCAAGCTAGAAAGTTGCTCAAAGACATATAGAATCAACTTCATATTTCGGGCTTGTTTAAGATCATGGTCCATGATAATATCATCCGCATATAGAAAAATCGATAAACCATCATCCACAAGATGAGAAAGGAATACCTTTGATTTGACCATCCTCCTTGGCCCGTGCAAGAATTATTGCCAAGATGTCGACCACGATGTTAGAAAAAATAGGGGACATAGGATCATCTTGTGAGAGTCCTTTTAAATTTTGAAAAAATGGCCCGACTTCATCATTCACTTTAATGGCAACATTTCCATCTTGAACAAATTTCTCGACCCAAGCACGCCAGTTAGATGAGAAATCTTTCATACACGGGGTGGCTGATGAAAAGGCCACCTAACTTTGTCGTACGCCGTTTCAAAGGCAATCTTGAGTATGACCCATTCCAATTTTTCCTTGTACATTTCATGAATAGTCTCATACAGAATTAAGCCCCTCCATAATATACCTTCCGGTATAAAAGCCGTCTGGGTGGGGCATATTACATTCTGAGCCACAATAGTAATTCGATTCGTGACAACTTTAGTGAAAATTTTAAAGGTGATATTAAGCAAATAAATCGGTCTATACTATTGAATCTGCTTAGCCTCCGAATTTTTAGATAAAAGGCTGATGATACGAAAATTTAAACTGAAGAGAAGCAGAAGTTTACGGTGAAAATCAGCAAATAGTGCTATTAAGTCAGCATTAATAACATCCTAAAAGACCTACTAAATTCTATAGGGAATCCATCGGCCTAGTGCTTTATTATGCTCCATTTGGAACATTGTGTCCAGGACCTCTTTTTAGAGAAAGCCTAGGTATGTCATCATTCATGCATGGATTCAATCATCGAAAAATGATTATCCTTATGAGATCCAGAAAGATCCTGCAGTAGCGCCACCGGCCGTGAGCGGGGAGGACGGCCGGTGGGCGTGGTCAGGAGGCGGGTCAACGAGTAGGCGAGGCGGTGGTGGTAGCATTGGGACGACAGCGGGAGGGATGCCGAAGGTAGAGGAGGAGAACAGGGACGATAAAGTTCAGGGAAGGGGGTCAAAAGGAGCTGGGTGGTGGAGAAAATAAGATTAAGAGAGAGAAAAAACAGATTAGGACGGTCATATTTTGATTCGATGGTCGAGGAAAGTGAACTTGTGCGCTAAAAAGGCCCTATTTGGATACATATATTCCTAAGGTCAGCTTCTTTCAGATGTCTTAAAGATATTTTTTTCTTAGGACCGTAGGCAATCGACTGATTCACAATTAGCCCACACTCGAATTTTGGACCATTCACGTCAAAATTCAATGGCTCAGATGTATCTTTCGATTATCTATTCCCCGTTCACACCCATCTAGTAAGCACCCTCTATGTCCTTCCGATGCCACCGCTCCCTCCCAACCCTCCTCCCAGGCGCCACTTGTTGTATTGGATCCGCTGCTAATTAATCATGATGATTGACTTTCTTGGTCCTGATCGATTACTTTGTTGCAACAGCAGACTGTTAGGTAGTACTGTAGTATATATATACCATTGACTTCCTTGCAAGAGCAGGCTGTTTAGTATATAGAAACTTATCATCAAATTTAACTGCTGTCACTCGAAGCATGCTTAATTTCTAGTAGTATCCACTAGTACCAGTTCGTTGACTTTCCTGCGTCCCGGCCACTGGCCAATATATTTGTTGTGATGATGTTCCATCTTCTAAGCACTCTTCATGGTTTTAATAATTTGATATGTGCTTCTTTCTTCATGGATATTAGTAGTATTTCCAAAAGATGCAGATATGGCTAGGCAGGTTAGAGCCACGAGGGAGAGACGCGGTCCGTGAAGAGAGGAGAAGAAGTCAACGCTCGATCCCAAAATTCCTGCATTTTCATGTGATTTTTTATTTCTGCATCCAAACAACTCTCCAGTGCAATTTCTGCGATTTTAATTGATATAGTAGCTCGATCAGTATTGTGGCTAACGGTACTGATTGTACTTTGCGGTGTTCCCGGTTGCTAAGATTGAAGGATAGGTCCGATCTGAAACTATACGATCTCTGCAAAGAAACATGAGGCCATCACGCAATGACACGAAACACACACACACACACACACTCTTTCTCCCTCTCTGGCTCTCTCTCTCTCTCAGTCTCTCTCTCTCTGGCTCTCTCTCTCTCTCTCTCTCTCTCTCTGTGTTCCGGTCGCCGTGCGCGTAAGCCCAATATGTGCGGTCTACGGAAGGAGGAGACCAAGCCGTTGCCCGTTGCCGTTGGGCCTTGGGCGTCAGAAAACAGAGTCAAGCCATGCTGTGTTGCCGTGGCTTTGCCGCCTGGACCCGTTTCACGCGCCTGCCCGCGCGTTGGGCTCGGTCCACCACCTACGTACGCTGCTGTGCTCTGGTCAGACACGTACATACGTGCCGCGTAGAAATTTGCTCTCTGTGTACATGCACGCTCATCTGTCCATGTACTTTTAGATAGCGGGAGAGACAGTATTTTTGTCTCTATACTATGAGATGTACACAGTTAACATTTCTCATATATCATTAATTACAAAGAAATCACCAAAAAACAAACTGAAGGACAACGCGCCACACAAACAGAAATAAAAATGTTAAATAGCCTACCACATGAACGGCAACTAAATTAAAATATAAATCCTCTAACAGACATCTCTACTTTTTACTAACATTTGTTTTTATTGAGACACCTAGATTCATGCTCTGTCGCTCTCTTTTGAGAAGAACGTTTCGGCAGCCAGTCAACGCTGGCATTAACCACACGTATGCCCATGCACGACGTTATTACGCGGTGCAATTTACTTGGTCAAGATTGATCTCGTCGTACGTTCGTAGCGACGAGGAGACCTGGGTCGTCGGATCGCTTCGAGTTCGTTCAGAAAGCAGTCGGTGTGGCGTCAAAATCAGACCTTGACCAGCATCTACGTACTACCTCGGCACTAATTTTAATTTGGTTAACACACTGCCATCTTAGACGTCTCAGGGCCTCCATCATTGATTCGAAGGATTTTAAAACTGTTTTGGAAGGATTTTAATTCTTAGAATTTTTTTATACGTGGGTCATTTGATTTGTACAAGCATAATTCATATGAGTTGTTCATAAGAAATTTCGTAGGAAAACTTTGATTGATTCTAACCTCTGGAAAATTCCAATATTTTTCCGTGGTGTAATATCACACGCCTTTTGATGTAATTTCTACAGTAATCATCAATTGTGTAGAATTCAAACAGGCAAGGCGTGCTCATCCTGTGTTTTTTCATATTGCGTTCTCGGATGAGCAGAACTATTGCTAGCTAGACATGTTTATGATCTGTTTTAACACAAACTGGATGTCTTCTATATTATTCAGTACAAATGATTCATATGAATGATAAGTTATTGTAATTTTGAATAATATAGAAATAGTAGTAAGTCCAATATATATTATATGAACCATAGTACAACTCGCAACCAATTTTGTGTCCCAACAGCCGAATTTTACAACTTACTTTCACAACAATAACTACTCTCCCTTCGCATTCAGTTAACAGCTTAACTAATTTCTGAAGCCACGGTTTCAGGCAGACAGCTACTGAAATTACACAACTGCTCGTCGATAGATCCATTGCTTTACAAGTTCATGTTTACACTGAATTAAAAGTGAATACACACAGCTCTCTCACTTCAAATCACACAACAAGCTTTTCGTGTCCTTGTACTCACTGAAATGAAGTCGATGTCTGCATCTACACCACAAAAATTGGTTGCAGCTTGCTCATAGGCGCTGAAATGGATAGAAGGGATTTCAGATTTTAAAAAATCCACTTCCCTCTGACCTTTTAAGACAAAACCATGTGCATAATTTTCTAAAGTATTATCAAGAACAAAACAATCTTGAGAACAGAATATCTCTCGAACACTGAAATTACAAGAATCTGGTAATCTACTACTATCCAAACTTGGAGAGGAAAATCAAAACAATTATGTATTATCAAGTACTTTAATTTTTTTTAAAGGCTAAAAAGAATCTATTTCCAAACAGAGAGAGTACTACTATTCTGTTCCAGCAGCACTTGGAATAATTTATTTTTCTCTGGTCACGAAATACAATACTCCCTCCGTCCATAAATGTAAGGCGTGTATGAAATTTAAGGTTCAACTTTGACTAATAATTAAGCCAATAATATTAAATTACATAATACAAAAATAATATCATTTGAAAATACGTTTAAATATGAATCCAATGGTACCACTACTATGTCATATAAGTTAATCGTATTGATTTAATCATTGGTCAAAGTTAAACCTTAAATTTCATACGCGTCTTATATTTATGGACGGAGGGAGTATGTAACTAATTCTTAGTTGGTCATATAAACATTATTAAATCATTGGGAATTATGGTGTGCATACACGCACGTACGCTTGTAGCATCCACGACGACTACGCGTACTAGTATTAATTCACGGGGATGCACGGTGCCGTTAGTTTGAGCCAAGAAGGTCAGGACAGGGAAAAGAGGTGAGGATACGAATCCGTGTTTGCTTGGTCGGAAGCTGACACCCCACCTCGCGTCTGTCTCCCAGAGATCCGACCTGATCTCTCCAGCTGTGCACAGCTCCGACATGCATCACCGCCCATGCATGCCGCCGGCCGGCCGGCCGGCCGGCCGGACGCGTCCTCCCAGATTAATTAACAAAACCACACCATGCACTTTGTGTCCCGTGCAACCAATTTTAAGTAGTACAATGCACACGTACGCTACATCATGTCTTCTAGACATAAACGCAAAATGTGAAAAAGAATTCAAACTCTTTACCGCCTTTGCTCTTTATTTAAATCATGGAATAACCTTACTCTCCCGATCTCTGCATCCAAAGATACTCTCTGCTCCTTAGTTTGTTCCTTCTCCTGTGTTAGATTTGACACTTTTGGATTCCAGAAAAGAGAAATGGTTTTACTCTTTTGTTCTTTTAAACCGTTTAGATTTTGCACTTTGAAACTGAAACTTTAAAAGGAACAAGATTTTGCGCTGTCCGGAGCGGGTGCTGTGCTGATGTGCATCTCGTTGACTTGGCTACGCGAGACGGGCTTAATTGGGATGCAACGCGACAAGTCAACACGGCATGCAGCTTCTCCGATCCTCTCGCGTTCAGATCTGCCACATGACCGTTTCACTTTCCCCCCTCCTATATAAATCTGCCCCGGAACAGCTCCCCTTAAGCTCTAAACCAATCCAAATCTCAGCTTCATTCCTCTCTCTAGCTACCTACATCACTAGTTTCATCACCTCTGTGCTGCGATCTTGCTAGCTAGCTGCTGCATCGCATTGCATCGATCAAGAAGAAGAAGCAGCAGCAGCAGCAGCTCGTATATATAGTAATGGCAGCTGGCGGTGCAGTGAGCTCGGAGCAGATGAACGAGTTCCGGGAGGCCTTCTCCTTCTTCGACAAGGACGGCGACGGCTGCATCACGGTGGAGGAGCTGTCCACGGTGATCCGCTCCCTGGGCCAGACCCCCACGCCCCAGGAGCTCCACGACATGGTCCGCGACGTCGACGCCGACGGCAACGGCACCATCGAGTTCGCCGAGTTCCTCGCCCTCATGGCGCGCAGCAGCAGCAGCAGCAGCAGCGACGCCGCCCTCAGCGGCGGCGAGGAGGAGCTCCGGGAGGCGTTCGGGGTATTCGACAAGGACCGAAACGGGTACATCTCCAAGGCGGAGCTCCGGCACGTGATGATCAGCCTCGGCGAGAAGCTGAGCGACGAGGACGTGGAGCAGATGATCAGGGAGGCCGACCTCGACGGCGACGGCCAGGTCGACTACGACGAGTTCGTCAGGATGATGACGCTCTCCGACCAGCAATGAGCCCATATACTCATTTGTTTGCTCCATTTCTTCAGTGGACGCGCGCCGGAGTCAATTAATTTAATTAGCAATCGATGCATGTATGGATTGGTTATTGATGTTGGTAAACTAATTACTTAATAATTCGTAGTGATGGTCGATAAAGACACTTAATTCTCTGGCCAGCTGTGCAAGGAATATACTCTCTTCGTCCAGAAATACCGCACGTGTTTTTTAGGATTTATTTTTAATAAAGAATTTATTCGATAATATGTAGATTACGTGATACAAAGTTAATATAGTTTGATTTGTATTAACCATCACTTTCCAATGCTATTGATTTTATATTCGATAATCTACGTATAGTTAGACTAATTGTTGGTCAAAATTAAATCTTTGAAAACTCGTCCATTCTATATTTCTAGATAGAAGGAGTATCATTTGAACGATTGACCGGCCAAGTTAGAAGAGGCCAGCTGGGCCATTTTTTCTTTCTGATAATCTGATTATTATTATTATTTACATTATACTGTTGTTGAGGACAAGAAATATAATTTGATGGTGATTCTTGGTTGATATTTTGAGTAACATATATACATGCATACATATATCTCCTTTTACAATTAACAAAAAGATACACACCACCACGCACATGCATCACACGCACACACGCGAGTGTTGCCCGTAAGTGTAAAAAGAGAAAGAAATCTAACTGTAACGTAGCACAACCTTCGAGAGATATCATATCATAGATACTCCCTCCTTGCCAAAATACAGTGTGCATAATTGTTTTCCCTTTTTTCATAATACAGTGTGTATTTCTGTTTTAGCTCTGTTTTGGAGGAAAACTGCCCTGCATGTGTCTCTTAGAATCCCTCCGCATTTAGTGCCGTCGCTCTCCTTCGTTTCCTTTTTCCCACTGCGTGCGGCACGGCGACGAGTTCGGCTTCTCTCAGTAGCGCGACGGCGACGAGGAGTGGGGCGACGGCGATCGACGAGGAGATGGTCGCGACCTCCCGGGTTGCGGCGACGACGAGTTGGTCGTGAGCGACCTCCCGGGCCGCGGCGAGGACGATTTGGTCGGTACCGACCTCTCGGGCCAGGGCGATGGCGACCTGCAGGGCGACGGCAAGGTGAAACGCGTTGGCAAGGAGAAGGTCGATGTTGCCGCTGAGTACGAACAGCTCACCAAGGACTGCGCAGAGCTCTCGCAGCGATGCTTCCTGCTCGTCGACAAGCGGGACGGGCTCGAACCAGGCTCAACAGCCGCCGGGTACGCACAGTACTTGGCGGACTGCAGCACCGACAACGGCTCCGACGTCGAGACTTCAGACGACAACGTCGACTCCGACGTCGAGACTAGGGATGAGAACATCGACTCCGACGCCGAGACTAGGGACGGCAATGTCGACTCGGACGCCGGCAACTCCAATTCGTGAATTCGTGATGCATGCATGGCAAGATTACATTGAGCACCTAGAAACTCCAATTCGTGATGCATGCATGGCTCAGGAAAATTTAGCAAAACAGATAGCATAACAAGGCTCAATTGCATTAAGCACCTAGAAACTCTGAAGCATCGTCTACGATTAGTCTTTCGCAGTCCAAACTAATCGGCAGTATGCCAAGTCGCGCTAGGGCTTTCTTCCTCATGTGCGGAACCTTATAATGTTGACTTCCCTGTACTTTCAACACCTCCCGCATGCAGGACTGAAGTGTGAGGAAGATGCGATTGCTCCTCTCTGGCGGGTACTCATTATATGCTTGGAGTACCTTTGCCACAATGTCATCGAGTGACCCGGGAAATAATTTCTGGAATATGGATTGAAGGGCCGCAAAAAACCCTAAGTTCAAGATGTTTAGGTCAGGGGAGTTTGGAGGTTGGCACATCAACTCGATGTTCCATCCATCAGCCTTTGCGGCCGCACAAAACGCCGAATCATCAACTGCTATGTGTGTCTTGGCGTTGTCTTGTTGTATGTATATAGGCCAACCACGTTCCGAAGGAGGCCATTTCTCCTTGATGGCAGGAAGTACCTGTTGCAATTTGAACAATAATAGTGAGCTATGTTTGCATGATTTAGTTATTTAATCTAACATTACCTTCTCTACCAGGTATTCTCTAATTGCCTTTGTGACCGATGGTAGCACCTTAGTGACCAATGTTCTTGCTTCACGGTTCTTACTACCCCTCTTAGCCTCCTCTTCAAATGTGAATGGCCACATCCCAATCTTACCATCGAATGTCATGTTACCGTCCTCATCATACCGAGGCCTAGCAACCGCCGACAGGAACATAACTCTCTCAATGTAATTTTTGTTTTGTGTGGTTCGCTTCGGATCTTCCTCGTCCGTTGCTAGGTAGACCTTTGAACCTTCCGAGTGCGGTAAAACCATTTCTCATCAATATGTATGATGTTGTACATGCCATAAAACTTTGGCTCTTGCGGATTGGTTTGAAGATCAAGCATCGAACCGAACCCTACATTTCTTGTTCTCTTCGGTAAGGGTACCTTTGATGGAATTTGTGTGCCTCCTAAGCCTTCCCTCCTTCAACCACCTATGCAAGGTACTCGTGGACATGTTCAACTCGTTAGCAAGATCTTGTAGAGTTGTTCTCTTCTTCAAATCAACTCCTTTTATCATGTCCGAGTTGAAGGCAATCCGCTTACGGCCACAATTCTTAGGCTTCTTGCTTATTACCCCATGCACTCCACCTGCCACCTTCCCATTCCTCCATACCTGCTGAACAGTCTTCTTAGGCACGCCACACAGACGAGCAACTTCCTTGGTAACTCCATGCTTCAAAATTCACAAGGAAGTCCTCTCCAAAAGCATGGCATAAATTGCTTGTTTCTCGTGATCTTTATACTGCATCCTATGAATGATGGTGCCTTTTGCACCTACAAAATGTGTTCAAGTTTTAAATTTCGCGAAGTAAACTAGGACTTCGCTAAATTCACAATGAATTCACCAAGTAAACTAGGACTTTGCTAAATTCACAATGCATTTCTAAAATGTCACTTACTATTTTGTTGCCCGTCGCCATGCCCATTGGTGTCTGTTCCGTGGCCGTCGTCGGCGGCGTCAGACCCTGCGACGTACTCGCCGGATGCAGGCGTGTTCAGGTCGACACCGTTTGCATTGCGCAGTGTTCCCTCGCCAGATGCGGGCGCGTTCACGTCGACGCCGTGTGCAGCAGCTTTGGCTCCCTCGCCGGATGCGGGCGCGTTCAGGTCGCCGCCGTGTGCAGCGGCCTCGGCTAGCTCGCCGGATGCACGAGCATTCAGGTCAACGCCGTTTGCTCCGGCGTCCGCTCCCTCGCCGGGTGCAAGGGCGTTCAGGTCGAGCCCGACCGTAGTGCTTCCGCCGTTGACGACGTGTTTCCCTAGCTCGCGTGCAGCTTGCCAGGAGACCATGCCTCTGCGTACTCCTCCGGCGAGGCCCAAACGGCCTCGACCACGTCTGCCACAACCGCGACCTCCATCAATACCAGCTGCATGTCCGCCGCGCACGGGTTTGCAAAGGAAGCTCTGCCAGCCAAAAGCGCGACCGCGGCCGGTTAGACCAAGAGGCGGAGGCATGCACTGCGATTGTAACGGGTGGAGGAGCTTCCTTCGGGGAGAAACGGCCCAGCGAAGGTGCTGTTGGTTGATTGAATGACATCAACGTCTTCAGCTTCATCTTCTGTTGATCACAAGAACAATTTCCCAACTCAAATCACTTCCTCGAATACACAAAGGTAATCAAAACAAAGAACTAACAGTACCTGAGTCGGAGACAACAAGCTCAAATTCGAATTCCAGGTCATTCGCAGCTCCAGTGCGCTCCTCCACGTCGTCCCAGTTGATCGGAACGTCGACTTCCGCTCCATTGGCCATTACAGAGGAGAAGAGAGGAGAAGAAGAGAGAGAGAGAGAGAGAGAGAGAGAGAGAGAGAGGGAGAGAGAGGGAGAGAGAGTGTGCAATTTATAGAGAGAAAATGGAGTGCAAATTTTGAAGATTTGAAGTGATTTGCGCGCTTCAGTTCACTCCAAACTTTTCATCCAAATATTCTTCACCTCCTTCATTATGTCACCTGAGGTTTGCTGCTGAACTTTGCTAAACTGTTCACATTTGAAGACTAAGCCAATGCATGCTAGCCAACGTGTGCATGCATGGCCATGCAGACTATCCGCATGCGAGGGAAAAGCGGGCACGGGTGCGCGCGGCTCGCTCTCAGCAACGCGAGGAAGGCGGGAGGAGGCGGGTGCGGGCCGGTGCGCGCGGGCGAGAGATGCGCGGCAGCCTGAGGACAAAATCGCGCCTGCATGCGATGGAAACGAGGAGCTGGCTTCTCTCTGATTGGTCCAGCACGGACTGCGAGGTTTGTCATTAAGTACAGTAATCTGTGTGATTTGAAGGGTAAGCTCGTCCAAAATCTGCTGATTATCCCTTCCTTGGTATGCGATTTAAATTTAATGCGCACTGTATTTTGGCAAGGAGGGAGTACTAAATTATTTCTCAGGGGCAGCGCCAACGCGCAACGGAATCTAGTGGAGACTAGGAGAAACAGATTCAGACTAGGAACGGCTCTAATACAAAAGATAGAATATCATGGAATAGTTGCTTGTATTGCTTGAGCCTCGTGAGCATAGAATATAATCAATCTACTAGTGATAAAACAGTACATATCAGATGCTGATCCTAACCGACTATATATGTCTAAATATGTAAAATACGCGCGTGCATTTAGACACTAACATTAAGAACATATATAATTCCAGACTTCCAATTTTCCAGCTGGGGATATGGAAAATAATTAATGGCTGGCCGTCCAAAATGCATTTGGCCGGCGCATGCAGCTAGCCTGTCACGCGCTACGACTGCAGAAAAAACATATGGCCAGCCGTCTCAAGCCGACGACGATCGAGCAGCATGTGTTCTACCATCTGTGAGCTGTGCGTGCGATGGAAGACCAATGATCTGCCGTTTAGAGCTGTAAGATGAACTGGCCGACTAGCTAGCTAGTTAATTCGTTCTGATCAAACAGTAATCAAAATCTTGAGTGTTTTTGTGCTGGGTGAACTGAAGTGTTTAGTTCAGTTTTCTCGTAGATGGACCATTTATGTACTTATTTACATCTTGTTTTCAGACACGAATTATATAGTCTCACACTTGTTTCAGAAAGCAGATCATGCCCAGCTATAGCTAGCTATGACTTGGACCATGTCTGGCTTTGGATCTCTCGAGTCTCTGCCGGGGCACGTACGCCATCGCGCTGCCACGTACTCAGTGCGTGCGTGCGGTGCAGTCAGAGTTCACGGTCTCTTTAGTTAAATTTTGCACCATTCATATCCTCGGTCAGGACCAAATTAAAATTTTCTCTACGAGGCGACAAGAACCTGGAACAAAAGGCTAACCAATCTGGGTCAAATATGTCGATCTAGCTAGGGCTGGAAATAGCTCGCGGCTCGAATTGGCTCGGCTCAATACACAGACAAGCCAAGCCCGAGCAATATCCCAGCTCGATAGAAAACCGAGCTGAGTCTGAGCTAGCTCGTGAGCCTGACTAGACTCGGTTAGCCCGCTAGCAGCCAGCACAGAGACGACACAAGCCACACAAATGCCTAGCCCAGTTGCTAATTTACTATGCCTGTTGCGTTCTGCCTGCGTGATCGAAGAGGAGATCAGGAGAGAAATATCGCCACCGCCTAGGGTTCGTTGGCCAATTGCACTGAGCAACCACCCGGCGCCTCCGACCTCTCACACCCACAGGCTCTCCTTGGCTCCTTCCTGGATTTTCCCATGAAGCCTAGAGTCACATGCGCGTCGAGGGAAGGACGCGAAGTAGGGCTCCATTGCTGGAGCCCTGGTTTAAAAAACCACCAAACCATCGGTCTGATCGACCTCGCTATAAAGACTAGACAAGTAAGTGAACTTATCTAATCCGGTGGAAAGGCAATTAAACCGGCGGTATCACACTGAATCGGGCCCAGCTTAACCGGTCGCAAGCTCACACGAATGGTTTTACAAGTGGGCTTTGCTGGCTTTCTAGGATGGGTATCTAACCATACCAACCGATAAAATAAATTTATTTGATAATTTGCATTTCCAAACTTTCTGAGAGCAATTTTTTTTTCACAAGTAGGTCAAAAACGAATAAAAACAATACTTTTGGGAACCTTGGAGCAACGGTTAGACTCATCGGCAGATATTTGGACCTAATGTCAGCTAGGCGACTTACCCACTTACCTCCCCAAGGTTCAGAGCCCAACGATCCAAAACCAACTAGCTGAGCCCGTGGACCGCTCACCCCACCGACGGCGCCCTCGCCGGTCCGCCGAGCCGTACGCCGTGCAGAGGCAGCAACTCCAGAATCTTATTATTAATGGTGGCTCATTGCGCCGCTTGTGCAGAGAGCTCAGCTAGAGTAGCTTAGCTACCTAGCGCGCTCGCTTTCAGGCTGCAGCTTGCAACTAGGAATAGCTGCCCAGCTACTTACTTAGTACCTAGCTAGCTGAAGCAGGACCGCCATTAGAGACGGAGAGAGAAATTGAGTAGCTAGGTTGGTAGCTGATGGCTGCAGGGGTATGGTGGATGCAACGGACGGACCACTGCGCTGATCGATCGATCGATCTGTGTGCGTCAACCGCGGCATGCAGCAGCAGTCTTGGTTAATGGGCAGTGACAGATGTATCAATCAATTGTTACTGCAGCTTCCGTATTGCGCAATGCTTGGCCAGCGTGCTTGCTCTGCATCAAATCCATCCATATATATCTTGCTTAACTCAGCAGTGTGCAGTGTGGCAACCTAACAGCGATGCCTCAACCGCAGCTGTTAATGCGAAAAATGTCGATGCATATATAGTATAGAGGATCGACGGGCAACCAACTACGTACGGTAATATATTTATAATATCTCAGCTCAGAATTAAACCTCCTGCATGCTACTCCTTGCATTTCCGAAAAGAAAATGATCACTTCCATGTGCTGAAATATTGCCGTCTAGTACGTACTCCTATATACATGCGTGCACTTGTTACCTGAGACCTCAGCTTATAGGCACAATTAAACTACGCATCAGCTAATTTGCTCGTTATATTTTGCATCATCGATCATTTTCCCGGCCCTCAGATTAACTTTTTGCCCCCCTGAAAGTTGCACGCAAGCATGCGTGCAGATGCGCGCATGGTCTCTCGCGAGATTTCCACTGTACATGCATACAGATACATGCGCATGCTCGTATAAAGCTGCTTCTTTGATTCTAAATGTACGAATTTTATTCTACTGCATGCACCACACAGCTAGCTACAAGTAGCAGCGAGCTACTAGCTCTCAAGTGGCAGGATGATCAGCACGTACTGGCTGCTAGTAATGGCGTGCGGGTAAAGAAGTGCATTCGTGTAATATTGTATCCACGCATGCATATTTTTGCCATGCATATATTGACCTGCTGGACCACACTAAATGCAAATACGTGCGTATATATATAACGTCAATACTAATACTATACACACAGTGACCAGAGAGATCAGCTATAGCCTATAGCTAGCCTACATGCATGTGTGCCTTTGATGTAGTAGCTAGGTGCTTCTTTTCAGTAGAAAGGCCAGTTCTAACTGCCATCGACCTTGCTGGTGACACAAGCTTTACCATGGCAGTCTGGCATGCACACCAAGGGAAGGAAAAAAAAATAGAGAGAAGAAGCCTAGTGAGAAAATTCAGAGAGAGAAGGACCACCATATGGAGACCTAGAGATAGAGGGGTCCTGATGCTTTGGTGAAGGTGGTTATATTGCCACAAATATATGTACCTGATGGGACAGCAAGGAGGGATGCATGCAGTGGTACTGCAGGGTTTTGCTGCAGGTTTAGCAAGCTTTGCTAGGGTTTTTCTTTCTTTTTGGCCTTTGGAGGAGTGCACCCATGTACTCCATTTCCAGGAAGAGAATCTTTGCCAGTTACGAGCTGGTTGCTCGGAATCGATCCTGGCATTGATGGGACTTGTCATCGACGAGCACATCACAATAGTTACCTAAAACTGGATCGATTCTAGCAAAGTAGTAGCAGCAAGGTCTACTTGCGTTCAGCATACACTTGGTTTGATACATTGATAAAATTTTTGCGGAGTTTTCAATTTTTTTTTATCTGAGCTTAACCTTGAAACTGTATATCTTAACTAAGCCAACTCTTTGGTGAAGAATCTCACATATGTCAATTCTAGGGTGATTAATTAACTAGTAATGGGCTACAATATAATCAATCGATTTCTACTGAATTATAAGTTACTATTCAATCTCCATTTTCTGGATTGCTGGTGATACACATTTATGACTTTACCGTAAAGCTTGTTCTAGATGAACGTTGCGAAAAATGGCTAGAGGTCGCATGCCAATATTTATGTTTCGACACGATGTTAGGCTCTTGTTGGAACGCTGGAATTTTGCAATAAAAGTCATTGTTAATTACCCTCACCGAACAATTTGTGAAATCATCTCAAACATATACATCTGTAAGCTGCTGACAGTGAAAATATTGCTTGGCCCCCAAATGAACCTACACTAGCTCCGATATTAATTAGAACTGCCATGCCTGATAAAGGCCAACCATCGCATCCATCCTAGCTAGCTTGGAGCATGGAACCTATGCATCGTAATATCGTTACGCAGATTTGTCTCGTTTTCCTGGTGGCATCCACTAGGTATCCAGCCATGCACGCTAGCTGGTCCTGCTGACGGAGTATTAAGTTAACTAATCCGACATGCGCACATATGCACGCTAAGCATTATTTTAGGAGAGCGTTAATCAATGCAGCAATGTTCTGGACAGAGTTGAAGCTGGAGCTAGCTAGATGAGAGAAAGCTCGCCCGAGGAGGAAGTGTCCAACAAGATGAGAGAGCATTGGAAGCATAAACTAGCTATTGTTCCTACGCATGCATGACTGATCGAATCATAACTGACCGGCCGGCCAGGCAGATCCCATGCACGCGCGCTTTAGACTGTAAAAAGTTACACTCCTGCTTAATTTTAGTCTATAGATAGGGACCTCTACCCAGTTTTCAAGTTCGGAGAGATGTAGGAGAACAATTTAACAGTAGACACTATTACTAGATACTATACGCTACAGAGCTTTTTTTATGACGATCCAACTTACTCTTAAGAGGTAAGGAAAATGTTTGATCTTAGCCATCTATTGATTAATGACTATATAAAAATTGCAAGTATAGCGAGGACATGTAAAAAAGGGAAATATTTTCAACGGAATTACTTATCTCTGTCGTATACACAAGTATCTTTAACACTGTTTAATAAAATAAAAATTATCTTTAACCCTTGCGGGTTATCTTCTTTTGTTAAGGTAGCTGATAATAGTCCAGTTTGCAATGTTAGAAGGACCAAGAGCTTATGCTAAGGTGGGCCAAAAATATAAAGTCAGAATTTATGTCCAAACATAAATTATGATGACGTGTGGTGTATGTAACTTCTGAGTTTTTCAAACTTTATGTGGCTTATTGTTTATTGCTTTTGTAATACCTATAGCTACATGAGGTTGTAATAAATGGTTTGGACGTGTGCACTCTATGATGTAGATGCAGAGACCGAGAGAGACATCTATTCCATCGTCTAATTAAAGAATATAAATTCACAAAATGACTTAATTAAGAGCATCTCAAATACTAGTCTATTTCTTAGCTTGTTATTTAGAGGAGAGAAAAGACCGAATGTTACGCAAAGAGATAACATCTCTAATAATTTATTTCTTCATCTTTTAACTAACTAAGATAATTATTACATGTATACTAGATACTGATTAGACTTTAACTTAGTGGAGGAAACAATCAAGCTTCAGTTCATGACGAAGCGGGTGTACTTCTACTGGTGCACGCGGGAGGAAGGCTCCTTCGAGTGGTTCCGGGGGCGTGATGGACGAGGTGGCGGAGCCCGCCGGCGGCGGCGGCGGCGCCGAGACGACCGTGGTGGAGCTGCACAACCACTGCACGAGCGTGTACAAGGAAGGCGACACGCGGTCGGCGCTGGTGGCGATGCTACAGGCGCTCTACCACGCCAAGAACGGCGTCGCGACGTCGTCACCGGCACCCGCGTCCGCATGCACTTCGCTACGTGTTCAAGCGCGTGGCGTGCGCGCACCAGAGCCAGCCCGTCGGGGTGTTCTTCTGCGGCGACCAGAAGGTGACGCCAGAGCTCCGGCGGCTGTCGCAGGACTTCTCGCGCCGGACCACCACCATGTTCGTCTTCCACAAGGAGAACTTCTGAAACTTCCGAAACGCAAGAGGGTGACGATGGATTCGATTCTGAAAGGTATAACGTCTGTATCCGGAGAAGCAAAAAAAGCAACATCATTTGTAATAAAGAGATGCGCTAGACAAATTAAGAAATCTGTTGGGAGAAGCCCAATCGCGTCGAACACGTACTTTAGGGCAAACAAACCCCAAACCATCAAGTGACCTAATGAACTCAGGCTTCCGTGAAAACAAAACAGTCAAGCCTACGATCGGTCGTTTCTCTCTTTGATATACTCATATACTCTAAGAAATAATAGTAACTTTACTCTCTTCTCTCGTTTTTTCCTCCGCCATCGATCATTAAGGGTCTCTTTAGAACACATGATTTAGAACACATGATTGTTAAAACACAGAAATAAAAAAAATAAAAATAGAATATCATGACATGTGAAATTTTATAGAAAATAAAAACACAGGAACATGCAAAACTAACTCTTTAGACGCTCCACGAGAATTTTACGGAAATTTAAGGACAGAGAATGTTCATGCAAGACACAAATGACATTTTCCATGAGGTCCAACCTCATGTTAGAATTTCTCTAAAATTTCTATGAATTGAACTATTTTATAAGAATTTTATAGAATTCCTATGACTCCCTTCCTATAATCTAAAAAAACTTTGTAGAACTTTTTCTATGAATTCAAATCTTTTAAAAAATTTCTAAAAATCTTGACGTAGACCGCTAATAATACTACTGTTCGAGATGGACTAAGAACTCACTCGCCTCGTTCTGATAAAAGATTTTTTTTATAAATGAAAGAGAAAAAGGCCTGGCTTTGTGCTCGCGCGTGACAATACAGATACAGCCATCCATTGCTCGATATACCCTCCTATCGCTAGCTAGCTCGATCAGTGTATTGAATCCTGTGCGTGCATGCATGCATGCTGCCCTCTCTGCAGTGTGCCGCGCCTAGCTATATCATCTGCCTCCTGCTCCTCATCCCTGCGCAGACACGTCGCGCGTCACCTCTACCCACCTAGCTAGCTAACCCCTCTCTACGTGTATCATTTTAAAGTTTAGTTTATTTTAAATTTTACCACTAGTGTGACGGTTTGACCTATGCTTTTACCTACTATTTATCCACCTGCAACCTCTTAACGAGAAAAGCTTATCATCTTATTAATATAAATGTCCTTTTAAATTTTTAAAAAATTTAAAGTACTTGTTATTCTACACTTCTAATGTAATTTTGATCATTTTATATTTTATCCTTCATTAATGTTATAAGAAAAAGATAATTACTCATAAGAGTAGTACTGTAATACTATCATTTATTATCTTGAGAAGGAAAAAGAGATGTACATAAAAATAACTAAAGAGCAATATTGACGTTTTATTGCATCTTTAATTCTTATGCACAACTTTAAAAGAATATCTATTTTAAAATCAGAGGAGTAATTAATAACACTGCATCCACTCACAGCACCCTTCATCCATCCGTCACCATGCATCTGCCACGCACTCTTATTCCTCTATAAATAGACGCCCAACCAACACTACTTGACACAAAACATACGGTCTTGTTCTCGTTTTGTTTCTGCTACATCTTCTAATACCATCTTGTGCATGCTGGTGTTCTTGGTCAGTTCAAGTTCGCCACACAAGCTTACATATCTTCACTTCTTCTTGATGAGTCTCCTAGTTCATTAGTTTCCCTCTTACATTAGTTGTCCTAGCTAGCTAGCTTGAAGCCTCTTCCTTTCTAGTACACTTCAGTTAATCTTTTTGAAGACCAAGGTAGTTTTACTTGAGAGAGAAAGAGAGATTGGTTGGTGATCTTGATCGGATGCTCATGTGAATGAGTGAAGCTGCCAGCATGATCTAGCTTTGATTGACAGTATATATGTTGATTTCTGCATGTGAATCATTGTTAGATCATGCCTGACAGCCTCATTTCTTCACGGTATTGGGCATATAATATTTGAAGGGGAAGACATCATCATCAGGGTAAGTACGTAGCTGATGTGCTCCTCTTTAGTTAACTCAGCTCTAATCATGCAGGTCTTGAAGAACTTTACTATAAGCTCTGGAAGGACCTGGAATTCATAGTGGAGCAGCAAGGGATACAAATTGATTCTATCTTTCGTGGCAAAAAAAGTTCCATCTTTTCCACAACTTTCTACTTGGTTGATAAGTAACCTACTTAGTGGGCTTAGTGGCGCTACCTGCTAATTAAATAGCTAGCCATACCTGTCTCTTTGATAATATATCACAAGTTTATTTTTAAAAAGTCTTAACAGGTCAGTACTTGGTCACAACTAACTAGCACTACAGTTGCAACTAATCGATAACATACATGATGATTTGTTGATAGTTTCTCTTCTAATGGATCGACACGCAGTTGCGTGTTCGCAAAAATAAAAATTGATTTGGTGATAGCTACATGTACTGAGTTCCTTTTAAATCACTAGCTAGTACATATATAGATCAAAAGCACATATGCATGGTTCTGTTTGCGAGATAGTGCTATTAATTAATGACGCTGTCAACTCTAGAAACACCAATCTGATCTCTACTAATTTTTTGAGAAAGTGTGAAGTGTATATATATAGTTGTGTATTTATTCGGTGGATCCAACTAAAATACCATATAAATATAGTAGCTTTATTATGTCTACTACGGAATATATACTTTAACTTTTATAGATTAATTTAGTTTCTGCGACAGTAGATTAATTAATCAAGAAATGGAATTGCTGACATGAATATGCATGTAGGGCCATTTCTGCCCATCTGTCCATATAGTTACATAGTTAGGTACATTAGATGTAGAAACAGTATAGCTAGCTAAATTATGAAAACATCTAGATCTACCAGCCTATATATGCATATAGAGAGAGCTAGCCATTAGTTCCCAGTTCTGAACCCAACTTGTGTTGATCGATCTCATCACTTCTCGCTTCTCAAACTGGGTCACTGCTCGATCGATCTGCCGCTCTGAGCAGCCATCACTTTCTCATGCTATCTGATAGATCAAATTTCCTTATATGAAATTGTGAATTATAAATCTTACTGTATTTTTGACTTTACAGTCTTCGATGTACAGATTTGACCATTAATTTTCGTATGATCATATGACTAAAAGGTTAAAACATATTGTGAAACCATTTTAGTTATGATTCATCTAAGTTATGCGTTAGCTTCTACCTCCAAATTAATGCTACTTTATTTTCTCGAAATTGGGCGAGAGTTTTTCGTTGCCAAATGTATAATTGTGTACGGAGTATGTATTAATCCTTGCTTATTCATCGATCTGATCACTCATGCATGTCAACAGATACATAAAATTTGCATGCATCCATAACAACGAGGAAATGAAGATACGGACTCTGATTTGGAATAGATACAACCCATACCGAATCGTTGACCTCTCCATCAAAGACAGAGATCGACCGCTTGAGGTCGCCCTACAGAGTTAATAGTAACACATCAATTATTATCTGTGTGAACTTCTCAATTTAGTCTACCAGATAGCGTACGCAATTTTAAATAGCCCTGCCACACTCCAAAGAAAACATCGTCATTTGTTTTTCTGGAGTCCCTCATGTTGATTGAAGACCCAACCGAAACCGGGCTGCATATCTTTCATGAATATACATGCATGCAAAAGATACGCGTATGTATATATCAAGTGAGTCATTGTCTAAAAATAAATGGAGTGGCCGGCAGTTAAAAAATAAAAGTGTGTATATATGAATATACCTATGATAGTGAATATGATGTCGACATGAACGAAATGGTCCCTAGACATAATTTATTAAATTAACAAATCTCGTCTCATAAGATAAAAGATTAACATTAACAAATCATACCGAAGCGTGAAGGAGCGAGCTGTTGCGCGGTTGCATGGTCCTGTAGCTCTGTAGGTGTAGCTCAGGCGGGTTTGGATCTCGCACAAAGCGAGCGTCGGGTGCTACATGGGATCCAAAGCACCCCCAAGGCAGCCGTTTACACACTACTGGTACGATCTACTCCAGTTCCTTCCTCTCTCGTCCGACCCCAAGGCTTATCCTAGTAACAAATATCATACGAAAATCAAGTCAAACATGAGAGAGAGCAGACTCAGTTTCTCTCTCACCGCTTGGCCTTCTATATATCGCACTCACTTGCAGCTCTCTTCTCCTCCAATTATTCCAATCTCTCTCTCTCTCTCTCTCTCTCTCTCTCTCTCTAGTTGTTCTTGTTCCTCCATGAAGGGAAGGGTGGTAGTAGCTAGTGGTGCACCACAAGTTGGTGAAGCTGCCAGCATGATCTGATGACCCATCTGATGGTTTGGGAAATGGAAATCAGTTAATCAGGTCATGCTGGAGTTTCATCTGCTGGTGAGAGCACAACGAAAACTCTAGACTGTCACTAGCGATGGACGATCGATCTCGCCAGCTTCTTCAGAGGGATCTTGCTTTAAGGTGAGATCTAGCTCGTACGTCACAGCTGTGTTTTGATCGACGATCGATCAGGCCATGCCTGTTAATTTCAGTATGAGCTGATTCAATGGAATTAAGGGTACTACTTCTTTTGCTCCCTTCACTTTGTTCTTGAACGGATTTGGATTTCCTGGGATTTTTTTTGAGGGATTTCTTGGGAATTAAAGTAGATATCTCTAGATCCTGCGATTGTTTCTTCTCTTCCCCCTCCAAGATTTAAGAACTAAGAACACAATATTTTCTTAAAGGAAGATCTTGTGACATGGATTTTGGATTTTGCCTAAGTTTGCATACATGAGATTTAATTTGATCTATAGTGTTTAGGCAGCTTTCGGCATTATTTTTCATTATGCAGATTCATGGCTGTGTTTGTTTGTCAATTTCTTCACTTGTGTATTAAGCTGACGTTCATGGTCAACTAAGGATTCATCTCTCCTACTAATTACAGCAGGTTTGGTCGATTTCTTTGCACGACATCTGTAAGAAGGAAATGAAATTAACTGCAGGTACAATTTTGTGTCCCTAGCTATCGTACAGAGGCTTTCTATTTGTGGTATGGCTAGCTAATTTTCATCAACCATAAATATCTTGGTTCGAATCCATTATCTAAAAAAAGAGCTTGGTTCCAATGCCTGTTAGGGCGCATAATTTAATTAAGTTATGCAGCAGAAGTAGCAAATTTTAGAAGCAGATCTAAAGATTTTTGATTCATGATCTATCAACTCAATTCTCCTCTCACACATCCATTCTTGTTGCATGCACCTCTAATAATTCCCCTGTCTGGGCATGGCATAATCTCCATTTAGGGCGATATGTACATGTGTGGATAATCTTAGCTAGGTGAGAATGTATCTAGTCATGTGATGGAAGTAATAAGTATCATAGTAGTTGGGCTTCAAGAAAAATCATAGTGGTAATTGTAGAAGACTGGAATGAGATTGATGCAACACGCCTGTATTCATCTGGTGTAGCATATATATATACATGTTCAATGAGCACACGTCGTGCGTAACCAACTGGGCTACAATCTAGCCACTAACCTGAAGACTAGGATTAGCACTAACTAATACAAACGACGAGATCACATGCAGAGTTTGTTTAACAGTAATATGAAAGGGGAATGATTAATCTTGTTGATTAAGGAACAAAAAAGGGATGGGGAAAAAGAACCATATGAAATGAGTTTTCATGTCCTGCAGCCTTGCAAGATATGTCTAGCTAGAAAAGAGTTGGTACTACACAACTGAATGATTGCCTCTCGCTTGAAGGAAGAAACTGCCGCGCATCCATCTTTTCATGACGCCCCTTTGCATGCATGATTGCCCACACTTTTTTCTCCTCTTTTGGGCTTTTGTACTATGGGAGATATTCACCCCATCTATATATACATGTATATATATACAAATGGTATTTCAAAAATAAAAAGTCACATATACAATTTAATCTTCTCTTGTGATTTCCATTGAAGATATGAATTTCATTTGCAAATTAAACTTCACCATCTCTCTCTCTCTCTCTCTCACAAATTAGTTGCAACTTTTTTGTTGGCATCTCTAACCACCATGCGCCGCCCTCATGTCATGACTATCCAGGTACATTTGTCACCTAGCATGCATGCATGGTCCTTGGAAGATTCATGGGCCACACCCACATATACCTCCAAGCCATCCTTTATGGCGATTTGGTAAGCTATAGCCGGTTTGTTACAAGATCTGCCCACTACGTACCTTGTCCTCTCAATCAATCTCCAACTTCCATAGAGGACGCATGGGTATATACTTTTCTTATCTGTTTTCGTATACACGCCTACATGTACGTCAACTACACACTACACACGGTACAAATTTGCGAAGGCTCAAAGGTCCTCATTTACCGTAGGCATGCGTTTTACCACGGAATACATATACATAGTGCGTGTACTAAAAACCGACGCACTATACAGAGATAAAATGAGAGCCGGTGCGAGTGAAGATTGATGAGCATATTTGATCTCGCCATTAGACCACACGCCCATCTTTACCGTGCATGAGAATATATATGTGCATGTATAATGCGGAGGTAATAATAATTCGGAGCCTGCACGTATATTTTTCTCGCTCAGAATGCATGGATGTGTATGTACCTTGACCTATAGCGTGTTGGCGTGGAGTGCGGTTGTGTAGCTCCAGAAGGTCACCGGCTAGCTTGGCTGCCCTTTTCTCTCCATACCTTGTCTTCATCCCAAACCGCCGTCGTCGTCTTCTCTTCCTTTTCTTCCCTCATTCACGTACACGCAGATCAACGGTGAATGGTGTAGTGCAGACAGTGTCGACACGATATCTTGCTGCCGTTGTAGCATTGTCATCGCCTGCAGTTGTTGTGCGAAAAGTCACATGTTATGTTTATTGATGGATCTATGAATGGATTGCTTGTAAATTAAGTTTGGAACTATCTAGAAACACAAACAAACTGCCTTGATCTCCTTTCTTTAGTCTTTAGGAAGAGCTAGCTCTCTTTTCCTTCTTTTTTGGCAAAGCAGTTGTAAAGTGAAATTTGATTGGAGAATGTAAATCGAGGAACATTGCATATACAAACTAGGTTGAGCTGAGAAGAATTGTGGTGTGAGCTGTCCTTACGGAAAATAAAGGTGATAGACCCTGCCATTTCATTTATGCGATATATTCTGCAACAGATGTACTTTCTTTCTTTTTTTACTTCAAGGAAAATACTACACTATATCGATAGACCATCGAACAAAAGAATTGCGAGCTACATGTTCAGATAACTCATCTAATTAAAATCTTCTTCTCAGCTTTCGATTTCTTTTTCCTGGTAGTCACCTATATATTGCCGGTTATCGGTCCATTCTTCTCATAATCTGGTCGGAATTCTACAAACTGTTAACTCCAAACAATCTATCTCGTCGGTTCATGCAAAAAAGTTAGCCGAAAATGTTCGCAAAAAATTCTAATCATGTTCTTGTTCTGAGGTAAGATGTAGAAAAGGTTTCTGGGGAAACGAAACGGAGGCCCATATGAGCATTAGATAGGCCCAATGTACTATGTAGGATTTAACTGGCGAATTGGGTCTCCATGCATTTGAGTTGGGCTCAGCTGCGCATAGATTTCATAAACCTGCGTGCGTGGGAGCTGAATGGGCCGTGAATCGAACTGAACTCAATTTACCTTGCTGCGCCAAATTCTGCATAGCTCTTGCATTCCCAGACAACGTGATTCTTTGGAACAAAAATTTCTCCCGAATTCCTGCATGCACCGAATGGCTTCTATGAAATTTATGTGAAATTCCCGTGTTCTAGACGGCACGAAATCATGCTACGACGGAGAAAGTATGTTAGAGTCGTGTATTACAGACAACGTCGACGCCTGGTTCACCGAGCAAAAGAGAGAAAAATCTAAGTCATTCTATAAAATAAAATGGAGGACAGGGTGAAGAGGCCCCTTGGCCATATAGCATTCGAAGAGAGTCGGGAGACGCGCCGGTTTGCGATTGGTAAGGATTGAACCTAGGTGGTGTGTGTGGACACCTAACTAGCCAGCCATCTAATCTGAATATTGTACCTTTTCAGAAAGAGAAAAAGAAAATTTTGCTACTGAGATTCTCTGAAGTTCCGGTTGACGAGCTTTGCCTTCGTATTTGTCTAATCCTTGCTACTAAATTCGTGCATGAAAAGGTTTTGTTCATATCTAGGTATAAAATTTGTTTTTATTCTTATATTTGACCTCTTTGCACATTGCTAAGTTTAAAATTGTATAATCTTAGGTTTTCTAATGTGCAACTATATGTTGCACATTTTTTAGGCTAAAAATATACAAATATTATATTTTTATAGGCAATTTTTTTATTTCTTTTTTGTTTATTCTTTTTTTGTTTTGTATACCCATCACATTAATATTCAAAGGTTAATCTGGCAGATCCAAAAAGATAAACTAAAATTTGTGAGATGAGTAGTGTACAAAATGTAATTAGATAGAGATAAAAGGAGATGACCTAGTACTTGGGAATTGGGATCAATATATGCAACGCATAATTACATCCAAGACGGCGACCAAATACCGGGCCAAAATCACCCGAGGTAGGAGTCAAATCTGTACGGCGAAGCGCCGCCGCCATCTTTTCTTTAAAAAAAATTTGTTCCTTAATTAAATAAAATTAGATCAAAATTAAATATAAAGGACATAAGAAAGCTCCCATGAGTCCCATCAACCCAAAAAACGACATACACCAGAGACAAAGCAACCAAAAAAACGACAAACACCAGAGACAAAGATATATACCATCACACCAATATAACAAAGCAACCCAAATGCATGAAGGCCTCCAAAACACCGTCGGAAACAAACTCATGCTCGTATATAGCCAACATTGTGCTTCACGTCTCCCACAGAGAAAGCCAGGATATGGCATTGACCCCTACCACAAAGAGAAGAGAAGACATTGATGATCATGAGAAGCACCTAAGACATACCACCAGTAGAACATGGGCAAGAAGAAACCTCACTTGGAACCGCTGTCGAAGAAGTCCCCACCGCACCGAAGCCACCATGCATCCCACCAAGCAGGCTAGATTCCGTGTGACCCACTTGCGAAGGGCGCAGGCAGACCTCGATAGGATCCAAGAGGAGCACGAAAAATGCCTCACCGAAGGCCCACGCAGGGAGGACCCTGTACCACTGCCAGGAACCACACCGCCAAACCCTTCATGGGAGGAGTGGGCATTGGCCGCCCAGTTTTAGCAGAGGTGAAAGCAGTCCTCCAAACCCTCTGAGCCGTCCACAACGCCCAATGCTTTGCGGCCTGCCACATCCCGAAGCCGCCGACCTAGTATCCATCACAACTATTGCACCCTTCGCAGCTCGCCGTCACCATCTTTCGAGGCCGTCGCCCAAGCATCCACCATCTGGCACACATGCTACGACACCGCCCGGGCCAGCCATCCTACAACCCCCATTGCGCTGGACTGTCACCTGTAGTCTCCTGCGCTGAACGTTGTCCGCTGTTGCACTATCCATCGCCAGCCGACGCGCCGCTAGCCGCCACCATCCACTATGCTCGTGTCTTCATCCACCCCGCCCCAAGCCACCTTGTGAGCTCCCTCCCTCCCTCCTCCCCCACCTTTGTGCGTGGGGCCCGCCACCACCGTCGTGATGGCTAGCGGCAGCAGCGGCGAGGGAAATCGGAGAAGGAAGTGGTCAATAGCGTGATTAGGATTTCCCTGGGTCGCCCAAGCGGGGCAGGAGGGGGGGGGGTTTGCCTCCACCGTCTCTCGAGCATAGCCCTGCCCATGTTCCAAAGCATGCTTCCGACGTCCAAGATCACACTTCCTCGCATCTCTTTCCAAACCAACCTTGAATAAATCTCTGTTCGTTCGTGATTTGCAAGAGCAATGCCGCTAGTAAACTTTCCATGTTTTGTTACCTTATGGAAGGAAGAAAGCAACAAACTACGGAACTAGAAAAAATGAGCAGTAATTTCGGTTCACCCGTTCTGTTCTACTCTAAGGTCTAGGACTGACGAGCTACTACTAGTAAATGCCAATGCTTTTGCTTTGCATGCAGGACTCGGCGTCCAATCCAATCCAGTCACGTTGAGTTTGCCAAAAGAAGCATCTGCATGATTGCCCGAGCTGATCTGTTCTTCGCAATAAATTCCTCAATTTCTGAAACTTACCTGTTTTTCTGAACTATTTTCTCTCTTGTCAGTTCTGAAACTTGCACGCTAAATTTCTGAATTCGGATTCTTTTTATTTTGGTAGGAACCCTGAATTGCAATTTTGTTCATGTGGAAGGCAAGGATCAAGACAATACCAAGGTGGTTCTTTCTTGTGATGTTGCAGCCTTTTTCTTCTCTTTTCTTAAGTGAGGGGTGTCAATTGTCTAAGCCTGAGACTGCATTGGATTCGGCGTTTTGGGTCACTGAAACAGAAGGGGTGAAAAGAAGAGAAATGATCTTTAGTCGCCAATCTCGAGCATGGATAAGCACTCCAAAGTCCACAGTTCGAATCATCCCAAGGTGTAGAAAACTGTTTGCGGTCCATGTTTACACGAGCTTAACTAAACTACAGGCACTAATCTTTTGTTGTAAAAATATTGAAGGTCTGTTTGGTCGGTTGCCACATAGCGCAACAGAAAATGTGGCTAAGTGGGTAACATATATATCGTAGTAGACAAATTGTCCGCCACGATTGTGATATTATTTTGCTGCAGAGAATGCAAGCCAAACGCGAACCACACTTGTCAAACCTGCCTATTTCGGTGTGGTGAAACGTGGCACCAAACTAAACACAAACCAAGTTCAAAGACCGCCTTAACTATAGCGTCCCCACACTTTGTCATTCCAGCATTATGGTTTCTCTCTAAATCTACAATCATATCATCTGAAACATAACTCCATTCACTAAAACCAGAACAGCTATAGGCATCAATGGCTAAGGGCCTCAACTGCTAATGCAGCATTGCAGCTCATGATTCAAGAATGTGTGGTCCTGTACACACCAAACTGCCCAACAACAGCTTTATTCAGCTGGTCCTGAAATACTACTTGAATCCTCAAAACAGCTGGGGGTAAGAACAGAACAATCCTCTAGCTACACCCCTCATATCATCCTGTAGATAGATAGATAGATGCAGAGTTGTTGCAAACCCATACAAACAGACGACAAACAAACAGAGCTCCAATCATCTGCATCCAGAGAAGGGCCCCAGCAATTCAATCCAAAGAGGCAAAAAACAAGTTGGTCTATTTCCTTAGCTGAAACCACTTGCAGATCTCTAGTCCAGGAGCTAGATTGGTAGGTGCAGATGATGTTAAGGTGTCAATGGCAAGCCAGCTTTTGCTTTGCTTTCACCTTACAGTGAGCCAAAGATTCTAGCCTACAAAGATGTGTTGTGACTGTGACTAGGGAATACCCGGTACAGTGACACTGCCATGCTCCTCCTTTTCCAGATTTTTATGAGAGCATAGGGCAGGCAACCAGATGTGAGATCAACACATGTAGTAGTTAACATGAGAGCAAAAGCATGCACTTGTGATTCCCAGCAGCTACCACAAATTACAGATGCAGATGCTTGTTTGTATTGCCTGCCATTGCCACACCCTCTCAAGTTTTACACAAGAAGAGAAGGAACAGAACTTACATGAGATCAGAACAAAGAAAGAAAGAAGTACAATAACACAGTGCTAGTTAAGGTCACTCTCGATCACAGGCTGCACCGGATGATGCCATCGCCCACCGGCCGCGGCTGATCGCGTCCGGCCTGCCTGCGCCGGCGTCGCGAGACGGAGACGGTGTCTCACGCGAAGCGCTTTCGCCCGTCGACGATGGCGAGGAGGCGCGCCACGCCCTTGGTCCACATCTCATGCTCCCTCTGGCTCGCGCACTCGAACTCGATCACCCGGTGATCCGCCGTCCGGAGACCGAAGTACCGGCGGTGCTCTCCTCCCTCCAGCAGGTGCCGGCCCGGCCACGCCGCGACGTCCCTGCACACGTCCACCACCACGCCTACGCGCGCGACAGCGGCATGGTCCGACGTACTCCAGCATCAGTGAATGTCACCGGTGACCAGGAAGACAAATCATACAGCTAATAGCTAGCATGGCTTTATATGTGGTGGTGGCCTGGAACTTACTCTTCTTCTTCTTGGTGATGGTCCCTGCGACATGCCGGCTCTTCATCTTCAGCATCACCTGCAGAAATTAATGGCATTACACGGCTCACTGAGAATTACTAGTATGATTTTTCACAAAACCAATTCAAACAATTATCACAACCCAAGATGAAGAAGGATGTAGAACAGATGTACCACGCCCATCCGGTTGATGTACACCGATACGACCTTCCAATGCAACGATCCTGCACATGATGGGCAATACCAGTAAATTCAGTAACACGGCTGCGCGGCGTTGAGCATGTGTCGCAAAATGTACCGGCGACGAGCGATCGTTCACCGGGGCGGTACCTTTGCGGGTGCGCTTGAGGAGCTCGGTGCCGCGGGCGAGGAGTTCCTGGCAGCAGATGCCGAGGAAGTTGCTCTCGTCCTGGTCGAGCGTCACGTCGTTGCCGAAGCTGCTGCTGTTGCTGCTGCCCAGCTCCTGCTTGTTATGGTGCTGCTGCTGCCTATGGGTGATGTGCTTGTGGCTGTGGCTGTGGTGATGACCTCCTCCTCCTCCCATAGCGCCCTTCTCCACCGGGATCACCGCGGCGACGTTCCGCGCCTCCTTCAGTACCCTCGCTTTGAGCGTCGCCGCGCCTCGCAGCGCTGCAAACCAAGAAAACGAAATTGCAATCATGTCTCGATGACGCCATTGGGAGACAGAAGGGATCGTGATCAAAGGATCGGGATCGGCACGGCGAAATTCACCGGTGGCGGCTGCCGCGGTGATGGTGACGATATCCCCGGGCGTCCTGGCATTGACCGCGGAGCCGACGGCGGAGGCGAGGTGCTCCCGCTCGGCGCCCATGGACTCCGCGGCCTCGACGCACTGCGCGGCCACCAGCGTCGCCGCCGACGCCACCGCCATGTCGATGCGCGCGGCGCGGTCGTGCCCCGACCCCGAGGCCGCCGCGGTGGCGGTGGCCGCGGCAACGGCGGCGACCGCGGCGGCCACGGCCGCCACCGACACGGTGGCGTGGACCTGCGCGTTGTGCGCCCTCGTCTCCTCCTTCCTCTTCTCCTTCCGGTCCTTGAGCCACCGCCCCACCGTCTTGCTGCTGCCCCGGGGAGCCTGCGGCTTCGGCGTGCTCACTGCTCTGAAAAACTGCATTTTTTTTTCGCCGGAGAATGATAATCCAGTTAACAACTAACAACGTTCATTGTTCAGATTAACCTCATTGCTAAATATTTAGTTTTCCTAAAATGATTGGAGCACCGAACGAAAAAATGGTACTTAAAAATTAGTGGTCTAGAATTTACGCTTTCGAAACAATATGGCATGAACCAAATTTGACCGGCAGTATGCGTCCAAATGAGGCTGATGGGTCCAAATTAAAACACACTGTACGTCTGTACCAATGATTCTTGCACTGACCAGTACCAAATCATCGTGCCTCCATGGCCGTTAATCTAGGGCCTGTCTAGTTCATGGAGTTCCCAGGCGTGCCATAGGGTTAATGCGCACCATCACTGACACAAGACATAATCATGGAGGCAGGCAGTGTGGGGGGAGCAGGAGTGAGAGTGAAAGCGTCATTAGATTAGAACAAGCACAAGCAGTACTAGCTTTCTGGAGAGAAGAGCATAATTACTCTAGTTACAGCAGATGAAAAAGAATGCATCCTTAGATTAGGACAGAAAAGCTGAGAGGAATAACACTCGATTAGAGATAAGAAAGGCGAGTAGGGGCAAGACGAGGCAGCATAGGCCTGCTAGCCTCTGTTGCTTTTTACCCAGAGAGAGAGAAGGGAGAGTGGCAGTTAGGGGCACTGGACAGGCTTGCAGTGTTTGCCCAGAGTGCAGAGGACAGAAATGTCAGCTAGAATCAAAGCTTCTTTTGCACAGCAAGCAAGCTCCAAAGACCATCAAATCAAAAATCCCTCTTCCTGGTCAGAGCTACAAGAGTACAGGACACAGGAGGTCACGCTCACACCGACAGGGCAACAGGGTGATTTCTTTCTTCAGTTTAACATGCCCATGCTAAGAGCATCTCTAGCCCATCCCCTAAAACTTAACTCCCTATACCACCTCCCTAAACTTAACTCCTCAAAATTTAGGGGTTTAAAAATACTTGCAACTAGCCCTTCCCCTAAATTTAACTCCCTATACTTTTTTCCTTTGCTATTCCTTCACAAAAAAAATCACAAAATCCTCAACCCCACTGCCCCCCTCCCCTCCCCCCAAAAATCCCCAAATCCCCTACCTCCCGCCGGCGGCCCCTACCCCCCGCCCGGCCGCCCCTACCCCCCCGCCGGCGGCCGCCCCCCTCCTCCGCCTCGCCTCCACCACTGGCAGCCGCCGCCGCTCCTCCTCCTCCCCGCCTTCTCCAACCGCCGCGCGCTCCGCCTCCCGCTCCGCACCCGGCACCCGCGCCGCCGTCCTCGTGGGGAAGCCGACGGTCCTCGTGGCCGAGCGCCGCCCCGAGCTTCGCCCGCGCCCGCCACCGGATCTCCCTTCCGTAGCTGCCACCGCCGCCCCGAGCGCCATGCCCGAGCTCCGCCTGCCCCGAGCTCCGCTCCTGAGCTCTGCTGGCCCCGAGCGCCGTGCCTGAGCTCCGCCGGTCCCGGGCGCCACCCAGAGCTCCGCTCCTGCGCCACGGTGGGCCGCTCCCTCGGGCACCCCTGGCTGCCGTGCTACGGTGGGCCGCTCCTCTGCTGCAGCGCAGTCTCGGCGGGAGGGAGAGAGCGGAGGCGGGGCACGGCGGGGAGGGAGAGGCCGGCGGCCAGGCACGGGCGAGGCTGGGAGGGAGATGGCCGACGAGCAGGGGGAGGCAAGGGGGAGGTCGCGGGGGTGTAGGCAGTCGCGGCGGGCGGCGGAGGTGGCGCCGGGGACGGGTTGCGCGGTGGCGGTTGGCGGTGGAATATTCACCCCGCCAAAAATTGGAGGAATAGGGAGAGGATAGGGGAGCAAAGCTATTTCCTCAAATTTGAGCAGAAGTGGGTTGATTTTAGGGGGGCCATCCTCAAATTTTAGGGAGTTAAAAAGTTTTAGGGGATGGGCTAGATGGGGATAACTCCCTAAAATGGCAGTTTTTAGGGAGTTAAAGAAATTTAGGGATGGGCTAGAGATGCTCTAATCAAGTCTATGACCATGACTTCTCATGTCATGAGAGGTGTTTCTGATCACCTGGGCCAAAAGTGGGATGCATCCATGGGTTTCTCCTCCTGCTAAGACCAAAGCTTGGCTGCATGGTACAGTGGACATAGAAAGCATTTCACTCACATTGCTTTGCGCATCAGCAAAGAAAGAAAATGGCATGGCAACATCTTTTTCCGCCATGGAATAGATCCTTTCAGAGTTTATAGCATGCATTGGTCAGGTGATATGGCCCAATCACTAGGCTTTATTGTTGCCTGCGCAACAAAGTCCCACTCCTGCTCCAAACTTGCTGATTATTTTTTAAACCATCCTAATGTTTGTTACATGTCTGCTTAATTAGATGGCATGATTCAGATGCTAGAGTACATAATGCACAAGAACTAAACAACTGTGGCATGCCTATGAAACTGCAAAAAGTAATGAAGATGGGCAATCATTGCTGTGAGAGCACACAAAGGCACAGCTACTGCAGTGACGGAGAAAGAAATGTAGCAAAGGGAGAAGAGGAGGCCTAGGGAGGCAAGCATAAGCAAAGAGCAGGCATGGAAGAAACAAAAAATGATTTGGTCACTTTCCACATGATCCCCTATTTTGGGCGGGTGAGGAATTCCTAGAAATGAGAAGAGGAAATAGACATTTCCATTAATGCCTTCTTGACGAGGTTCGTCAAAAATAAAATTTACAATGCATTGCTCAAAGATTTTGATATGCAATCTAAATAATAAAGTATGTAAATTTACAGGGTAATGGAACTGAAATAATTTGGTATTTCTTGCATGGGGAGAAAGGCATAGATTCGAGTTCTTTTTCTATGTTTGTTTCTTCTTCCTCAGTAGAATGCAATGCCAGTGTTATTGCTCCAACCAGTCTGACAGCTTCTAGTATTAAAATTCATTAGTAACCTGAAAACGCTAGCTGGACATACTAACCAAGATTAAATTATGCGAATCCTCACAAGCTTGTCAATGCTACCTTTCACATAGTGTGTTCCACACAAAAAGAAGGAAACAAACAAGTGGTCCATTTCCAAAGGCAAAAAAGAGCATAAAACAAAACCTTAACCAAATAACCAGCTCCAAACTTCAGAGAATTGGTTTAAAACATGATCTTTTTTTTTGTTTCCATGCATTGCAGAATCCACCGGAACCAAAGTAAAACCACTCTAGAATTTAACCAGATTACTGTTACCTCCTAAAGGAATTAACCACATTATTAGCCAATCAAGAAGGAGAGTGTTAAGGTGCAAAAGGATGGAGCGAAAGATATATACCTTGCTGTCGTCGACGTCTGGCGAGACCGGCGGGCTGTCGGAGAGTGAGCCGCCCCCGTTTAGGGGGCCGCTGCTGTGGGAGAGGCGGCCGGAAGTCAGGGGCGACACCTCTTGCTGGCCAGTGAAACAAGAAATTAATCAGCATGTCTGTCTCCCTCTGCAAAATGCTGCTGATTGCAGTAACCAGCTGATCAAAATAAGCATCAAACATGCAAGAGAAATAGAGCAGGAAAGGCTGGTCTGATCAGTGATCATCAGTTGGCATTCATCTGCACAACTAGAAAGAAAAAATTGATGTTTTCTTTGTGTTCTTTCTTCTTTGCTTGTGGGAGAGAAAAGAAAAATCTCATGTTTGACTGCTTTTTCTTGTCCTCACGTCACTCCAAGAGTACAGGGGAGACACAGGATCAGATGGCATTAAAGAAAGCAAGTACTGATCGGCAAAGTAAAAATTGAATGCGATGAACAAATCAAACCAGGCGTTTAGCATGCGACTAGAAAATTAAACCGACTAGTTGAACAAAAAAAGATCAAGTTGGCGTGAGAAATGTTAGATTTGGGGCAGAAGAGCTAACTCCTGCTGGACTCAAAGACAGCAGCATCAATTAAAAAAAGACAGGTTTTTACTCTAAAAGAAAGAGCGAAAAAACGCACCGACTGCGACATGATCCGGTCCATGATGAGCTGCGAGGTGGCCGCAGAGGCGAAGGAGAAGGAGCTACCGGAGGCGGCGCCGTCGTCGAGCTCTCCGGCCACGTCCTCCGCGATGGCGCCCGCGGCCGGCAGCGCCGCCGCGCCGAGCGCGCGGGATACGTCGACGGCGGACGCGCTCCACGACCGGGACAGGAACTCCAGTGGGTCCCGCTGCGGCTCCGGCGGCCGTAGCTCCCCACAGGCTCTCGCGCCGGCCCTGCCGGAGTCGTTCATCGGAGCGGCGGCGGCAGGTGGCGGTTGCTGCGTCCGTGGCGGTTGTGGGCGCGCGGCAAAGGTGGTGAGCAGTGGAGGTGATGCTGCAGCTCGAGTGCTTTTGGCATTTTGGGAAGTGGGTGGTTTTATAGATGTGTGTGTGGAGAGGGAGGGGTAGAGGAGAGGGGTTAACCGTTTGGGCATGAAGTTGGTGTGTGATGATTTTTGCAAACTTGTTTCAGCAGCTTTGGACGTTGGATTTGTGTTTTGAGTTAGTTTAGTATGTATTTCTATGTAAGCGTGTATTGGTAGTCTTTGATAAAAAAAATTTAATTTATTATTCATGAATGGTTTTTTATGAGAAATTATTTATAAATGGTTATTACCGATAATGATGTGACGACACCAACATCGAATTGGATAGAGATAGTCATGTATAATTTACTTGGCATATAGCATAATTTGTTAATTCAATGAGCGGCAATAGCTTGGCAGCTTGAGATAATGTGGCAAGGGTTTCAAGGATTGAAGAAGAAATGTAGTCACCATTGTATACTACGAAGAAAGGTAGCCATGGGCGAAGCTATGTTAGGGCCAGGGTGGGCCCTGCCCCTGCCCCTGCCCCTCCCCCTCCACCCAACCCAATTACTTTTTCTTACATTGATATGTATATACATGATTATTTAGGACCATATACTACATAATTATTTAGACAATAATTATTTTTATAATTATAGAAGTCTATTAAATATGTCAGTTTCACTCAGTTTTAGGAATCTTGTTTTTATCCTCATAAAACTCTAGCATGCATTTTTGTTTAGCGTCTCCTTATTTTTTGTCCTAAGCTCCACCATTGAAGAAGGTAGTTGTTGACATCAGTGAGAGAGATAGAGGAGGTGGATCACTAGAAGAGGCGTTTCCAATAGGTAATGACATAGACGTTAGTGGCAACACTGAAAGTTGCTTAAATGGGGGTTTGTTTCAGGCAGGAGCAACAGCAACAAATGAGGTCATTTGCTCGGTTGAGAGATAGTGTAAGTATCTAGCCCCCAATTTCATGTTATAATAGTCAGTGACAACCAAATCATTAGAACTAATGATCTTATCAAGATAATCATCAGCTCATTGTTATCCCATCCGAGAGCATGTAGAAGCTAGGCAACGAAATCAATCACAATATTAGTGCGTTATACATTTTTCTAGTCGAAAGACGCTTAGCCTAATTTACATAAAGTAGTGCATCGCACTTAGTGTGTTCTTGACCTTGTTGGGTTGAAACGACCATGCGCATAGTTTGGTTACTCGTAGAGTTTGGCAACACCTGGACGGCTAGAGATGTGTCGTCAATATTGATCTTCCATTGCATATGCTTATCGGGTAGGCTCGGGCTGTTGTGATTTTAAAAAAAGTATTTTTTACTAATTCTTAATTGCCTGAATTTTTTTAAATCTTAGTCATCTAAATTGTATATTTATCCTAAAATTGCAGTCCTAAAAGTATACAATTTTAGTAAAAAGCTACTGTAATTTTTGTCAATATATTATATTAGAGGGAGGTGAGAATGAAAATAGTTAGATGTTAATTTAATGACTTAAAAAATAAGAGTTACAAAAATTTCATACAGTCGAGAAACAGACAATCTAAGACAGAAAAGGACAGTATTGCATAGCAATTTAGTACTACCGCCTTTCT
The DNA here is from genome assembly GCA_019208055.1 of Stipa capillata. NCBI lineage: Eukaryota > Viridiplantae > Streptophyta > Magnoliopsida > Poales > Poaceae > Stipa > Stipa capillata. The sequence goes on from JAGXJF010004511.1 coordinate 1,364,931, forward strand.
TTTTTGCCAGTAACATCACGGGTCAACTTAGCAACTAAAAGTTCAGGTCAGTTACTCTTCCGTTTCCAGATTATTTTCCTACTCACCAGATGCAACAATAATTGCATAATATGTGCTTCATTTGAGCTTGTTTGTTTTAGATCATCACATGCATGCCCTTTTTGTATCCATGGACCATGGCCTTTAAGTATCTGCTTTAGTTTTTGTCTTCTCTTTTCCTATATGTTAAAAAGCAGGGAAAAGTTGCTCTCCTCTATTTTTCTGCTTCTTTTCCCTCCCCTGGTTAATGGTTTGATTGTGTGTGTGCCCCTACAGATGAACCCCACACTTGACATGAATCTGCAGTTGGATGCTTGTGCAACAATGACATTTTTTTGGTCAGATAAACAATGAATATACAATAAAAGTGGTTGTTGAGTACTTGAGGTGCATGCATTGGCTTCTTATGTCGTTTTGCAGTCGTCATGATGTTTTAATCTGCAATTGTTTGGGATCGCTCTAACTTGCTTGGACTTAAACCATGCAGCGAGCGGTGGCATCTTATCCATGCAAACTGCAAAGCTGAAACTTCACAGACTGAAACTGAAACACGTCACGGCTGGTTTTGCTGGTTTTATCGATCGAGAAGCCATTTCCTACTAAAAAGAAATTAAGCCTTTTTTAACACAGAAATTAAGCCTTTTGATAGTACGTTTAAGTAGCATTCGACTATTTAAGCTATGGATACACTGATAATAAATCTCCGCGAGAGCTAAGATGAGCAGAGCAGGTGGTGCCTGCGGTAGATTCAAGTATAGCTAGCAATAATAAACAAAAATTGAAATATAACAGCATGGAGCTAGTGTAATTGTAGAATCATCGATGTAGGAGCCCTAAAAGTTTTTGAGTTACACACTGAAATAACAGCATGATTCTTTTTTATTTTCGTGAATCTAAGAGCATCCGCAGTGTGAGCAAAAAAGAGGGTCTCAGAGAATCTTGTGGAGATAAAATCCAGTATATACCCTGCAGGTAGAAAGGCTTTACAGAAAATGACAACTGCGGTTCATGCTTAGCTCCTGGGTCTTGACATTAAAAATTTATTACAAAGGTAGGTGGCAGAGAGTTTAGAGATGGAAGAAATGGCTGCAAGAGAGAGATAGAGGTGAGATGTTTTCTTTCATTTTAATTGAACATAGAACCATCACTTGATTCCACACACTAAAGCGAAACTTAGAAGTTTACACCCATCTCTATGTATCAAGTTTAGACCCTTTTAAAAGGTGAAAACATTGTGGATCCTCTAAACAGCTTGATTCCTGAGAGGCCCTTACCTGAAAACTCATGCATGCCCTAGCTAGCTAGCTCTCGGTGCAACTACCACCTCAAACGGCGGAACCATGCATTCCCAGGACCATCTGGCACAAACTCTGCCTCTCTCTTCCCCTCCGTTATCTGCCTGCTACGCTCTGGGCCAATGTCCGTGTGGCCTACCAGGAGCACGGCAACGCGCGTGGCTACTTGGCTAGCTCATCTCAGCTCCATGATTTGCACTTAGCGGTGGCCAATGGCAAGCCAGAGAGCAGCAACCAGAGACAAATTTCGCTGTGTTGCTTTGATGGGTTTGCTTGAGGGTCTCCATCAGGCAGCAAACAGAAACAATGTGAGATTCTTGAGCGGCTTCAGTGAGGTTCAGTACTGCCATGCATGTTACTGGTCACTTGGGTGACAGGCCAGCAAACCTACAGGGAAATCAATTCCCATCCTATATGCAGATGGTGATGCACTGCGTTTCTCTTCTCTTTCGATTTTTCAGAGGAACTTTGTTCAGTCATGTTCGTACAGAGTACTTAATTTCCTTCCTGCTGCTTATCTGTTTCGTGCTAAGTTCAAGCTGAATGAGAAGTATGCACATGGCTATATAATTACCTGATCTTGCTAATGGTCAGTTATACTCGGTGCATACAGTAGTACGTGGAAAGCACAACAAATGAGGTCCGTTTGGAACGTGAGAATTTATTCCCAAATACTACGGGAATTGAACTGGTACTCGTGAAATTCATGCAAAAATCATGTGTTATTCGGAGTTCCAGAAGGGGGCTAAACATGGAGATACCACCACCACAGGGCATCTACATTTAATTAGTTGACAATTGACATGTACTGGCATATAGATACATGTGTACCGGTACTAGAGCAGGCAGCGACTACTGTGCATTGCATTGCAGCAGGAGAAGAGGAGTTAAAGAAGCGAGCTTCAGAGGAATCGATCGGCAGGTACAGTCGCATTCAAGTCCTGCATAAAGCTAGCTTAGCTTAGCTAGGCTCTGAGACTGAGTCCAAGCTCCTGCAGCCCATGCACATGTAGGCTGCAGCAGCATTGCGATGCAATGCAGATAGATACCCTTGCCTTGCACTGTAGATAAGACAGGAGGTAGTACGTGCTACTCGCCTGCTTTAGGTACCCTATCTTGTTGCGTTGTGCAAGTCAGGAGCAGCAATACAAGTTACTGCTGCTGCGAGTGCTGAACTGCAAATTAGATCGATGCAGGCAGGCAACCAGGCCGGAAACTGAGTAACCGTACATGCCATTGGGTCCGGTGCTACTAGCAGATATGGACCCTCCAAAATGCAATATTAATTTATTATCACAATAATGTATAGACGAAACGTAGTTTGTATTAAAGCGCGAGAGGGTCCTATCGCATTTCTGACCAATGATTGGAGGTCAGACCCATGTGCTGGGCTGCGATAGGTCCCTATCGCGTCTCGTTTGCACCATAATTAACTGCCGTACTACCCCTACACAAGAGGTAGCCTGTTGCTACCCCAACAGGTGTTGTCAGGCTTATGGTGGACAGAACCGTATGGCGTCCTCACAGCCCGATAGTGTCCTGCATTTGTCTACAAAACCCGCACGCTCTCTTTAGCCATCGTCTATCGCTGGCATCTCACGACCTCTTCCGCTCTCTTATCCCTTTCTCTGTTTCTTTGCTCGAGTTGGTGTTGCGAAGCGACGCAATAAATCATCGAGGACGGTGACCTTTTTCTTATAAAGTAATACATTTATATTTGGTTGAATCGAAGAGTAGTAAGTTAGTTCCTCATATTGTCTTGTCGAACAGATATATCTAATGATGCTCTAGTATGTCTTTTGAGAGGTGCCACATATATGATACAGTGGAAAATATAGTTCTTCTCGAGAAAATCTTGAACAAAGAAGCTCACCTAATTGAAGTAGAGAAGATTTTAACTAAGAACAGGTGCCTGAATGACCCCGAAGGAGATTCACAAACACCTACTAAAGTTGTACAAGAGGTGAATGAGAATGTACGGACCGAAATAATTTCCTAAAGCACAATTTAGTGAGTCAGCCAAAATAATAAAGTTTCCAAAGACTCAATACATACCACACATTTAAAATTATTATTATGATTTACGTTGGCCAGTAATCATCGTATTTCGCTATGCAGTTAGATGATTGGTTGATCACTTTGGGTAGTTACCTCACATGTTTTCGCCAGCCGGACCGTGACCCTGTTTTTGGAACATCGCGATTGATTAAGGCTCCATTTAGCATTGTCGGATTAGTTTTGTCCTGTTTGTCGTTTATTTAACTTAACTTTTTAGTTTTACGGTTATTTTCTATAGTAGATTATAAAATATTTGATCAGCCATAAACTAAGTCTAAATTTTTCTCACGAGGGAAGATGGACACAATTTTGAAAAATTCCCACGATCTCAAGTACGGCATACTGTAACAGAAATGACAAGTGAGACATGGTGGTACAGATCAGATCGATGGTGGTCACCAAAAAGGCGAGCTATATATGCTCCTAGTTTATCGAGTAGGGACACACTCATCCCTACAATTGGCAGGTGCCATTTGCCGAGCTGGAACGCCTGGCCTGAAACCACACAGCAGGCACCTTGTGCATTCCTTAATCAGGCGCGTGCTCTGCAGCTGCAACTTAACGCAATGATCGGTCGCTCTGTTCGAGCTAGCTGCACGATATTAAAAGTGAAAAGTTTAACCTGATCGATCAGAGAGAATATTCCGCGAGGCTTTTTATATATGCCTGCCTGCGTGACACGAGATGATCAGCAAGCATGCAGATGCAGTTGCATCGAAAATTTGCAGCAGTATTGCAACACACACTCGCAGAGGAATATGTCTCCAATTAAAAGGTCCAGACGTTTCAAGTGGATATATGCGGATCGTTTAGGGCTACTCTTATTCTGGAGCCAACCCTTGGATCAAGAAGCTAACGCGCGGTCTTGTTCTAAACTAACCAAACAAGAAAATGTATTCTGCATGGGTCGATTGTTTCAGTTTAAGGATTGTCAATTATGTTAAGAGTTGAGTCTAACGTCGTGATATGTAAACCTAGCAAGCTAGTAAAAGTTAGCTGAATGTCCCGCATATTTGTGCATGCATCTATGTTGATTTCAGAACAATTTACCTTTGGCATTTTCGCCACAACTTTCTAACACATGATGCCCCGGTTTTATGATTTTAATGCATGAATTCAAAGCAAATTCAAATTCAAGTCAAATTTGGATATTATATTCAAAAAGATTAGTTGGGGTATATATCTTGTTATAACAATTCAAATTAAGTACATGTCTTTTAAAAATATATAAATCATATATATGTATAGTGTAGAGGCTAGAGGAGTATTCTCTTCCATTATCTAAAACAACATTCATTATTTTGTCATTCGAGAGGCCTATCTTGATGAAGTCGGACTGTGTGGAGGCCGTTGCAATGCTTTTGTCAAGAAGCTTGGATCGTTCTCGCTTTGCTCATAGGATTAGGGATACTCAGGAGTTAATGTATGGTAAAAGAGATGTTAGGCTACATAAGATTTCGAGAGACCAGAAGAGGGTTAGTCATGAGTTTGCGAGTCTTGGTAAACGTAGTGGCCAGACGGCATGCTGGCTTGGTAGTTGCCCGGCTAACATTGAGCCTATAGTCACTCGTGATCGTACCCATTCTAGTTGAGTAATATCATCTCTTTCTTCGAATAAAAAAATAAAAAAATAAAACAACATTCACGTGACCTCTTGCCCAATTGGATCCGCTGCTGCTTAATTACCTGAATCGCATGCATGATTGGCTAGCTTGAGTATCCAAAAAGGTTGCAGTGATCCCCTGCTTAATTGCTGATCGACCCTTTCTCTCCTCTAGCTAGCTCCTCGCGTGGATCGACCGATAATTCGTTCGTTGCGGTCACAGTCGCAGATTGTTAGGAGGAGACGGTTGACAAGAGGTAGCTGTTCTCGCTCTTAACTCGATCTCGCACGTACGTGTGGGTGTGCACGCATGCATGCACTCGTGCCATCGTTCGCAGCAGCAAACCTTAGACAGCGCCATCTTCAGGCTGCCACAACCTCTTCTTCTTCCTTCTCTAAAAAAAAACCTCTTCTTCTTCCTAACTATTGAGTCCAACGGTCGAGATCGGCATTGGATCGGCTTATAGCTAGCATTTTTCTCTTATGGGAGGGGTCTGTACCTGGGCCATAGCTAGGCTCGTGGACGCCGCTTTCCGTCTCCGGCCCACCATCACCATGCATGGCGTCGATGCCGCGAGCTCGACTCCCGAGAATTAGAAAGCGAGGAATGGAGCCCTGGCTCTGCACTGCCGTCTCCTTTCCTCCCCTTTGTCTGCAATGACGAATGACCTAGCGAGAGAGAGAGAGAGAGAGAGCAGAAGCGATTAATGATGGTGATTGGCACGACGTCGATGCGTTGCATGCACAGCATGGAACTGTATATAGCATGCAGATCAATACAGGATCGTCGCAACAGTAGCAGCAGCATATGCAGGAGGAGGGGATCACATCCCATCCATCCATCATCCCGATAAAGCGGAGGTGGTAGATGGAGAGAGAGATCCGCTGCTGCTGCATGTCTTGCCCTGTTTCGCATGCGCACGGCTGATGCGCGGCGATGACCGGCCCCAGGCTTGATTACGACCGCGCGCGGCGGTGGCTGCTTCCATGCATGGCTGATCTGATCATCAGCAGCTAGCTAGCTAGCTCCAGCCGGGCCCCGGCCCCGGCCAGGGCGCCGGCCATGCAGGCCCACACATCACGCGTTGTCGCCGTGATCTGTGACGTGTTGTCTCGCCCGACGCAAGCACGACGCCACCGCCTCTCAACTCAACTCAGCTCACTCACTTGACTTGAGTGAGTGCTGCTGCTCTGCCTCTGCCATTGGAGGGCTCCAAGCAGAGGGCGGCCCGGGCGTGTTGTTCTTCACGCTGTGCGCTTACGTTTTTTTTTATTTAGGAGATGGAGCAGGAGCTCTGCCAATTCATTATAGATGAAAGTTTTTACATTTATTGTTTGTACAAGCACGAGAAGTCTGGGACGAGGTCTGAAGTCTCAGACTTCAACACAGTCATGTTAATTACTCCCCCTCTATGTTGCTGCTAGTCGGATTTGGAAAAGCTCTTCACTGTTGGAGAATGTCTTCGCACGCGAGGTAGGTGACTTCCCTGAAGGTTCACCTCGTGCTTTTAAACATTAGTCTAGTTCGCTCCTTTCACACATTCCAAATGATGTACAAGACATGTCCACTCCTCTTTTACCTTGTTTTCTTGTTTTGGCCGAGGAGGATGCCCTTCCACCAAGAGTCAATTGATATGAAATCTGCAGGCTTTACTAGGTTGGATTCTTGTGCCCATTGACCAACAAGGTTCCAAACCATCGTGGTGAATGTGCAGTCTTTGTAAAGATGGGTGGAAGCCTCCATTGCGAGGAGGCACAGTTGGCAGGAGGGGTTGTGCGGCCATCCTCGAATTGCAAGCCGGTCTGCTGTTAGGATTTGATTTTGAAGCATGAGCCAAGCGAACACCTTGCATTTGGGTTCGACATTGGCCTTCTAAATCTTAGTGGGGGTGAACTTACTGTAGCTCCCTAGGAACTGAGCACCATAGGCGGAAGCAGATGAGTATTCCCCAAAGGCACAAAGAGTTCATTGGATGGTGCCTGGCTGATCAGGATCCCAAAAAAGTTACTGAGAACATTCCACAACTGCATGAACTGGATTAGCTGCTCCGGGCTATCAATCTTGGTGACTGAGATTGATCAGGCATGATCGTCCAATTCAGCCTTTACAGTGTGGTTCTTGCGTGTAACAAGTTTATATAGCTCTGACGTATAGTATCATAATGTTGTATTGCTAGTCTAAGTAGCACGGTGTACCGCGCAATTGCGCGGGAAATATTTTTAATTATTTCTAATTTTTTTATCCGTACACATGATATTAAATTAGTAAGGAAATAAGAATTCAGATCATCAGATTTAGGTACAGTTATGAAGATCTATCGGCTATGATCTGTTTAGGTGCAGTTTATGAAGATCTATCGGCTGTGATCTGTTTAGGTATAATTATGTAGATCTGTCGGCTGTAATCTGTTTAGGTGCAGTTATGTAGATCTATCGGCTGTAATCTGTTTAGGTGCAGCTATGAAGATCTATCGGTTGTGATCTGTTTAGGTACAATTATGAAGATCTATCGGTTGTAGTCCACTAATAATAAAAGGGTCCACCAAATTAACGATCAGATGTTTTGCTTTTTTGTGAGAATTTATAGTCTATCTCTATTTTTTCTATTGTATTCTACTTTAGTATATAATAGATTATCGTGTCAAAAAAGCGCCTTTACTCTATTACAGACAGTTATTTTCGCGGCGGCTCGAAAGAGATCCCAGTCTGATGGTCGCAGGATAGCTGAGTGTTTGATCCAGGACGTCCCGTGTCATGCATCGATACCACGGCCATCTCAAGCGCAAATGAACGGGGTTATGACAGTAGGGAGCATTTACCCGCAGGGCCGACGGCTGATAATTCGGACAAACGCTGTCTTTGCTTTTCCCGGAGTCAAATGGATTGGGTCCCATTTGTCTTGTTCTCGTGGTACGGTTTGCTGCGGTTGGTTGGTAGATCGGAGCGCCACCGTTTTCTCCTCTTCCAACCCAGATACTCCCGTGCCCTCGATTGTAACTCGCAACTCGCGATGCCTCGCAGGCGCAGCACAGAGCTTATTGCTTCCGTTTCCATGGGGAAATTTAGAGAGGAATTTTCGACGATGGAAGCCACCAATAATTTTCGACTCGACTCGACTCGATAAAGCTTGTGTTGCCAGGCCCTACGTAATCTCAGCGCACGTCCAGCCTTGCTGATGTTCCCTAAAGATCTTGGGCCGGCAAACTATGGCTCGAGTCATCCAGATAATTAGCCCCGCTACAAGAGCTCTCTTCCCCATCCAGAGCCATCCCCAGCAACACTTGTCGATTTTCTTTCTTCTTAATTCATACACATCGGATAGTCGAATACAGTCAAGTGGTAAACAGGAATGGAAGAGAACCGCGCGCATGAGAGTAAGCTTACCACCATTGGAGAGCATTTTCGCCTTGTAAAGCCAGCCCATAATCTTTTCCTCCGGAGGTTCTGGTGAGTGGTGAGAGATAAAGGTAAACAGAGATAGGATCAGGGGAAGGCACTCCTAGCATCCGGGAACTCCAAGAGGATCTCCTCTTGGCATCTGATTGGCATTGCCGAATTTCTGGAGTAATCCACATGTGGATCTCCTGGGTCTCAGCCTGTTCTTTTCAGAAAACATGCCATTTTGTAATTAGAACTCTATTTCGTCTTAACTGAAAAAAATGACATGCAGTTTTCTCTTTGTTCTCGAAAAATGGGAAAGAATTGGCAGCTTGCATATGATGAAATCGAAAGACTGAGAAGATCAAATTCTTGAAGTTATTTTGCCTTTCAAATCATTCGTTCAAACTTTATCAGCACCATAGATTGATTGCCCATCTTAAGTCAGGGCCTCAGGAGCAGCATAGTTCATTGTCCCCCTGCCACAGGGTTCCAAGGTCCAGGCTAGCACATTAAACTCCCAGTGTCCACCACCCTCATAAACCCTGCAGCAGCAGCAACAGCTCCAAATTAAGTTGCATATAGTAGAGACCAATGATTCAAAGGCACATATTACTCCTCATCATCGGAACAATCCTGTGAAAGCAACCACTGGAAGATTCAGGCTAGCTTTCCGTTGGATCATGACCCAGAAAGTTGCTCCCTCCAGAGGCTGTTACTACCATATTGTGCTGAGTTGTGCCATGTGCGCCTTCTGGAAGATGAGGAGTACTGCTACAATTTCTGTTACTGTGGACCATCCATGGATCTGTAGTGCACACATTGATAACTGGTATCAGCAAAGAGTAGTACTACTACTCACCACATGCAGGCTCTGACCAGTGATCACCCCTTAAATCCTCGCACCATAATAGCTACGACTAAGCTTATCTATATCATGCCAGGACCCTAATTAGCCAGGACAAATCTCCTTTTTCCTTTTGAAATTTTGCAGTAAAAGTCGAGGCTTGAGAGTCATTTGTGCTGAGTACAGAAATTACAGTTATTTAACTCCATTTCCCTCCACTAGTGCATTCCATTGAACAAAGCATGCACATGGCAGAAGCAGAGTGCAGAGAAGATGCAAATAATCTAGTGGTGAGAGAGTCTGAACTCTGAAGAGATCCATCATATTTGAGATCATTGGATCACTTCCCACTTCTTCTAAAGCTCCTGCTTCTTCTTCATTCTGCTAATTATCTCTGCATGCAGCTGCAGCTGCTGCTGAAATGCTTAATGGAGTAGTACAAGTAGCAGCAGCAGCTGCGGAATCGTAGTGTTTCTTATGCAGATGGGCAAGGCGGGTAGGTGGCTCAGAAGCTTCCTGACCGGCAGGAAGGACAAGAAGGGCAGGGACGAGGGCGAAGCCGACAGCCATTCATTTCCATCGACGGGGCAGGTGTCGGCGCTACCGACGCCGTCCGCGAAGGAGAAGAGGCGGTGGAGCTTCCGGCGTCCGGCGGCGGTGAGCGGCAAGGACACGAGCACGTCCGGCCAGGGCCAGCTTGCGTCCACATCGTCGCACTGCTTCTCCGAGGTGCTTGCGGCGGTGCAGGACCAGCATGCCGTTGCCGTGCCGGATGCCGCAGGCACCGCGGGCACGGCGTCGAAGGGGAGCGCCGTCGGTGACGCCGAGGAGGCCGCGGCGGTCAGGATCCAGTCGGCCTTCCGATCGTACCTTGTACGTGAAAGCTACGTTCTTGCGCTGCATGCATCGGTTGATGCCATGGGTTTGCGCGGTGCAGCGAAGTGAAAATCCATGGCTCTATGTGCAGGCGAGGAAGGCGCTGTGCGCGCTGAGAGGGATGGTGAAGCTCCAGGCGATAGTGAGGGGCCAACTGGTCAGGCGACAGGCGAACATGACGCTCCGCTGCATCCAGGCGCTCGTCGCCGCCCAGAGGCGCGCGCGCGCCGAGCGGCTGCGGCTCATCGACGACGGCAAGACGCTCGCCCGCACGCCGCGGCCGCGGACGAGCCGCCGGTCGCCGCAGCACCACCGCGCCTCCCGGAAGCCACTGGTGAGTGCCAACGATCATGGGATGCTGCGAGCCGCGGGCTTGGAGGAGAACGTGAGGATCGTGGAGGTGGACGACGGCGGCGGCGAGGCGCGCGGCGCACGGCGCAGCAGCTGCTGCTCGACGCCGGTGAGGGCCGAGCTGTACCAGAAGGCATCGCCGACGCCGTCGGGGCTGATGACGGACGGGAGCGCGCGGACGTTCAGCGGCCGGTTCGAGGAGCACTCGGCCTCCTTCTCCGCCGCGTCCGAGGCGAGCGGGCGGCACCACCGCAACGCCGACCAGCACGTGGCCGCCGCGCTGCTGTTCCCGAGGAACTACATGGCCAACACGGAGTCGTCGCGCGCCAAGGCGCGGTCGCAGAGCGCGCCGAGGCATCGCCCCGCGTCGGCGGGTGGATCCGAGGCGGTCCCGTCGTCGCCGTCGTGCGAGCGGCCACCGAGCGTGGGCGGCGGCGTGCGGCGGAGGGCGTCCATCGACCCGCGGGACCTCGACGGCGCGCGCGCCGGCCCCTCGCGCAACAGGAGCTCCGACGCGACGCGCATGGAGCGGTGCGCGTCGCAGGCGCGCGCGGGCGCGGGCGCGGGCTCGGCGTGCCAGTCGGCCGTGCGGCTGGACGGGCACCCGAGCGTGTCGCTGCCCGGCAGCGAGTGCGGGTCGTCATCGAGCGCCGTGGTGGCCTCGGCCGCCGCCGGGGCGCGCATGGCGTGACGATCGCAGAGCGCGGAGTGATGGCTCTGAAGTTTCAGTGGCTTTGGACCTTTGGTGTGTGTGTGTGGGTATGCTCATGTTTTGTTTTTGGTTTCTTCGTTCATGGCTTTACCGTCTTCGTCAAAGTAGTAACTAAGGCGCATCTATTTTTTGTCGTAATCCGGCGTCAAAGACGGATTCCGGTGAATACGTAAACCTCGGAATGATGTGTACTATGATCTTGCGATTACGAGGACTAAAATGTAATATCAGAATTTGTCAGAGAGCGTAATCGAAAAAACCCCGGATGGTGGTATATATGCAAAAGACTCGTCGAAGGCCTCACGAATCGTGCTCCGCGAAAGCCGAGTGGCCGGAGAGAAAGCGAAGCGGAGCGCGGCGCGGGCGGACGGAGCGAGCCGCGTCATCGATCGATCGCCTCCTCCCCCCACGCCACCAGCGGCCTGGATCGGAGATGGCGGAGGAGGACGCTGCGGCGGAGGCGGTGCAGCTGATCGACGGCGAGGGCGAGTTCGCGGCCGACTCCGCGGAGCGCTTCATGGCGGCCGCGGGCGTCGCCGGCTGCGGCCTCTCCTACGCCGTCGTCTCCATCATGGGGCCCCAGAGCAGCGGTATGTACCGACGCCGATCCGCCGATTCGAATCGGTTGACGGCGAGCTCGATCGAACGCCGTGCTCTACTCACTCGACCCATGCGCGGCGCGAGCCACCACCTGTTCGATCAAATGCTCAAGCTCTCGTGAATTTTTCTGGACATCTGTATTGCAGCCGATTCGTTGCGTGCCCTGCCCAGGGCATTGGAGTGGTCGGCGCGCGCATTTTGTCGATTGGTCAAGTTAACCGCTCACGTTGGTGCGGTTGTTGGATCGAGTTCATGCATGCGTGGCTGCGTGCTTGCATGCGCTGCTGAGCGCTGCCGTTGGTTGGTGTCAGATGGATTAGTGACGCTACTATGCTGTAAATTAACGAGTGGTTCAGTTGGTTTTAGTAGTATAATGGCAGGGAACCAAGTGCATGTTACATCATACATCATTCCAGACTCAAACTGGCAGCATAAACGAAGTGCTAACTAAGAGGCTAATTTCATCATTCATGAAGGGGTTGCATGGGTGGGTGATCGAATTGTTTCCTTTGATAGTACATTGGTGCAAATCTGCAGTGCTAATGTGTGCTAGTGCTGTTAAAGTAGGGTGCTTGTGCATATCTTGTTTGAAGCTGAGCTTTGCTGTTGCTGACATGAATGAAACATCTCAAGCAAAATGTAGGACCATGTTTTCCCATAGCATCTCATCGTCGCAGTCCACAGATGCATGTTGTGAACAATGTCTAATGATAAATTTATTATATGCCTTCTTTTCTCGGAGGTTACCTGTTTGTCTGCTTTGATATTAAACTTTAAGTTGTTATTTTCATCATTTGGCTAATAGTCTAACACTGAAGTTAAACATGCATTCTTGGCTGATTTTTGGGCTTTCTGTCCTTTTTCACAAATTGACAGTACATAGTTTAGAATTTATATTCATCTTAATTTTCTTATTTTGAGCAGGAAAGAGTACCTTGTTGAACCAACTCTTTGGAACGAATTTTAGGGAGATGGATGCATTCAGGGGAAGGTATACCAAACAAAAAAAAACCCGATTATAAGCTTGTGTGTCATGTTTCTTATTTTATTTTCTCTGTAATAAATAATTGAACAACTAGTTCTCTTTTTTTCACTTCCCGCTTCTCTATCAGGAAATTGCAGCTGTCAAAATGTAGGATGCACTGTTAGATTTGATTTCTGTTTAGGAAAAAATGCTGATGTTCTGTTTGTTTCTGTTCTTAGGAGCCAAACTACAAAAGGCATCTGGATAGCACGCTGTGTTGGTGTTGAGCCTTGTACTGTTGTATTGGATTTGGAGGGTACCGACGGAAGAGAAAGAGGAGAGGTATGCTTACACAATTTAATTTCCCTGTTCAATATCTTCAGCAAAACTTTTGGAATGGCAAGTACAATGATAGAGAGCTGTTGGGGGCATAGGTTGGGGGTTTTGCATACTTTGTAACTATGATTGTTCTTCTTACTTGATATGGTTTCACATAACAATTAGCAAATGCTAGCAGTTAGACTTAGACCTAGCCCAGATTAGAAATATATAGCACTATAATTTTTCTCTCTTTCTTTGAGTTTTTGTTGGCCAGCCCAGAAAACTTGAGACTTGGATCATGGAACAGGACACGTTTAAGAAATTATACCTGATATTAACATAATATCGTTTTCTTTTGCCGTTTATGCTATGTTACCTAAACAAACACAGTCAGGTTCAGTTAGTATCAGTACTTCATTTCCTTCCGCGGTGATGACATTATCTCTGAACAGCTCAAGCTTGCAGAATTTGGTTTACGAATATTGCTTTGGCAATAATATTGCATTGCCATTTCTTTTGGCTTTCCTGTCTCCAAATAAGAAATGTAAACACTGTTGATCCTCCAATGAAAAAAAATGGAATTAACCTGCTTGATTAGTACTTGCATGAGTTGAAGCAACTTGATCATGGCCTGTGGATGAGGCTTATTAGACATATTGCTGGAAGGAAGTAGATACACTATTTTCTGACACATCTGTATTTTGTGCCTCATTTTAGGATGATACTGCATTTGAGAAGCAAAGTGCGTTATTTGCTCTTGCAATTTCAGATATAGTTCTGATTAACATGTGAGTCATTCTCTATGATCCAACTATATGATGCTGGGCTAATATTTTGATATCATGATAACTTTCCCTCATGGTTTATAGATTGAACCTTTAGTTCGTGCATGTACTTACTGCCTTTTTATTGTCACCATGTATATGCCTATAGGTGGTGCCATGATATCGGTCGGGAGCAGGCTGCCAATAAACCACTTCTAAAGACAGTATTTCAGGTACAGAGGTGTAACCTCTCTGTTCTTTCAGGTATACCCTTACTTGCAGATGGGATATATAGTCCTGATGTACTTGTCACATTTGGACAACTGGGTATGTAGGTCATGATGCGTTTGTTCAGTCCGCGGAAGACGACACTACTATTTGTTATACGTGATAAAACTAGGGTTTGTGTATCCTTTGTTCTCTTCCTTTCTTGAGCATATTTGCTACATGTTTTTATGCAAGCTATTGGAAATATAATCTTTGCTCCATTTACTTGGGCCAATCTCAGACACATCGTTGTTTTCATGTAGACTCCACTTGAACATCTAGAACCAGTTCTAAGGGAGGATATTCAAAAGGTGCTGGTATCCTCTTTTGTTTTCATCTTCTTTTCCTAGTTTGTTGGCTCTCTGTAGTTCTAATTCTGTCACAGATTTTATCAGATATGGAACTCAGTTGCTAAGCCAGAGGCTCACAAGGACACCCCTCTCAGTGAATTTTTTAATGTGAGCTTTCTAATTTTGTTATGCAGTCTTGATTCTTTTTGAAGATATTACTGATTATAGCATTGTATGTCATTATGAAGGTGGAAGTCACTGCATTGCCTAGTTTTGAAGAAAAAGAAGAGCAATTCAGAGAGCAGGTACTTAAAAAATTACTTGAAACTTGTTCTGTAAAGAAAATTTTCTACATAGAAGTATAACAGAAAGTTCCAGAAAAAGGGGGATCTGAAGACATTATGTTTCAAGCACCTTACTTTTACCTCGACCAGGTTCAACAACTCAGGCAGAGATTTGCAAATTCAATTGCACCAGGAGGTCTCGCGGGTGATAGGAGAGGAGTAGTTCCTGCTTCAGGTTTTTTGTTTAGTTCACAACAGATTTGGAAAGTTATCCGAGACAACAAGGATCTTGATCTTCCTGCTCACAAGGTACACTTCTCTTTCCTGCTATGCCCTAAGCTCTATGCTGGATCAGTATCACATGAATCATAAAGGATTACGGTCTATAATCTTGTTGTGCACATTAAAATCCACATAAAATTATATCCAGCATACATCAAGAAATTCCTCTAAGACCTTTTTATTTGTTAGAAAAAATGTCATCCTCTGTTTTTTTTTGTGTGCATGTGTGTGTTCTACAATCATATTTTCTGGAAAAGAAATGGCACGGAAGTGCCTTGTAGACCTACATTATTCTAATCCTGTCGATGAATGTTTTCTCAAACCTTTTTGCTATTCCTTAAGAAATGTGTATCTTGCTAATTATATTAAATGCAACATGAAATCAACAATCGACACCAAACATCTCAAATATGATCAGTTAAAATAGTTAGCAGGGATTACCAACTTAGATGTTATGCTGAGATAAAGTAACATGAACAATTTAGTTGAACAAACAACTAAAAACTTGTTTGTTGATGATTTCTTTCCATTTTTTCATCATGCAAGGTAATGGTTGCTACAGTTCGGTGTGATGAAATTGCAAACGAGAAGTTTGGCTGCCTGATCTCAGATGCAGTAAGAACTTTCCACATAAAGATCCTTTAAACTTTGGAGATGTTTCGGGTTCGCTAATATGTTTGCGATCTCCTTTAGGAATGGCTGGATTTGGAGAATGCTGTCCAGTCAGGTCCAGTACCTGGTTTTGGGAAACAACTTGGCTATATTGTGGACGTTCACATGCAAGAGTAAGCCCTTATGTGATCTAAGTTGTCGACACTGGTGGTTTGTTGAACGTGATTCCTAGTCCTTGCAACCTGGCAAGCAGTTAGTCTAAAAATATAAATTTGGTCACATAGATGTCTTTTATGTTCTATACATCTACCAGTAAACTGATAGACATGTACTTCACACAGAAAAGCTCTAAAATTCCCAGCACTCTTGCCCAATTATATAAAAATAAAATAAAAAGCCTGTACCGAGATATTTACCTAAAAATTAATATCAGTTTGCCTCTTCCTTTTTTTGCCATGTTTCTTTTCTCTGACAGAATCACCGAAGTATGGCATTGAAGCTGGAAGCTGCTCACTTTACTGTTTTGTCTTAGTCCTAGTGAATCCAATATTTAGTGCTGACATGAAACTTCAGTTCATGAATAAAACTGAGATGTGAATCACTATTTTTTAGGTACGAGAAAGAAGCCGTCTATTTTGATGAAGCTGTTAGGACAGCAAAGCGGCAACTGCTGGAATCTAGAATACTGAATGTAAGGCACTCTTGTACATCAGTATTATTTTCCCACTGAAAAAAGTATATCACCTTGTGAATTAATGTTTTTTGTAAGCACTGTGTAACTCTGGAAATTTCATCTTGTGTGGAAGAGCATATCCTAATATTCTTTGTTGCACAGAAATACTGCTAATAGTTTTTTGGCACGCACCATTTCTTTCCGCTTCCTTTTGCTTTTGTGTCTAATTTTGTCCCACATTCTGTGCAGCTTGTTCAACCTGCATTCCAAAAAATGTTGAGTCATCTACGTACTAAGGCTCTTGAAAAATTTAAAACCGACCTTAATCTATCTCTGGAGAGTGGAAAAGGTTTTGCAGCATCTGTTCGAGACACTACCGAATCCTCTCTCAACGAATTTAATAAAGGGTGTGCAGGTAATTTTACACTCTTGATAATTTTTATAAATATTGTGTACCCAATGATGATAAAATTTATGCCAGCATTACTGTTACATTAAAGGATGTAATAGCCATCGCGTACTTGATTGAAATAGTCTGGTACTCTGATGCCCTGCAAAGTGAAACAAGCTCAATTTGCTACACTTGAAGTAAGAACATTAAGTTTGTCTAAAGCTGGTGTACCTTTATGTGATGATGTCGCATACTTTTTTATCCCTAGATCTACCTCATGTGCCTCTAAGATATGCAGTTTGTGAGGCATTTTTTCCCATTTCTTTTTGCGTACCAATCCTTTGAAGTGATCCTGCAATCTGATATGTCTTTCTATTCTAGATGCTGTACTCAAGCAAGCGGATTGGGACTACTCTAAAATACTAGAGAAAGTTCGCCGTGATATTGAAGACCATGCACTTTCAATTCGTGAAGACAAGCTATCAGAACTGAAAACCCGTGCTAAGGTTAATTATGGCAAGCTAGAAGAAAACCTTTTCTTTATTAGCTTCTCAATGCATACTTCTCTTCTGGATATATTTTTGGCACATGCATGGTAATAATTTAAGTTTTGTGTACATGCAGGAGAAACTAAGAAAAGCACTTGCTGAACCTGTGGAGTCTCTTTTTGATGCCGCAGGCCAAACAACCTGGACATCAATAAGAACGCTTTATAAGCGTGAGACGGAGGCCCTCCTGCCAGAGTTTCTGAAAACCCTTTCTGGATTTGAAATGGAAAGCACATCGTCAGAAGGAATGGTGTCAAATTTAAGGGATTATGCACGGAGTATCGTGGAAAATAAAGCTAAAGAAGAAGCCAACAAAGTTTTGATGCATATGAAGGAGAGGTTGACAAAATTATCTATTGCCTGTTCCTTGTACCAATGAACTTTACAACCTTCTGATAAAGTTTCCTGTTATTTCCAGGTTCACAACGGTGTTTAGTCATGACAAGGATTCAATTCCAAGGGTCTGGACAGGAAAGGAAGATGTCCGTGCAATAGCGAAGGACGCTCGATCTGCTGTATAGGACTCATGCCCTTCTAACATGACAATCTCTCGATTTGTTTTGTTGTTAAGTGCTCTTAAACTTACGTTGCAGGCTCTCAAACTTCTGTCTGTATTGGCTGTCATCCGCTGGGGCGACAAGCCAGATAGGATCGAAAACATTCTCACCACAACACTTCTGGATGCTTCTGTTGCATCAAAGGGTTCAAGTTCTTCTTCTGGTGATCCACTTGCTTCGACTACTTGGGAAGAGGTAGCTTTGTGTTTATTTGCTCTCCATGCACCAAGAAATGAAAGTGCTTATACCGAGGAGCGTGGAACAATTGAAACAGGTTCCTCCAAAGCATACCCTTATTACTCCAGCTCAGTGCAAGTCATTGTGGAAGCAGTTCAAAGCAGAAACTGAGTTCACCATTACACAAGCAGTATCGACGCAGGTGTGCATTCCATACCATATAGCTTTGGTCTCAGATAGTATATTTACCAGTCAGAGATTTTCTGCTAGCAAGAAAGTGTCATTCTGAGAAATGCGTAGTTTGAAGAATTTAATGCCCCCTCCATAAATTGAGTCACTTATGACGGTGTGTTCTCTTCCTAGTGGGTGAAATAGCGTCCTATTTTCTTATCTTTGACTTGGAATTTTTATCTTCCTCTCAGCAAGCTCACAGGCGCGGTAATGGCAGACTGCCTCCTCCTTGGGCGATGGTTGCTATCGCTGTTCTTGGTTTCAATGAGATCATGGCGCTTCTGAGGTACTTAGTTCATTAACTGCAGTATGCGCATGAGTTCTTTACACAAACTGAAAACAATAACATGGCGCTGCCATTCTTATTCTGCTGTGCAGGAATCCTATATACCTGTTCTTGCTATTTGTGGGCTATTTACTCGCCAAAGCTTTAGCAGTGCAGCTAGATATCGGCAGAGAATTCCAAAACGGCGTGGTAAGATTTTGAACATTTGATACAAAGTTGAGCTTAGGAACTATGCTATTTTTCTCGTTTAGTATGTTTTACAAAAGGTACTTTTAAAAATTTCAACAAAATGTCAACTAATTCCATACTTGCTATACATCTATCGATTACTAGCTATGTTGCATCAGAACAGCAACATAGTGGTGCAGGCACGAGTTCAGAGACCAGAAAACTGCATTTCTTATTGAACTACCTCGCCCAAATTTTTTAAATTAAGAACAGTAGGGGAGGACCCTGCTACAATACATATTAAAATAAAATAAAGAGAGTACAATATAAAAACATGCGGAAGAAAAAAAATCCAAAGGACTAATAAGAAGGCTAACAAGTCTAGGACATGGACCGATCTAAAAACTATTAAGATTTGAAGTGATCTCAACCAAGGAAATACAACCCCAACTGTCAACGGAACTTCACAAGACCACTTTCTGAATCAAAGCTTATGACAAATTGATTTGATCCCCCCTTTTTTTTATGAACAGAGGAACTAAATTGATCTTATTCTGCAGGTTCCTGGGATTATCTCTGTTTCAGCTAAACTACTGCCTACAATGCAGAATCTTCTAAACAAAGTCGCCACTGAGCAACAACAACAAGGGCAGCACCACCACCCTCCGGCCGCAGAAGTTCCGGAGCCACAGCCACCACCACCCCCGCTACTCCTGAGCCCCAAAAGCCCAATGAGCGAACTGCGGAGGCTACACATGCCGTTGAGCCCGGTGCGCAGGGCAGCATCGTCTCCGTCACCCTCCTCGCCCTCGTCACCCATGGCATCACCCAGGAAAGTTGTTGAGGACCAGAAACCAAGACGAGCAGTAGAGGCTGACAACGAGTCCAACAGTGCTTACTCGATAGTGTGATCCTGGGTTAGCTGATATGTACTGTCCAGGTGGAAGGTATGAGCAATTTGTTGTCCCCATTCGAATGCATATAGCACTGATCACAGTAATGATCTTTCGTCAGTAGATACCCAGAGAGAATAATGTAGCACCCTTCTCTCGCAAATTTTGTAAGGAGGGCTAATTTGTAGAAATGGACAAACAATTGTTACCAAATGCCATTTTATCAGCATGTAAAGAAGCATAGAGGAAGCTACTCGGTTGGAAACGTAGGACATGTCCAGTGACAAGAATCTGAATCAGACGTTTTAATCCTTGTCAGTATTCTAATGTTTCATGATATAATATAATGGTCGCGATTGTGAAAATTAACACGGGCTGTCAGAACCAGGATCCTAGGCGCTGATATTTTCATTTGTGTTGACAGGACCATCGTCCTAGTGTCTCATCGTATGATCATGGTAGGATGGTACCTTGATTCAAAAGATTATAAGGTTTGAACTAGTGTCTCATCGTATGATCATGGTAGGATGGTACCTTGATTCAAAAGATTATAAGGTTTGAACTACTATTTCTATTAAATAGTTCTTACATGATCAATATCCTACATAGGATCATGATCGGAATGGTCTCACAAGATTGTAGGATCCATACAAATCGAGATCCTAACACCCATGGAAACTTATATAATATAATTATTCTGTACACAGTTAATTAACTACTTCTAGGTTAAACAGTTCCCAATATTTCCAAAAGAAAAACACTTAGTAATGACACTCCTCAAGACTGAGGCTGCAAGGGACAAGAAGACTGTTCTCTACATGGTATTGCCTCTGCGACGCCTGCATGGAGCCAAGACATGCCCCATGCTCGCAGCCTCCCAAGATCCATGCACCCATTGTTTTCTCTTTTCTTCTCCCTTCTGGCACGGAGATAAATCACACATGCAGGTGACTGAGTGACAATACGGGGCAGGGCACATGGAGAGATTCGGCTTGTACAAACCCCAGGTGTTGTTTTTTTCCTCACCACATGGCCACTGCCCGTTTGGTAGCTAGCTAGCTGTGTGTGAGATGATCACAGGACATGGTTTAACTTAGCTAAAAATCAAGCATCCACAAGGCTAGGCCAGGTACATGGTATGTGACATCTATCCATGCCACCGTGCATGCATTGGTAAGTCAGAAAAACATAAATAAATGTCTGTCTTTTTACATATAATTGGAGTGGCTCAATTAAGCAGTGTAATGAACTTGTTAAGCAGAGGAAGATCAGGAGATCCTAGCATAGGATTCTTCAGCCTATGCTCAAGAGAATAGGGACAGGGACACACCCAGCATACTGCCAACTGGACCTCCAGCCCTACAATTTTTAGTAATACATGATTGCAGGTGCAACATGGTTACAAGGCTTAAGATCTTGCCAGATCCTGAATTCAACTTACAGTTCTATTACTACTAGTCTACTAGTGAACTTGGGCACTAGCTAACAAGTAACCTTAAGTGAAGGCAACACTGAGATGGTGTTGCCTCCCAGCAGCTAAACTTGAGTCCTAATACCGTTTTAACTACCTGAGCTATGTTGCGCACTCCATTACAAAAATGGCGATTATGGAAATGCCTAGACAAAATGCTACGATGTTGTCTCCTTGAAACTCTTTGTGAGCCAGATGGCTGTTTCCCTGGGAGATGCTTTCTCGGGGCCGAAGGGCTTCAGCAGGATCCCCAGCTCATCATACCTCTCCTGCTGCAACAGCTGTGCGCTGAACTCCAACAGCCCTTCCAGCGCCTCAGCGCGCTGCTGGAAAGACGAAGTGTCGAACCGCTGCAGCCTGGAGTCGTTGGACCCTCGGCTTGAGGCAGCGGTGGCGTTGCGGCCTGAGGAGTCGCTCCCATTGTCCCCGTCCGTGCGAAGTACCTGGATTGTGCATTTGTCCTTGGTGATTGACCGATTGATGAAGGGAGGCGTGGACCACGAGCCATGAGCCGAAGAGTGCTTGTGGATCGGGAGCAAGGGGTCCTCGGATGAAGCCAGTGGGAATTCCGCGATCCTGTCGATGCGAGGTGCATTCACAGAGACATCTGGGGAGTCAAGCTGGTCCAGAATGCTGATGCTGCGCTTGCTGGGTGTTTCATATGTTGGCAGAGGGAGGGATACTCTTCGAGCCGGTTGAGTGCTTTTGTATAGGGGCATTGTTGAGGGCAGCTGTGAAGGAGGAAATGGGCGCTCGATGAATATCAGGCCATTTGTTTCAACAGGAGCAAAAAGGTAGCAAGTCATGCACATGCAAATTCATGTTAAAAGCCAAAAAGTAACACAGAGATAAGCACATGCACCATGACATGACTTAATAACTACAAAACCAAGGGCCGACTGAACATAAGCTTATTCGGATTAACATCAAAGCTGTATGCAGCCAGCATGTGCGTGCTACATTGAGGACCATGGCACTTTGCAAATACATGGATAACAGTTTATCAGTATTATAAGAGCGTAAAGAACCTGGAACAAACTCAATGTGAAAAATACCTCAGCACGGTTTGATCTGGTATAAGATGTTTTCGGAGTTTCAAGCCGATTTCTACTTGTGGATGTCTTGGCTGGAGTACTCTTGGGAGTCCTCACGATGCTTGATGTCTGCGTTATGATTGCTTTACTGGTAACCTCGTCCTCAACCTGACTGCTGTCAATGGACAACTCTTTGACACTCTGAGTAGTTGTATATTCTTTGATGCTCCGCGTAGAGCTAACAGAATTCCGCTCAGGAGATGGTTTGCTAAATGTTACAATCCTCTGATTTCCCAAAGAGTTTCTCCTGGCCATTCTTCTGCGCGCAGAATCAGTTACATCATCAGGAAATGTCATCTTCTTAACACTGTCAGTCAGAGACTGATGGATAGGAAGTATATTGCGAGTAGGACTAGATTTCAATTGGACTTGAAACACATAAGGCTGAAGCTGCGGATGTTTGAGCAGTTCTGCAGCCTGTACAGGTCATTTAGTGGATATTTACATCAGAGAACAAATTTGCAACAACACAAATAATAGATTAGCAAAGACTACGAGGGTATCGAGGAATTACGCTTGGTCTGTGCTCTGGACTTTTCCGCAGCATGCTTTAATAAGTCCCCTACTGCATGAAGGAAGTAGAATTTTGAGAATCATGCTCCATTCGGGTAAGATGACAAGAAAAATGTAGTGAGAAACAGAAAAAACTTGCTAAAAAACTTACAAGGGACCAGAATATTTCGTGGGCAATGGTGATACTATTGACTTAGTGATCTTGTTTATCAGAGCTTGCATGTCCTGCCAAGAAATGATGAAACCAAACCCTCATTAACTTCTTGGGTCTTACATGATTAATAGGACAGAGATAGTAGTCTAAATATATAATGAAATAGACTTGACTACAGCATATATGTACTACAATGAGAGTTAGTTGTTAGGGAAGCAACTTGTGTATTCCCATAGGCTCTAGGCCAATATATACTACATGTACATGTATTGTATAAGGAAACCTAACACAGCTAGAATATGAATACCATACATATGTAACATTTGTAATAAGTAGTAACAATCCCAAGTTTACTAATGTAATAATAGGACATAAGAATCAAAGACATGCCAAATAAATCTACTTAAAAAGCAGAAAGTGTTCAGTAGGGTACGCATAACGTTATTTTGTAGTTTAACCATCAAGTTGAAAAAACACAAAGACCAATTACATGCATGGGCATCTAAAAGGCAAGGTAGGACTTACAAACGCTTTAAATGCAGGCCTGAGAGCAGTCATTTCATATATACAACATCCTGAAACAAAAGAAATTT
This sequence comes from Stipa capillata, assembly GCA_019208055.1. Lineage (NCBI taxonomy): Eukaryota > Viridiplantae > Streptophyta > Magnoliopsida > Poales > Poaceae > Stipa > Stipa capillata. Next base: position 1,388,223 of record JAGXJF010004511.1, read on the forward strand.
AAGTATTGAATCACAAACTTGCTATCTAGGTCTGGAAAGGTGATTTCTCACATAGAAATGGCACATACCTAGAGACCAAATATCAGACTTGCTACCATATGGTATATCAGCAAGAAGTTCTGGGCACATATAACTTGGTGTTCCTACCACCTGTGTTGAGGCCAATATACTACTAAGAACACTATCGAATATGTACAAGAAAACCAACAAATGTTTTGAGTACTTACAGAAGATGCGAGATCATCAGAAGTCAATATTTTTGCAAGCCCAAAGTCACCTGCATTTGTTTAGATTTGGAATTACATCATTATCAGGATTGCTAAACTCATACATAAAGCATTGTACTTTTCCCGGGACTAAGCTACGTACCGAGTCTTATAGTTTGGTCTCTGGCAATAAAAATATTGGAGCACTGAAACAAATGTAGCAGCTTCAGTATACATTATTACCATGCCTTAAAGATAAGTGCCATCATATGCTCCAAATGGAGCAGTGTTACGGACCTTCACATCTCGGTGAAGAATGTGATTTGCATGCAAGTAATCAAGAGCCATAAGGAGTTGCACAAGCCACTTGCAAAGCTTCTGCAAAATGAGAGAATAGTTGAAGGTGTGCTCCTTAGCGGAACAAGCTAAAGATGTTAAAATGAAAGCAAGGCAAGAACAATACCTCCTCAGAGAAATAGGTACCGTTAGCTCTTTTAATAGCTTCAGCCCTGGAACAGTACATATTGTGTTTAACTACAGAGACTTAAAGTTTGTGAGCGAAAATATACTGGACATCACAGAAATACATACATGTCTCCTCCCTGACAATAACCTATAACAATGCAGACATAGCAACCCTAAAAGTTCAAAGATAAGCAGGATGAGCGAAATGCATAACAAACAAAAATGAAGCTATGTCACCCTGCCAACTTATTAATTTCCTCCTTTCCTGTTTCACCTACCTTCTCCACCCATGAATCTTTGTACTCCACGATAAAAGGATTTCTCACTGTCGCAATAAGCTGCATCTGCATAAAGGACATATCAGCTTAACTCAGTAGAAGACAGCATAACACAAGACAATACATCTTGCAAGTTCAGAGCTTCAGATCAGTTTCATCACTAGCCGAACTAAACTCAATAGCATCCTCATGACAGTAATTTATTACACAACCAAATCTTGGCCACATCTAATTATTCTGTACCAAAGATGACATCAATAAGCTAGTCTTGCTGAACAAAAGGGTTTTTCTTTGAAATCATAACTAGGTACCAAACGATGAAAAATGTAGCTTATGAAGATTCAGTATAAGAGGCTTTACCTCCTGGTGGGCAGACCGGCGAGTGCGGTCGGTTTGTCGCGCAAGCCGTATCTTCTTCAGGACATACCTGCACGACACACAGAGCTCCACATGATCAAAATGACTGAAACACAACTGAGCCCAGAAGGTAAGTGAAGGGCAGTGCCGGTCAGCCTCACTTCTTCTTCTCGACCTTGTGCCGCACCAATAGCGCAGAGCCAAATGCTCCTTTCCCAATCTGCTCCAATACCTCATACTGATCCATCCTTCTGGAGCCTGCCCGCAGCTCACACACAGCAAAATGCTTTTTTAACTGTCCTGGAGAAGAAAAAGATCGGTACTTTGGTCAAGAAATGGTGAAGAATGTGGAACAAGAAGTGCATTCAAGAACTCCACAACTCCAATGTTAGCACATGGCTGGCTCAACATACACTCTAAACTAAGGAAAGTACCTTCAAAGCCTTAATTCCAGCACAACTATAGCTAGAGGAAAAAAAGGGAAGTATTTTTCAGAGAAAATTAAATGGACAGCAAAGTTGCCACCACTGCAAGAAATATTTTGGGGGAGGAAAACGTGAGCTCACATGAAGGTAAACATAAGAAAAGACAAGCGATCCGAAATTACGGATGCAAAAGCGCTTGGTGACAAAACTTGCCGACAGCTCTTCTAAACTGTTCTGAAAAGAAAAGAAAAAGGGTGGAGCTTTGGATCGAAATGTCAACTTCAGGAGCAAATCAAAATTCAAGAGATGGGGAGAAAAATCAGCCCCAAACTCCAAGTGCTACCAACTCCGAATCAAACCACTCCAATAATTTATTCACCGAATCTCAAATGCCAACTCCATGAACACAACCAAATATTCAACGGGAGCAAAATGATCCCCAAATGGCGGCGCAGAGGATTCTTGATCCAATTCAAGCCACCAAAATCCCCCAAACAAAAAATACATCCCCGAGGCAAAAAGCAATCCAATCCAAGCTCTGGAACCTGAAATGCCAACTCCAACTCTCCAAGAACTCAGCGGAAAGGCCGCAAGAAACAAGCACTCTCCTGTCAGGAAGGGGCAGGGTGTGGTGGACTTACAGCGTCAGGGACGCAGATCTCGCCGCATTTGATCGGAGACGGAGACGGAGAGAAAGAAGGGGAGAGCTGCGAGTTGAAGAGGCGGCGAGGGAAACAGAGAGAGAGATAGAGAGAGAAAGATGGGGTTTTGGATGGGTTCAAACTCGCCGAGAGCCTCCTGCTTTCCAATCCCCAAAAGCTTATATAGCCCAAAGGCAAACAAAGGAAGAGAAGGAGATGGCCTCCGACGAGAGAGAAAAAGAACAAGGCGAGAGAGAGAGAGAGAGGTGAAGGTGATGGCAGTGAAGAGGGAAGAGGGGAGAGGGGGAGTGGGCCCCTGTGGTGTGGTCAAATGGGTGCCTTTTTATTTTTGAAGGATTTTAAAATTTTCTTGGATGGCATCCATGGCACGTTGAGAAACAAAAAGGAGTCATTAGTGTGAGTGTGGCTATACATAATGTAGGATGCAGTTACATTATGTGGATGAACTTTAGAGCAGACATATAATCAGATGAGAATTTTAATGTTGTTTTAGACCCGGTTTGGAACGCAAGAGTTCTATAGGAATTTTCACGATCAATACTAACACAACTTACAGTATCATATAATTAGCCCCTGATTACTATATACCAAATTTTTGGTGAAAAAAAGCAGTGAAGCATTTTATAATCTACACAGATTTGCAGGCATCTTAAACAAAAGAAATGCATGTACATGAAGGCCATTGCATTTAGCCTTTGTTTGGCTTCTTGTAAACTGAAGAAAGAGATGCCTAAGAGATCCCCATTTGGAGCTCGGGAAATTTTCTCAATTTTGAAAGGGTCTCTTTGATTTTCAATATTTTTAGAACTTACGAACTGAAAAAAACGTAGAATTGCAATGTTATACATCTTTATATTCTACAGGATTGATTGCGACATATGGAAATTATAAAATAGAGTACTGAATTTTTTTTTAAGAATTACAATCCTACAAAATCAAACAACACAAATTGGAAAAATTCCTAAGATTACAACTCTCTAAAATTGCTATGAAATCCTTTGAATCAAAGAGTCCCGCATAGCCGAATAACTCTTTTCGAGTGAGTCCAAATCAGGGGCAAATCAAATTCGCTAGCGTCTTCCTTCGTTTCTTACCCTCATTTTTGTAGTTCTGCTCCTCTGCTTTTGGTTGCATACCATCTATGTTGCCATGGTGCAGGCATTGTTCCATGTATCACCTTCTTTTGACGCATCATCCAATGCTGCTTGGTAAAGCAGCTCGATCGCATTCACGTTTGTTGCATCAAATTGTTATCTAGCTTCTCGACCAGTTGCTCTCAGTGTTACTTAACGTGCATGCATTACTGTTACAGAAGAAAAGAGAAGCACCAGCATTAGGATTTGCAAGCACTGGCTGTATAGATGGTTAAGTCGCCATCGTCCTACAAACAAGCGCCAAATGCACCACTCAGAAACACCATGTGAGCCATTATTCTGCTATTTCCGTTCCGTTAGGTTCGGCTTGTCCTCGCACGTATCTGTCCATGCAAACCCTTTTTTCGTGTTCATGCAGGAAACAAACTTATTCGTGAAGGATTTCTCGGAGCATGCCGTGTGCATCGAGGAAGGTGACTCTAATACTGTTCCTATTAAAACCTAGAGACGTGTGCAGAATGATCATCATGAAAACCCGTCAGAAGTTAGCCATAGCTCTTCGGAATACAATCTAAGCAATGCAATGTAAGGTGGAAAAAGAAAAAAGTAAGACTAAACTTTCTCTCTGCTAAATTCTTTTATAGGGTAAAAATTAAAGGATCTAGAGAGTCGTGAAAGGGCGACAGTCTTTAATATCTTTTTGAGTTGTGCTTTAAAGATTCATGATCAATTTTACCAAATCTTTTTCCTTTGTCGTGATTGATTCGTCACCTATATTTTGGTACTCTCCACCAGATTCATCCACAATCTTTGTATATACTGTCCACGCTCGTTCTAATCAAAATCAGATGCTAGTGTGCATGAGAAGAGGTATCAAAGTCTAACTAGGTAGAGTAAATTAGAAGATTGTCATCACATAAGCCCATGTTTGAAATACGAGAATTTTCTACTGCTCCTCCTGCGAGAAATTATTCGATCTCTGTGAAATTTCTACAAGATTTATGAATATTCACACATTCCAAACCTTCAATACAATAATTTATGCAAAGAGAAGAAATTGGAAAAGAGAAAATACCGTATGGATCATCGGCTGCACTGTACATATTATATACGTACGTAGGTGCATGAAATGGAATCCGACAGGGACTGGACTGGGTCTCTCATGGAGGGAACACTGGAATCCAATGCTCATCTCGAATTAAATACGACCAAAATTAGACGCATCTGATGATACGCGATAGAGGCAGCCTGAGAGAGTGACGGTACGTACGTACTTAACCTTTACTACTGTATGTACTTACAAATAACAGTAGGAAAAAGAATGTCAACTCGAGTCAGATTTATTGCTTTTGGTTCGGTCAGTTCTGAACCAGAGTAATATGTGCGCATCTTGCATATGTATCCTTCTTGAATAAACATATTTTGTATGAGTCCAATTATTCCCTCCCTAGTTCTTAACACATTCCGTAAACCCTATCTCCTCGACTTGTTGATGTCATAACTGTATGAACTAACTGCATCCAATAAACCCTACGCGCCACTTCATGTCGCCTCACTGGCGAGCATCGCCTCCCGATGTCGCTACTGACACCGAGGCGACATAGCGCCTCCCGCCTCCTATTGTTTTCCCTTTCTTCCATCTTGATGGCTCACTACCACCTGATCCTTTGCACCGACTGTTACTCGAAACCCTTGTCATCAACCCCTCTCACTAGTACAGAAACTCACATTCACAATCCACATCAACAACGGGTATCCTTGTTCTGTCAATGAAACTTAGTGTCAATGACGGGTCAGAGGGAGAACCCGTCGTTGTAACTTCACCAGATGCCTGCGGGCTTTCCCGCCGAAACTATCAATGACAGGCCAGAAGTAGAACCCGTCGTTGATGACTCTTAATGATAGCCTACTTCGAGGTCTATGGTTGATGACTGTGATCATCAACGACAACCAGCTGGGCCAACCGTCAGTGATCTGCGACTCGTCATTAGGATGCTCCCCCGAAGTTGTGCGATGGAGGAGATGAAGCGTTACCTATATAACCACAAGATCTGCGACTCCTCCACACAACCACGCGCTCTCTCGTCTTCCTCTTCCTTTCCCCAAAAGCCAGTCGCTTTTTCGCGCCATCGTGCAATGGACCCCGCAGGTACCTCTTTCGGGTAGCGAAAGAGGGAGGCATCGCCTCCTGTTTCGCCGACCCGTGAGGACAACGCGTGTACCAACTTGACACTCTCCCACAACGATGGATGCACTAGAGTTCTCTGACTATGGGGACACCAAGGACACCCTCCTCTTTGCCTTCCTCGATCCCGTGCAGTACTCTGGTGCCTACGTCGTCCGGTATATCCTGCGGAAAAATTTCTGCAGTTACACCCACTACTGCAGAATGGGCTACCAGTGACGGGCCTAAAAAGCCCATTAGTGACGAGCGGGCCGGCCGTCACTGGTAACTCGTCACTGGTAATGGGCTACCAGTGACGGGCGGCTCGCCCGTCACTGGTATTTTCATACCAGTGACGGGCTCTAAATTTCGCTCGTCACTAGTCTGTTCACACCAGTGACGTGCATGTCATTTCCGCTCGCCACTAATATTTATATACTAGTGACGAGCTCTCTCATTCTGCCCGTCACTAGTAACGTTTTCAGGATTAAAAAAAAATACACGGCTAACAACGGACGAACAATTTAACGGCATGGCTAGCAGATCTTCTTGCAGAAGCACTTGCGGGTGGCGCGATCCAGCTTGCACTCACCGTCGGGGAAGCTCTTCGTCCTGCACACGTTGGCGCAGTTGTTGCTGCTCAGGCACGAGCCCTTGAAGCTGTGGCTCTGCGACAGGCAGTGCCTCGCCTCCGCCACCTTCGTCGTCCCCATCTCTGCACGAACAAGAGCGTCAGCATTTACAATGCATTGTAACATTGCACTACAGATTAACAAAAAGAATTTGTAATGCGTTGAAACATAGTACCGCGGGGACGGCCCCGGTGAAGTTGTTGTGCCACAACTTGAGGACCTGGAGGGAGCGGATGTCGGCAACGAAGTCCGGGATGCCGCCGCGGAATCGGTTGATGTACATGTTGAGCAGCTTGAGTTCCCTGAGCGCGGCGAGCTCGGGTGGGATCTCGCCGGTGAGCGCGTTGTTGGAGACGTCGAGGAAGTTGAGGGCGGTGAGGTTGGCGAGCTCACGTGGGATGGTGCCGTTGAGCTGATTGGTCTGGAGGTAGAGCGTGTCGAGGCTGGTGAGGTGTCCCAGCTCCGGTGGGATCTCCCCCTGCAGACCGCAGCTGGCCAGGTCGAGGTGGACCAGGTTGGTCAGCCTGCCGAGCTTGCGTGGGATGCCGCCGTCGAACTGGTTGAAGTAGCCGAGGGAGAGGTGCCTGAGGGTGGTGAGGTTGCCGAGCTGCGGCGGGATGGTCCCGGTGAGGCTGTTGCCGGTGAGGGACAGGAACGCCGCGTGGATCTGGATCTGGGCGGGGAGGGGAGTGTGAGCGCTGCTGGAGCCGAGCGCGGAGGAGATAGGAGAGAGGATCTGGATCGATGCGGTGCAGTGCGGGGGAATTTTTGGGGGCGGCGATGGCGAGCTCTGATCTGGATCTGATCCAGATCCAGGCTGGGGGGGGGGAGAGAACGAGAGAGAGAGGGGGGAATTTTTCCCCTAAGTCCCGGGCTGTATATATGCATACATTACTGTGACGAGCGGTTTGGGGTAAAATACTAGTGACGAGCACAAAAAAAAGCCCGTCACTAGTAACTTATTATCAGTGACGAGCTTAATAAAATGCCCGTCACTGATAAGCGGGACATACCGGTGATGAGCGACCATACGAGCCCGCCACTGGTATAGTACATACCAGTGACGAGTGTCAATAAGTGCCCGCCACTGGTAATTGCAAAGTTACCCGTGACGAGCGGAAATTTCCGCCCATCACTGGTAATGCATTACCAGTGATGAGCACGAATTTTTTCCCGTCACTGATAATTTTTTCAGTTACCAGCGACTATCTTTTTGTGTGCTCGTCACTGGTAAAGTGGCGGCTATAGCAGTTTCTGCAGTAGTGACCGTTTCGTCCTCGAAGCTCACCACGAGTCAAGGCATATCCTCACCCGCTGCGAGCACAAAGCAGTCGTCCAGCGCCTCCACGCAAAGTACATCTGGTGGGGCTTCAAACGTGCGAGCTTCCTTAAAGTTGCTACGATCTCCCCTCTGATGCCGGACCCTATGGACAAAGATCTCTCACTGAGGAACTTTTAGTTTTTATTTTTCTCTTCGCATTATGTACTAGCCTAGTACTAGCAATACGTAATGTCTGAACTATGTTTCCTCTTTGCATTAGAGGCCTTTCGTTATGTAATGAATTATGTTTCCTTTTGTATTTGAATTCATGATCTGTGTTTTTGCGCATGCAAAGAACTAAACTCTGCACAGCATAGTGCGCAATTAGTTCTGGAACTTGTCATCAACGATGGGCAGCCCAGAGAGCCCGTCGTTGATAGCTCTCATAGGAAAAGTCGTAGCGCGGGAAACTGTCGTCGACGAGCAGAAGCCCGTCATTGATAGCTCTCTCTCCTATGTGACTTAATTGCGCCGGTGTCGTGCAGTTGAGAAATGAGGAGTCGCGCAGTATATGAGGAGGCGCGTCAGCAGGCGGCGATTTTAGAAACGGAGAGTCCCGTGGTATCTGGTGGGCGGCGGTTTTTAGAACACAAAGAGTCGCTCTTGTGTCTATATATACGTCTTCCTACTCTTCTTCGTCCTATCTGCAACTGCGCACGCCCTCTGTTCTTCCTACCCCCAAAGCTTTAACCCTTACTCTCTGGCGCTCGACCGAGCATTGTAATGGCGGTTGCGATAGCTCTTCCAGTGCTAGGAAGCGCAAGAGGGAGTAGCCTCCTCCGGAGTTGCCTCATTTGGAGTCGCCTCCTCCGTCGCTGATCAAGCATGTAGGCTCTTCTGACAACTTGGAGGTGCGCATGTGCCATGCAATGGTCCAAGCCATAAAATTGGCTATGGACAAACGGATGGCACCCTCCTCTGTGCCTACGCTGAACTCATACACTACTCCAGCGGGCAAGTCTTCCTCTATGTGCTCACGAAGAAGTATCCGGGAATAAAGTAAAAACTTGAAGAGCACGAGCCGAGGCGTTTCATCGTCTGCTACAAAGACAAGAGCGTCATTAAGCGCCCCCATGCAAAGTACATCAAGTGGGGCGACGACGAACGAGTTAGCTTCTTTAGTGTCCATATGGTGTATCCTCTGGTGCCGGAACCCCTTGACGAAGATGTCCCACTACAAAACTTTTAGTTATCTATTTTCCTTTTTTAATATTTAAGAACTATATAAAGAATTATGGTTTCTAAATTATGTACTATTTTAATTATATATATACATATATATTTTGAATTATGTGTTTGAAGTTCATAAAAAAAAATTATGTGTTTAAATGCATGAGAATCTGAATTCAGTGCAGTGCAAAGTACTGAACTAACTGAATCTGTAGTGCGCATTTTCAGTTAGTTCAGTCTCTGCACTGCATTGGAAAAAGTCATCAACGACGGGCTTTGGAAATGGCCTGTCGTTGAGCTTATCACCGGAAAAATCTTAAATTTATTTAGCACAAGAATCAGGAGATGCCACAACCCTATTTTTTCTTATATAAAAGGACACCTCCTACACCGCCTCCGATTCCACCGCAAGCCATACTCCAGCGCCTCTTCTCCCTCTTCCTATAGTCCACCAATCTCCTCAAGCCCCTCTTGCGCTCCGTCAACTGGTGTCGATCTACTCCAGCGCTGTCGACCACATGAGGAGGAGGCGCGCGTGCTCGACGCTGGATCTAGAGATCTGGGAGGATGCACACCCGCTAGCCACCGAATCTAGATATCCGGGAGGATGCACGCCCACCGGCCACTGGATCTACAGTGCCCCGACCACACGACGCCGCCTTCTCCTCCCTTTCTGAAGGTAAAACCTTTAGTCCGACAAGTTATGCCTTCATCGCAGTCCTTGGTTGATTATGCTAATGATGAAAAAAGACCCACTAATAAAATTGTTCACAAATGCAAGGATTCAGGGTTCAGAGTAAGGTTAAAATCGTATAACCCCAACTCTAAACCCTACATCACTGAACCCTTGTGATGTGCGATTATTTGTATGGGTATTATTCAAAGGCATTCTTTTAGTATCCTTACCTCGTCCAATGATGTGCTACTATCTAGGTTTTAGGGTTTAAGGCATCGTGTTTATTATTTATGCTAATGATGAAAATGACCACATATGCATAATGTTCATGTAATGTGCAGTGAAATATAGAAACTGTTACGGATTTACTTAAATCAATGACTCATTCTACAAGAACTTGCTCTACTGTACAAGTGTTACATCTTAGTGGCTATAATCTGATGCTACTTTGTATCATCATGTTTAATTCATCTTGATGTTTTTTTGGAACCCGTCTATTTGTAATGTGCCTCTAATGTGTAGTGAAACAGCTATTGAATACTATAAATCATTTTCTCTATTTACTCTAAATTTGTGATTGTCGTTTTCTTGTAAATATGTCATCTTAGTTTACTTCATATCCATCATCGCCTTTGTGATGTCACGGTACATTGCACAAGACCTTTTTTTCCAATAAAGTGTCTTGTGCAGTGTCGCCAAGATGTTCCAACGATGATGATGCTGTGTTTCGGTGACATTGTACAAGAAAAATCGATGACGGATCCGACGCCTTCCGTGAGTGCACAAGATGAGTTTCTCTATCCTGAACAACCGCGAGAGCCGGTGATGCTAACCTCATCGGTGATCTGAAGTCTCAAGTAGGTATGAACCTTTCAAACCTCTGAACTTCTTTTCTGATGATATTGAGTTTCTCACCTAATCGATGTGGGAGCAAGTTCAAACTCTCCTTGTGGATACATATTTCGAGGGATCTGACAGTCTCCATACGTATTTCAATCTTCGGTATATCTAAACTCTCCACTAGGTAATAAACCTTTCAAACCTCAGTACCTCGTTTCGGATAATATTGAGTTTCTCATCTAATCTATGTACATTCTTTTTCAAGGTGATGGACAAAACACTTCCTACTAGATTGATTAACCTAGGTCGAATAGAGCGCTTCTGGCTAATGGAATGATGCAATCATCAACCAAATATGGGAACAAGTCCAGTCCTCGATCCTCCTCGCGGATACACATTTCAGTGAACCTAACGATCTCCAGGTAGTAATAGGCTAGTAGAATCATCAGCCAAATGTCTAAATGCATATATTTCAATACATCATGTCTATTTGAAACTCTTCTTGAGCAAACATTTAACGAAGTTCAAATTACATGTATGCTGATTTATGATGTGTGGTGGAATAATTGTGTGAATATGTCAACTGTTTCTCAGAGGGCATTGTAGCAGTTCTCGAGACTAGCTAAGAGCAGGAGAAAAAACTATCAGGGTAAAGCCGTCATCAACGACGGGTAGTTTAAGATATTCGCTAGTGAGGAAAAACTCATCAACGACGGACCATAGAAATGGACCGTCACTGAGGGTATAACCACCAACGACGGGTTCCTGATGAGCCCGTTAATCTAGACGGAGTCATCAACGACGGATTGTGAAAGTTACCCGTCATTGATAATTCTCTTACTAACGACGGGTAAAATATCCATCGTTGATGACCTTGATGACCTAAGATTATCAACGACCAACGATCAACGATGGACCCTACATCCATCGTTGATCAAGAATTTGACCCGTCGTTGAGCTCTGTAATAGTGTCTCCTCCCTTTGATGGCCTTTTGACAAATAATGTTCAAGGTGATTAACCATCCATGCAAAACTGCAAATATAGGAGCGAATATTTGCAATGAAGACCTTTACCTTTTTGACTTTATCCGTTTCTCTTGACCAGAGTTAAGTCGAGCAAAGATTCATTCGTTCTCAAGCTTTGACTGCACCACTGGTCTCTCGTTACTTACTTTATTTGCCATCTCTTTGTTCGGCAGATGGGATAACCTACAATGCGCAGGCGCCACCGGCCCACTACCGCGTGGGTCCCACCGAAACTGATGCTGTTTACTTCACCGTCATCCTCCTGAAGCAGCATATATAATACGACAATTTTAGGCTGTGTATTTACAAGCCGCAATTAATAAATTGTGTTTGGTTTGTTGACACACTTTTTCATCAATATATATTTTGTCAGATCCAAAATGTATATAGTTTTAGATATTACCACGGTATCTAAACTGATACTTTAATCATTAACTTTTTTGAAAATATATTATTTTAAATAAAAATTATTATATGTTACGAAAATATATTTAATGATGGATCTACTAGCACAAATTTCTTGTTATTGATGTTGACAGATTCTTTTATATTGATGGTCAAACTGTGAAAATTTATTCTAAAACTACAGATATTTTGTATCAGAAAAGTACCACTTGTCGTAGTGCTAATTTTTGCTAACCGCACTTGAGGCCAAAAAATAAAATAAAAAACTATGTCTTCAACTGTGGCATGCAGCCATGCCAAACATGCAGCCAAACTTGCCATGTATTCCCTCATGTTGAGCAAAGACATAGTACTAAGAAGTTAGATTCTGTTTGGTTAAGCTTTTTAACAGCTTTTTATTGGAAAAAACTCTAGTCTAACCGAACAGCTAATTTTTGAGCAGTTTTTGCCAATAGTAGCTATGAGCTTTATAGTGTAAATTCAGTTGTTTAAAAAAGCTGGTTTCCCCCATTTTTTTACATTATGCTGAAATTTCGGGATTCATTTTTAAAAATATTGTATATGGTTTAGATCAACCCAAAGCCATATATTCACTTTTTCATAACCACAACAATTTTTTTAAACAGTCAACCAACAACAATTTTATCAATAGCTATAGCCTCACCAACAGGTCCTTACTATCCTTGCTTATCATCGCAACAGTTAACCCTTGAATGCATGCAGACCTGATTTACCTTAAGTACCTCGTAAACCGTGCCAGGTTCTCTCGTCTACAAAGCCATAACTGGTCGCAAGAAAGTAACAATGAGCAAAAGAGAGAAAAAAAGGAAAACGCTACACGCTGGCCTGCCGATTGAGAAATTCCATCGGCCTTCACTTGAGCCGTCCATCAAACGAGATCATATATAACGGTTTTGTGCTGTCTATATAAAGACGCCATTGCCTAACCCTAATTCATACCTCACAGCCACCGCCCCCCGGGATCAAGTGCCGGCGCCGCGCCCCCATCGTCCTCCGCGCCGTCGTCGGCGTCTTCGTGGGTGGCGCATGGGATGGTCGACTACTGCGCCGTCGTCTGCCTCTTCCTGAAGCCAGCCATTTCGTCCGAGGAGCTAGCTGGAGACACGATCAAGCCGCCTCACGCCGTGTTGTCATTCATGGGGAGCTTCTGCAAGCCGCCGCTTCATAGGGAGCTTCCACAAGGCGCTAAGCGGCGGCGGCGGCGGAGGGACGGCGGTGTGGAGGGCACTGCAGGGCGTGGCTCAGGTGAACTCGGTGGTCAGGGTGCCCTGGATCGGCGCAGTGCTGAGCCGGTGGAGGCGGTCGGCGTCGCTGGACAGAGACGACTACCAAGATTGATTTGGTTCATGCATGCATGCATGGCTATTATTAACATGAGACGACTACCAAGATTGATTGATTTGATTCATGCATGCATGCATGGCTATCATTAACACGTCACATTCATGCTGCTAGTGTTCACATTGCATATTGATTCGGTTGTTCATGTACTGGCACACTGATCGGTTGTTTGTTTGTATTTGCTGTAGCTGGGTTAATTTGGTGTGAACAAATGATTATTATATATGAAATAAAGTTGTGTTGTGTAGGAAACAAAATACTCGGATGAATGAAACACAAACAAATTAGTCCGGATGAACGAAACATTAGTTGATGTATTGGTTTGACAAATTTGCTGCCCAAGTTATAGTAAAATGTTCACCTCTCACTATGTAAATGTTTCAACGTCGCCATAACAGAAGGAGCCCATGGTGCCAAAAATCTAGAGACTTGAATCATAAATTTCCCAAAAATCCAGAATTGTGTTGTATACATTCCACTGTTATATTGGTTCAAAAATTTTGTTGCGTAAGGTTTAGTAAAATGTTTCCCTCACACTACGCAAATATTTCCGCGTTTCTATAACAGAAGGAGCACATGATACGTCATAATATGGGCATGCCAATTTGTTGCTGAAAATTAAACCAATTAAATTCACAGTTTGTTTCCTAAAATTTCGGGATCAGTTTTCTTAAAAATCAGATCTACAACGTGTGTTTCCATTGTTGTATTGGTTTGAAAATTTTGTTGCGCATGGTTTAGTAAAGTGTTTCTCTCTCGCTATACAAATGTTTCTATGTTGCATTAATAGAAGAAGTACACGCTATGTATTACATGTAGATAGTTGTCCATGTTTCATATTATCCCTACATTTGTTTACTATGGTCACTAAAATTGTTTCCCGTAAATTTAGCTAATCAGGTTTATTGCTAATTTTATCGTTACATCCGATAGCTATGCACTGTGCCGATAGAATACACAAATCGACATGCCGAGCCGATTTGTAGCGGTCGCCAGGAGATCTGAGAGCACGACATGTCGATGCATGCACTTTTGCCCGCTCGCGGCCGCCTCCATAAATCCATCGGTCACGCGCGCCTGTGTACGTCTGCATGCGTCATGCGTCTTCTTTTATGGTTTCATCTCTCTCCTTTCTCCTTGTACCATAGCACGAATATCTGTTGTACGTCGTAGAAAAGTCAATCTTTCTTTTTGTTATTCACGTCGTGTAATCATAACAATACAAATTTATTATATATAGATTATTTTTAGTGTTATCTCTAACAATAATTACTCACAGTAATATAAAAATATGTAACAACTAAAATAAAATAAGATGTATCTAACACAATAAAGAAACAAGTGATCTCATGAGTATGAAAAAATCATGCTTTCACCGATGGAAGCTAACATTCTATCTCTCCATTGAGGTAGCTAGTAAAAATCTTACATATCATTTTTAAGAAAAGACACTACGTTACACCATTGTAGATAACATAAGATCATGTATTATGCTCATAACAATTGGTATTTTTCAGGGCCAAGCAGTGTGGCATCTATCCAATTAATTTTCGCTTACAGGATCATCGTCGACGTAGCCAGAAACTAGTGTGCAAGGCTGGCTGGCTGGCTGAACTTGCAAACCTGGATCTACATGCTAATTAAGCATTTGAGTTTAGGCAAAACAATGGCAAATACTTGAGCAGGTACCAGCATCTTCCTTTCCTTTCTGCTCCACGTACTGTTCGTCAACGGTGAGGTTGCTGTACTCCCACGTGCAAATACTCTATGTTTTGTGAATATAGTGACATTTTAAAAGGTTTTTTTTATAGTATCTCAGTTCATAAATAGATGACTTTTAAAGAACATATAGTTAAAAAAATTTCACTTTAACTAGTAATACATACAAAATTACTTAGATTGGTAGGTGAACATAGCATCATTATATTTATCTAAAAAATATTTTTACAATATTATAATTCTATAAATTTTTACTAACATGTAAGTGTGCAAAGTAATTGGTAAAGTTGTATGTTAAAGACTGTGACATGTCTAAAACGTACATGTAATTACCAACGGATGTAGTACTCCCTCTGATCCAAAACGTAAGCAATTTTAGAATATCGGAAAGTCAAATAATGTTATGTTTAACCATAAATGTAGAAAAATTACCAACATTGACAACAACAAATTGGTGCACCTAGATCCATCATAAAATATATTTTTTATAATACATAAGTATTTTATTTGAAGCAATATATTTTTAAAATATTGATGGTCAAAATATTATGTTAGAGACCATATCAATGCTCAAAACTACTTACATTTTAACAGTATTTATAGTTAGTTGTATGCTAAAAATTACCGCATATATAATGGCAAGCATGGAAGTTAACTAGTGTAGTTAATCTTCCTGGCTCTGCCACCGATTGAAGTGGCGTGCAGAGCTGCAGGCTGAACTGAGTCATGCATCTCATCCATTACTACAGGCGAAAGCTCCCGTTCCACGGATCACTGCAGCTGCATGCATCGATCGCGTGTGACGGTGTAAATACGTTCCTCACCAGCCATTAATAACATCAGATCAGATCAGATGAGCTTCGTCGATCGATCACATGCTTCTTGCTAGCTAGCTAGCTTGCTGCCTTGGCCAGGCAAGCGCTGCGCTCGCCGAAACAAACTGGACGGCCACCGAAAGCAGTCATCGATTGCAGGAACAGATGGTACAGATGATATATACAGTGCATTTGTCTGCACGACTTGCACTTTTTCGGCGTATTTATTTGTGGATGCACTCTACTTTGGTGTGCATTACGTGTACATTCTTTTTCCGCGTCGCATTTGTAGCAACTGATGCTACCGATGATTAGATATCAGGCATCTTTTTTTCTGATGGGAATATACCAACAGATATTATGTTGTATTATTAATGCTGAAAATTTCCACGTTAGCCGGAGAAGGGAGAGAAAGATCTATGCGCAATGCTTACTTTGGGCAGGGCCATGTCATAACGATGAAGATCAATCAGATTTTACAACTATAATCATTAGAGTTGCATAGCATCTGCCTCGGAGTTGTGCCACAATTCAGCTAGTCATAGAGAAATCTGATTTCAGAAAAGGAAAAGACGGAGACATTATATATCACCGGATATTCATGGTTTTAATTAGACGGATGCAGGTATGGCTGTACACTCTTTATATCACATCATCAGACTGAAAAGCAACTGATGGTGATATATCACTTGCCATATTTCTAGGGCGCACCATCATCATCATTATCCATATAGATGTCAGGAGTCATCAGGGCATAACAAAAAGTTTTTTTATAAGCACAACTAATTGTTCAGGACAGAATTTTGGTATGCTTCATCAGAACAATATTGTGTGGTCAGCCACATAATACAATAAACCAGAGCAGAAGCATCTAAAATATACTGGACGAAATGTCGATGAATGAAAGAAATGCACTAGCACAATCCCGCCGGAGCTTTGTATACACTGGAAAACACACCACTTGACTGCAGACAGTAAAAACCACGGAGCAGCAAAATTGGAGTGCCTGGGTGTACAGAAAACCGATACAGATTGGCAGGTTACGAAATCTGGCATGTGATTCTTCCTGCACGAGAAAACACCTGCCCCCCTTTCAACCATAAACACGAGAGGAATTCGATCATGCATCAGGGGTAGAATCAAGGAGATGCCGACTGCCCATTTTTCGCTCAAGTTTCTTTGAATATACGAGGAAGGACTTCATGGATAGTAATGTCCAAGGGCTCAGGGCTCCTGCAAAAGTATTAAAGCAGAGACATAGTACACTATATAAAAGCTTGTGATTACCATAAAGAGCAGGGAAGTGTGATGGTTATATAACAGCTTATGAAAGCAACCCCAAAGGCATGAGTGAAGGGTCACAAAAAGTGCTGAGCGTCACAAGATGGTGCAAACAACTGGGACACACAACACTGATATTGCAGAGTTGAACATAAGGGGATACATGGCAGCTAATGCAAGGCTAGTACTTTTGTTTAGTATTTACAAATAACGGTTGGATTCTAGAAGAATATCCACGTAAGTGCATTATTGTTCACATTCTGGCAACCATGGTTGTTTGAATCTTGGCAATGAAATTAATAATGCAATGGCGCACACAATTATGACTAGTTTGATCATTTGATTGGCGTGTTGACTAACCAAGGTTGTCTATGGCCAGAACTGACTAACCTAAACTTAAGAGGAATCTTAAGGGATCAGCAAAACTTTAATATAGATAACATTAATAAAATCCTAAAGTAGGCAATGATGATAACAAGCTACAATAGGTACCTATTTGGATTAAATTTTAACT
The DNA here is from genome assembly GCA_019208055.1 of Stipa capillata. Lineage (NCBI taxonomy): Eukaryota > Viridiplantae > Streptophyta > Magnoliopsida > Poales > Poaceae > Stipa > Stipa capillata. The sequence goes on from JAGXJF010004511.1 coordinate 1,405,635, forward strand.
TGAGAAACTTTCAAATGGTCAGGTCACAGGTAAATGTAGACACAAGGATGTCACGCAGAAAAGGAGAATTACCTGCACAATGTCCGTCCCTTTTCTGTTGTGCTAGGAACAAACCATATCTTCCGTAGAATTGGTGATTCAAATTGTACAAAGAACCCATCACTCTGGTCAAGCTTCCATTTTCTTGATCCTTGCCCTTTCCAGACCTGTATATGACGGGTCATGTTAGTCTCATCTTTTTCATTCTGGCACCCACAATACCATGTATGATATAAATAATTACCACAACAATATACACTGATTTTTCAAGGAAAAAAGTTATCAGTGCAAAGGATGCAAAAACAAACTATGGAAAACATAGATCACATCAAACACATAAGAGGTAAATTGAACCTGTGGGTATGAGATGATGCTCTTAGGTGCCACCATGCAAGCAGCCTTCGAAAAAGAATCCTCAGAATATTGCCGCAAATATGCAAAGCAACTGCTATGAGTGTGGGGTGACTCAAAGGCCTACAAAAAAAAAGAGAGAAAGCATAAAAGTGTTGATAAGTTATATATTTGGAATAGAAGTTATAAAAGAAAATTCAACAAATACAAATATAAAATTAAACCAGATCCTTAGTGCTTGGTACTCTAAAACTTCAAGAGTTTGCAATTGTTTATGCACTGTATAAGTTTATGTCAAGCAGGAGAATGAAGTGTCCTGAAGCAGCATAATACCTTGTCAATGTTAACCACTGGTGCATATTTTTCAGTATCAGTCTTCTGATCATCAAGAAGGAAATTGACCCTTGCATCCACTTTCCCTGTGTCATGCCAACCCTTAATTGCTGATTCAATCACATTGATAACAAATGAGAAGATAATTTGTCCCATTTCTGCGTCTCCATACTTTGCAGCCTGAAATGGAAATACATACATCTTAACACATACATGATGAAATGTGTTTTGTCTACCACAAGTCTTTTGTCTTCTGTCATTTCTGCAACAGTCAAACTAATAGCATGAAAGACTTCATGCACTTGATATAGTCCACAAGGTGCATCTGTATATACATTTGCATAAGACTATTACCTTGATTGAACATTTGTGTATGAAAATTCTGAATTGGCATGCTAAAAAATTGCAACATCTAAATTTGAAACAAAAAGAAGAAGAAATGATCCTTCACAGAATGACTTACTAGACACAAATTTTTGGCTTGCTGTTTCAGCACTTGTATAGGGGTAGCAATGGCATTTTGGGGAAAATGTTATGCAGCTTAAAAATGAAAACAGAAGGTGCACTCTCCCAAAGAACATTATGCTACATAAGGCCATAACCATAAAACTCACCAGCTCGGTTTTCAGTGACTCCAAGTTCTTCCGTATGTCAACAGTGGAACGCATGTTCTCCACATCAAGAGCTCGCTTCTGTTCCCTCGCTAACTGAGTAAGCCTCTTGATTTTTCTCGTGACTTCTGTATTTTGTGGATTGTGCTGCAGAGCTATTTGAAAAGCAGATACTGCCTGCACCAGAAAATAATACAATTACATCAGACATAGTCTTGGTTTTATGGACATAACATAACTAAAAGAAATGGTTCATCTCATCTCAATAATTTAAATTACATAAAATTTGAGATGATATTTGGAGAGCTCGGTCAAATGAAGGAGAACTGAGGCGTAGTTTAAACAATTTAGCCAGAAAATACAAGCACTATATGTGGGCGGATGAAAATAGCAGCAATGAAGTAAGGCCATTGTATGGTTCAAGCACAAAATAAAAGCACCATTAGACATCAACACAAGATAATCAAGTTCAAGAACAAGCCGTATCTTGGTTTATTGGAAACAACAGCATGTATGACATAATATAGTAAACTGAATAAATTAAAAAAATTTACGAATACTTCGGTTCATCCATCATCAGTTTCACTACAATGAACATCAACTGAGTAGTCATCTGAGCTACATCTTCAGATCTTTAATTTTGATAATTGCGATCAATAAAACACTGTTTAAACTACGAATTTTCTGAGCGTGATTGTTTCTCAACTTGTTATAAGCCTATAACATAGTAGACATGGTCAAAATTTACAAGACAGAAAAAGACGACAGGATAAAATCCCTCTCCTCTGTTGATCAAAGGTAATAAGACATTTGCCTTTTTAGTCTAACCTCCTCGTACTGCTCCATGGCCTCCAAAACACATCCTTTTCTGAAATAGCCCTATATCACAAAAGAGGATAGGCTGTGAAATATGATAACAGAATAAATTACAACAGATAAAGCAGTATGTAGTTTGGCATCTCTATACCTTCTCCCATTGTGGCTTGAGTTTTATTGTCACCTCAGCATCAGCAAGTGCCTTATTAAGCTTAACCAACTGTAGAAATGCAGCAGCTCGGTTGCTGCATGGATTTAAATAAAAGGGATAATGAGATACAACATAACAAACTAAATTATGACACAGATACTCTTAAGTTGCCATTCCCAATTTTGTCAGCTATAAGATACAATGCAATCCTTCTTTACTTTATTTTTACTAGCAAACAAGTCTTCCCAAACTGTTTGATTATTATATCGTAAGACAACGTGTCTATAATAAATTCCAACTTACCTTCTCAAACAGCACTTACCCAGTGATTTTTTTTCGGGAACACGTCACATGATTGGCAGTTCCCTTGATCTATGCGCAACAATAGACCCTCCTCCTCCCCCTCCCTCTATGCAGTTCCCTTACCCATCCCACATGATTAGATGGTCTAAGATTCAGTCTCTCACCTGAGATCTGAGGTGCTAACTGCATAAACCTATTAGTTGGCTTGTTTAATTTCCTCCACATTCATTCTCCCAACATGCCTCATTTCACAATACTCTATCAGAGTATGGGTTTATGATAGAATGAAGAACATCGACTCAACCACCACCAACACCAGGTAAGATTTACCCTAACTGGAACCGGGCATATGAAGTAAAGACTCTCTTCAGGCTTATTCGGAACATTTCAGGCAGTTCCTGTTACACGTATCATGTAAGAACTCCCGAGCTCCAATAGATAAGGAAGAAGTAAATGACACAGTCTTGGTCATATTTTTGTCTCTATTTTTGTTTGGAGCAGACAGTACTGGCCATAGCGGTTTATTATATGATTGTGAATATTAATTGCATCCAGAAGTAAATCCTCTTGAGCCAATGACATTGAGTGGATTTTCTCTGTCTTGGCATGGATAAAGAGCACTATGGAAGTTGCTCATTTTGTCACATGTGTGCTGAACATGCTGCATGCTAAAGCTCGGCAAACATTGTATATCAGTGTGCTATATCACAAGAATGTGCACATATACGTAACATTGGATTTTTAGGAACCACACAAGCCTAATTTGGAATGACAACAACTTCCATAGTAATGTTATGAATATGCAACCTGGATCTATTGCACAGCCCAATGGGCATATATATAGTACAAGGTGACTTGGAGTACAAGGAAATAGACTCCTATACCAATACGACTAATACAACATACTATATCTCTAACACCTCCCCTCAAACTCATGGTGGATCAACAACACTGAGTTTGGAGAGGTAGAAGCTGTGCTGAACCCGAGTCTGTGCCTTCGTGAAGAAATCAGCCAACTGAAACTCGGAAGGCACATACTGAAGAGCAACAACCTGATCCTGGACCTGAGACCTCATATAAGAAGCATCAACACCAATATGCTTGGTGAGCTCGTGCTTCACTGGGTCTCTAGCAATACTGATGGCACCAGTACTGTCAGACAACAGAGGAGTCGGTGTAGTGAGAGAAACACCAAAATCCTCAAGTAGCCACCGTAACCACGTAACCTCCGCTGTCAAAAATGCCATAGCTCGCAACTCAGCCTCTGCACTGGAACGGGAAACTGCAGTCTGTTTCTTCGTCTTCCAAGCAATAAGAGAACCACCAAGGAAAACACAGTAAGCAGAAAGAGAGCGACAATCAGAGGGATCGCTAGCCCAAGTAGCATCCGAATATGCCTGAAGCTGTAACGAACTGGAGTGTGGAAAGAAAAGACGGCGAGAGATAGTCCCACGAAGATATCGTAAAACCCGAAGAAGGTGACTGTAGTGAACCTGAGTAGGAGAAGAGACGAACTGACTCAGAATGTGAACTGGATAGGATATATCTGGACGGGTGACAGCAAGATAGACAAGACTCCCGACAAGGTGACGATAGCGAGTCGGATCAGAAAAAGGCTCACCATCAGAGGCACGAAGATGAACATTGAGTTCCATCGGAGTCTCAATGGTGCGCTGATCAGTAAGGGAAGCCCGATCAAGAAGATCGTGGATATATTTCTCTTGGGATATATAGAAACCATCAGAAGTAGATGTAACCTCTATCCCAAGGAAGTAGCGAAGAGGACCAAGATCAGACATAAGAAACTGATCACTAAGACGAGCCTTGACGAAGGCAATGTACTCAGAATCATCTCCGGTGATGATCATATCATCCACATACAAAAGAAGAAGAGTCCGACCACGAGACGAAGTGTGGACAAACAGCGCAGGATCATGAGCACTAGCTGAGAAACCAGCAGCAGTGACCACAGAGGCGAAGCGCTCGAACCAAGCACGAGGGGCTTGCTTAAGGCCATAAAGAGAGCGACGAAGGCGACAAACCATGCCCTCAGGAACAGAATACCCAGGTGGGGGGTGCATGTAGACCTCCTCACGCAACTCACCATTAAGGAAGGCATTCTTGACATCAAGCTGAGAAATAGACCAGTGGCGAGCAGAGGCCACAGCAAGAAGAGTGCGAACAGTGGTCATATGCGTGACAGGAGCAAATGTCTCGTCATAGTCACGGCCATGCTCCTGCTGAAAGCCACGCGCCACAAGACGAGCCTTGTAGCGCTCAAGAGAACCATCAGAGCGGGTCTTAACTTTATAGATCCACTTACAAGTGATGGGACGAACACGTGGAGGAAGAGAGACAATATCCCACGTGCCGGTGCGCTCAAGGGCAGCAAGCTCCTCGGCCATCGCATGCTGCCATTCGGGATGAACAATAGCATCACGGTAAGAAGTAGGCTCAGCAAGAGTAGCACCAGCAAAACCAAAGCGATCTGGAGGCCGTCGCGGGCGAGCACGGAGGCCATACCGAGGGGAAGGTGGCGAATCCGGAGAAGAGGAGTCACCCAGAGAAGATGGCTCATCGGACGGAGGTGGCCCAGAGGAAGTAGAAGGCACATCAGAAGGAGGCTGAACACGCGGTCGACGTGTGTAGAAAAAAGGATAGGACGGAAGAGAAGAGGGTGCCGGTGGAGCTGGAGGAGATGATAGAGGAGAAGAGTCAACAACAGGAGTGGGTGGAGAAGAGTCAACAACAGGAGTGGGTGGAGACCCAGGGGGAGGTGGAGACTCGATAGGACGAGTGGAAGAGGGCACAACAGTGATCGGTGTATCAGGAAAAGTCAGAAAAGACAGAGGCTCAACAGGGGAAGGCGAAGGAGAAGCTGGACGTGGAAAGAAAGGACGGGACTCATCGAAGGTCACATCCCGAGAAACCCGCATACGACGAGCAGTGGGATCCCAACAGCGATAGCCCTTATGCTCCGAACTATAGCATAAAAAGATACACTCAACAGACTGAGCAGTCAGTTTGGTGCGTTCAGAGGAGCTAAAAGAACATAGCAAACGCAACCAAACAGACGAAGAATAGAGTAGTCAGGAAGAGCACCAGAAAGGCGCTCAACAGGAATCCCACCTTGAAGGGCAGAAGAGGGCTGAATATTAACAAGATATGTGACAGTAGAGACAGCCTCAGCCCAAAAGTGAGGTGGAATAGAAGCGGCTATCATGAGCGCACGAGCAATCTCAAGAAGGTGACGATGCTTACGCTCAGCAACACCATTCTGAGCATGAGCACCAGGACAAGAGAACTGAGCAAGAGTGCCCTGCTCAGCAAGAAAACCACGAAGATGACGAGAAAGATACTCGCCAGCAGAATCAGCACGAAAGACACGAATGGGAGTGGAGAACTGGGTACGAACCAAGGTGGCAAACTGTCTATAGATGGAGAGAACCTCACTACGAGCAGACATAAAGTATATCCAAGTGTGGCGAGAAAAATCATCTATAAAGATAATATATTAGCGATAACCCCCTTTCGAAACGAAGGGGGCCGGACCCCACACATCAGAGTGAACAAGATCAAAAGGACCCTGAGACACAGACTCACTATGAGGATAAGGTAACTGAATTTGCTTACCCAGTTTACAACCCTGACAATCTAAAGACACGTCTCCTGAGACAGACCCCAGAAGACCACGACGAACTAACGACGATAGACGAGATCCACACAGATGACCAAGACGGTGATGCCACTGCTGGAAGGAGCCGGTGGACGAGCTGACAGAAGCGGAGAGACTGGCGGCGGCGGCAGCGGAGGGAAGGTGAAGCCAGTCAAGCTCCCAGAGACGCTGAGAATCAAGGCGGCGAGGGCCAGAACCAATCAGAGTGTCCGTCTGACGGTCCTGAATACAACAAGAGTCAGAGTCGAGAATAACCCGACAACCAAGATCAGTAATCTGTCCAGCAGAAAGAAGCTGCATGGTAAGGTGAGGCACATGAGCAACAGAAGGAACATGAAACAAAGAAGTGCTAAGAGTGCCTCGACTAGCAACAGGAAGAGGAGTACCATCAGCAGTGAGAACATGAACAGGAGAATTTAGAGGTCTAAGAGAGGATAGAGCGGAAGAGTTAGAAGTCATGTGGAAAGATGCTCCAGAATCAAGAATCCATGGGGAAGTACCTAACTGTGTAGAGGGTGGTTTCTCATTGCTGGAAGAGGGAGTAGCAGAACCTGCAGAACCTGTCGCAGCGAGTAGACGTCGAAGGCGGGCGATCTCCTGCTCAGTGAACGAGGTGACGGAAGTAGTCGAAGCAGCTGAAGGAGTCGAGGAAGTAGTCGAGGAAGAAGCTCCAGTGCCCGGTGAAGAGCGACGTGCAAGGTGACGCTTCTTCCGAAAGCAAGTAGACTCAATATAGCCATCCTTATCACAGTAGGTGCAATGAGGACGCCCACCACCCGACGAGGAACGACCACCACCACCTGTGGAGGCCGCTGGGGGAAACGAGCCGCTGAGGCGGGGAGCAGTAGTCGATGTAGCCGGTGGACGAACAGCAAGCACGGAGGGAAGTGGCAGTAGACCAGAGCCACGCAGGCGAGTCTCCTCCGCACGGATCTCTGTAAGCACCTCCAGAAGAGAGACGCGAGGCTGACGAGCAAGGAGCTGGGCACGACGCGACTCGAACTCAGGACGAAGCCGCGTTAAGAACTCGTACACGCGCAAGAACTCGCGATCAGCACGAGCATCCAGACAGCACTGACAAGAGCCACAACCAGGACGACGAAGGGAATCCAGCTGGCGCCAGACAGCAGAACTCTGAGCATAGAACTCATCAACCGTGGCATCACCCTGCTGGAGAGAGTGCTCCTGACGAACCACGGACAGGAACAGAGCATCGCCAGAGGGCTCATAACGCTGACGAAGGTGAGTCCACATCTGGGAGGCCGTAGAGAATCCCACAACCTCAGAAGAAAACTGAGGCTGAAGACTGGCGACAAGAACAGCAGCAGCACGAGCATCATCATCACACCACTGAGTGTACTCAGTCAGCAGAGCACCGTAGGAATCCAGAGCCTCCTGATAAGCGGTGACAGCAACATCATAGGCAGCGCGGTCAGCATCAGTAGGTCGAGCACCAAGCTTAGGCTCAACGGGCGCCACTGGACAAGCCGGACATGGAACATCGCCGGAGAGGACGCCCCAGAGACGGAGACCACGCATGTGGATGCGCATATGAGAGATGAAGTCGGTGAAATTGACCCCATCAAAAATCATCGGGCAGCGAGGGAGAGAAACGGTGCCCGAAGACATGGTACCTGTTTTTGTGCTTTTTTTTCACTTACAAAAAGGGAATGCGGTACTCTGTTCTGAGGTCAGAACAGAGCACGCAAAGGGGCGGGAGCACCGGGAGCGCCCGTGGGCACCGGCGGCGGTGGTCGGGGCCGGCGACAGGCGGAGGCGGCCGGGGCCGGTGGTGGGCGGCGGCGCGGAGGTCGGCGGGACCGCGGCCGGCGGGCGGCTGAGGAGACCCGAGGCCCGCGACGGGGGCGGCGGCGCGGGGATGACGGCCGAGGCCCGCGACGGGGGAGGCGGCGCGGGGATGACGGGCCACCGGATCCGGCGGCGGACGACCTCAGGCGGGCGACCGAGTCGGGCGGGAGGCCGGCGGGCGACCGAGGGCGGCGGGAGGGAGGCGGGCGACCAAGGACGGCGGAAGGCCGGGGATGCCGACAGAGCGGCGGAGGCCCTAGGCCGGCGAGGCAGAGGCCGGAGGCCGGCGGGTGAGCGGAGGCAGGGGGTGGCGGCGGACGGGTTGCGGCGTCCGGATTTTTCGGGTAAAAAAACTAAACCTAATGCTCTGATACCATGTTATGAATATGCAACCTGGATCTATTGCACAGCCCAATGGGCATATATATAGTACAAGGTGACTTGAAGTACAAGGAAATAGACTCCTATACCAATACGATTAATACAACATACTATTATCTCTAACAAGTAACACCACCAATGCAGTCAGTCCAACTCTAAAGCTCGGCGATTTATATCACGTCCATCAACAGCCTAAACGATCCGACAAATCGTTGCCACAAACTTGCTATGCTCGCCACACTGAAAGAAACAAACCACACACCAAATCTCAGGGCACTTCAGTCTCTTAAGCCTGAAACCACACCACCATTTTACACCCAAAACATACACCGCTTAAAATTCCAAACTTTAAGCATAATTCAAAAACCACTAACGAGTACTACTACGCTAGCGTCAGACATTTGATCATTTGACAGCAAACGAAACCAGGGACTCCATTAGACAGCACCCACCTGACCAAAACAAAACAAGCGCACACCCTGTTCTCAACTCAACTCCACCCGCAGGGATCAATCGATTAGAGCACTAGGTTTTCGCGCACCAAACGAGCGGAGAAGATGGGGAAGAGGAGGGAAGCGGGAGCGAAATACCTGTAGAGGGTGGGGTTGTCGGGGTCGAGCTTGATGGCCTGCGTGTAGAGTGCGGCGGCCTTGAGGTAGTTCCCTGACTTGAACTGCTCGTTGCCCTGGTCCTTGAGCGCCGCCGCTCGTGCCCCTCCTCCGCCGCCGCCCTCCGCCATCGCCGCCGCCGCCGCCGCCGCCGAGGGTTGCAGGGGTTAGGGTTTTGGGGTCGCAGACTCCTCCTCTTCACGTTCTTTTTTCTTCTATTTTTGGTTCTCTGTTTTTTCTCGGGCAAGAAGAGCACGTGTCTACTACAGAGTACCGTACTACTCCCTCTAATTTATAATATAAGTAGTTTTAGGCTTAGGTATAAGAATTAAAGAGATTAGTTAATGTACCAAATGACACTATTATTCTTGTCTCTCGTGCAATAAATAATTTAGGATATGTAAATGTGATGAAAGAGCTCATTAACTATAACAATTAAAGAAGGGTAGATTAAGAAAAAACTAACATAAATGTACATTGGAGTCTTAGACCTACTTATATTTTGATAAACCTCTTGAATCCTAAAACTACTTATATTATGAATCAGAGGGAGTATTATTCTTCGACACATAAAAAGAAAGTATTTTTTCAGTAATGCGCGGTACAACATGTGCACACACTTGTAACGAAAGCAAAATCTGAGAATCCAGGATAATGCGAAGTACATCATCTACAATAATCTGCCTTGATGAGATCATAACAAGTCAAATTTAAGATTTAATCCTGATAAGCAATATGACAATGCGGGAGTATGTAGATACAAACTTAGACCTCTTTGAAAGACGGCAATCGTTTCATGTTTCATGCTATTACGAGAAATGAGCTGATTCCAACGAAATATCTTCAAAATTCTAAATTCCCAAACAGGCCCTCGCGAGTGGAGATCTTGTTTGTAAGTTAGGAATTTTAATCCGTTTGGAACTTGCAGGAGATGGTGCAATTTCTTTGAATTTGCTATGGGAATCCTTTGTTCCAGAAGTACCCTGAAAATTCAAATTCTTTTTGCCTTCTATTGGAGCAAAATTTTCCTTGCAAGCAATCAGAAAGTCCAGACTTGCAATTCCATTTGTGAGTTTCTGAATAATGTTCAATTCACAAGGAGAAAGGCAAAGCTGGTCACTGGAGCGTGTAAGCCCTCGACTTTCCGAGTTCATGGCAGAAATATTTTCAGCTGCAGGAATCACTAACACTTGAGAGCAAGCGGAAAACATGAACTGGATCAACGGACACTGAGAGCAGCGTCAGAATTTGACAGGAGGGAAAATCTTTAGGACGAAAAATTAACAGTTTACTGCTGTTATGACGACTACTATTTACATCCTTACTTGAGATGAACAAACTAGGATCATTCAGTCCACTTAATTATTTACCTAGAACAGCATATAACAAGATTAAAGTTGCTGCATTTTCTGAAGATTAAAGCTGGGTAAAAAACTTGATAATTAACCTCCCCTTTCTAGCACCGGATAAAACTAGGGAGCTGAGGGAAGTCAGTCGTCGATGGCCTTGGCCCTCATGCAGCAGGACGGCCCGCGCTTTGGCCGCCGGTGGCTGTCACCCCGCCGCTTCCCGTAGAGATACTCCACCAGCTGCACCCTCGACCGCCTCTGAACAGTCTTCGAGGCGCGCCGGCTGGCCCGCTCCTCCTCGTGCTTCAGCAGGACCTGCTGGAACTTCTGCATCTCCAGCTCCAGCCTGCCAACCTTCTCGGACATCTTCCTCACCCGCTCCAGGATCTTGCGCTGGCTCCTGCTCCGGAGGTCCACATTCTCGCCGTCGAGCCCATCCGCGGAGGTGAACTCCTCAGCCTTCTTCAGGAGCTTGCTGTTGGTGTCAATCAGCTGCGAGATGGCGCCCTCGGATTCTATCATCTGCGCCCTGACGCTCTCGAGCTCGGTCTCCCCTGATGCCTCCACACTTGCTCTCAGCTCTTGGAGGATGGACTGAAGGTCCCTGAGCCTCTGCGCGTCAGAGGACAGCCTCTCGATTACCTTCTTCTTCCACTCTCGGTGTGGCTCTGTGGTGACGGACATTGGAACCTCCTGCTTGTCAATACCGAGATCCTTCACAACCATCAGCTCAAAGGAAGACCTTTTACCCTTGTCTTTCTCAGATGATGTCTCGCTCTGTGGCGGTCGCAGATCGTCATGCCTACGGCTGTCGCTGTTTGCTCTGACCACGCTCCACAAAGCAAGCATCTTATCGTCAGGTTGAGCTGTAGTTTTCTTCTTGTGACGGTGTGAACCGGTGGCTCTACGGCTAGGAGTCTGGACAAGGTCAAGCTGTATGTCCTTCAGCATTCGCTCGTAGTTCACTTCGCTTGCGTCGCTATCCAAGATGTCCTTGAGCTTAAGCATTTCAATCTGCTTCCTTGCGTCTTGGAGATTGCTGTTGAAATCAAGCCTTTCTTGCTCAAGAACAACTCCAGTATCGGTAACCACCTTCTGGAGTGCTTTGATGGTTCCATGCAATTTCTGCAGCTCCATGTCTTTCACCAGCTTTGTTGCGTTTTGGTCATCACTTGATTTTACAGCAATCTTTGAGAGCTGAGGTGACAGTGGAAATTCCTAGCAAAACAAGCAACCAAAATGAGTCCCATGAGAGAAAAGAAAAACATAGTATGGTGAATGATGCAAATGCATACTAGATACACATTTTAGATTTATCAAGTGTATTCTGGATCCTTAGGATCTTCATAAAAACATTGGCTTTCTTTCTTCAACTGAAGTATAGGAAAAACGTAATTATGTTTCACAAAAAGAATAAGATGCCATCATACTTCAAACATGAGCAGAGATGCAAAGATGCAAACAGAACATGAAAAAGATAATGTATAGTTGTATACCTCTTTCCTGAGCTTGTTAGATGGTAAGCAATCCTTGGCCAGTGACAGGGTTTGTCTCTCTAGGGCGTTGACTTCAGTTTGCAACGCACCTAGCACCGTGAAGTCGCCATTCAAGTCAACCTTCAGCCTTCTGTTCTCAATCTCGATGGCATTTAGCTTGTCCTTCAGCGCATCCACATAAGAGTTCCTACGAGTGATCTCCTCCTTCAACACCTCCTTCTGTACTATTTCACTTATCTCAAAACTCTCACATGTTATGATGAGCTCAAGGACCTTCTCCTTGAAGAGAGATGCGTTGGCAGTTGCCATTTGCATGTTGGCCAGCAATTTCATGATCTCTGCATCGCAGGACTTGACATCAATCACTGGTTGTTCTTTGTTCCTAAGCACTTTCACTTCATTCTGCAGCTTGTGAAGCTCCTCCCTTAACATATCATTTGATTTCTCAAGACCAGCATTGTCGACTTCTTTGCGCTGTTCCATGTTCACCCCACTCTCTTGTTGGCTCTTCCTACCAGATTTCAATAGCTTGGTATCTCTTCGCGTAGTACGCCTTCTTCCAGAGGCAGTTTCTGGACTAGAGCCACCACAGATGCTTATAGTTCTACTGAGCTCCTTCTCAAGGTAGTTGTTCTCGAGTTGTAGGTCTCCAAGTTTTTTGTTCATCAGTCTGATTTCCTGATAAAGCTCATTGCCTGCAGCATGGAGAGACCCAAAATCATCATGCAAAGATTGCAATTCTGATGTCCTCTCATCATGAAGGCTTCTGAAAATGACACCAAGGATATCTGTCCGTACTGCTTCACCAATTAGAGTACTGAAATTGTCTTCAAACGATTTCTCTTTCTCCCTGGAGTCATAAAGTTTGCCTGACAGTGAGGAGTTCGCTTCTAACAGCTTAATAATCTCAGCTTGCAATGACTGTCGTGACTCCTGCAGCTCTGAGAGTTGTCTAACCAAGAACTTTGCCTCAGCTTTCATCTCATCCACTTTGCGATTACGAGCCTCCATCTCCTTCCGTAACTCACAGCTGATCTTTAGGAGGTCATGCTTCTCACTCTGCAGCTGTAGCAGCTCCTCACTCTTCGCTTGCCACTCTTGCCTCAGAACACTCCTTTCTGACCTCAGGTCAGCCACCTCTCGTCCAAAGTGCTCCAGAAGCGTGACAACAAGTGACTTCTCAAGGATCTGATTCTGCTTCACATCCTGAGCATCAGAAATAGTATTCAGTAGGCACTTGATCTCATGCAAGATGAGCTGCACAACAATGTCAAGCTTCATTAGATCCAACGATCCATACTTCTCATCAAAATTTAGTACTTCCATCACAGAACCAATCCCTTCAGTAAGCTTCTGGTTGTTTTGTGACAAGAAGGCCAATTTCTCCTCCAGAACTTTGCGTGCCTCTTGTTGCTTCTGCAGTTGTCCTGGAACATCAGAATTTGCTTCTGCCATGTTGCGTAAGCACCTCTGCAGGATGAAAATCTCAATCTGAGCTTCAACAATCTTGTGCTCCTCCTCTTGAAGCTGGCTGTCCTTACGCCGTCCATCTTCTAGCAGTAGGGCTATCTGCTTCTGTATAGCACTGAATTGAGTCTTCTCTGAGTGGCTAAGTTCTTTATTCTTCTCTCTCTCTAACCTTAACAGTTCCTGTAGCTTGATTACTTCATTGAGAGCCTTGTTTTTCTCCTGCTGGAGATCCAAGTGCCGTCCTTCTAACTCTGCATAGTGGGTCTCCAAATCGAGTAGAGCACCATTGATGCTATCCACCTGAGACAACATTAAAGGACCCGGGGATAAAGTTACATCATTTTTAACCTACAATGAATTAACAAAGTAATAAAGATTCCTGGCATCATACCTCATGCACAAGAGTTCTCTTGTCAGATCGAAGTACAGAATTCTGATCGCGGAGTGCCTGTGCAGACTCTTCCAAGTCTTTCAGCTTCCTTCTATGGATCTCAAGCTCAGTATTGTTTTCAGATAACAAATTTTCCAAGAACACATTCTTCTCCGATAGCTTCTCCATGGTATGAGAAATACCCTCAATACGTGCAATGAACATGGCTCGCTCAGACTGGTGGCCACTAATCTTGGAGCTAAGGTGCTTGCAAGATTCTTCCAGTATAACCTTGTTCTCTCTCAATCCTGAAACCTCAGTAGTAGCAGCTGACAAAGACCTCTCCAAATGAGCATTTTTCTCCAATGTTCTCTCCAGCTGCATCAGATTCTCAACATACAGGGCTTTCATACCATCGTGGTTCTTGATGGTCTCCTTTAGCTCAACATTTCCATCCCTCATCTCTTGTGTAAGTGCTTGGAGTGATTCCACATTTAAATTAACCACTTGTATTTGCTCCTTGATCGAAAAATGCTTCCTGTCAACATCACCCCTGTCATTCTTTATGTGTGAAAGCTCATCTTGAAGTACCTTCTTTTCCTCCACATGCCAAGACACCTCTTCCTCAAGTCGCCGCTGTGCATTCTTCAAGGAAATTATCTCATCCTGCAGACGAATTATCACAGATGTAGAGCAGTGGTTTTGATCATCCAGTTTTCGGTTCTCTTCTCGAATCTTCTCCAATTCTTTCTGAAGCATAAGTTTGCTTGCTTCAATGTCCTTAAACTTACTTGCTTCACCATGCTTTTCAAGAGATAAAAGTTTTAACTTCTCCTGTGCTTGCGCCAATTGCTTCTCTAAAGACAGCCGTGCCATTTCCGCTTGCATGCTCTTGAGTTGCTCCTCTTGTATAGAGATGCTAAGCTTTTCCAACTCGATATGTTTCTCTTTAAGCTCTTCATGCTTCTCTTTTGAAGCATACTTCAGCTTATCTAGCTCCAGATGCAAATCCTGGTTAGCCCTCTCAAGCAGAAGACACTGTTCCTCTGCAGTGCTCAAATTCTGCAGTCCGTTTTGCATCTCCTCTTTCAGCCTTTTGAACTCCTCCTGGGTATGTAATATTTCAGACTTGAGGTTCTGTAACCTGTCACTAGATTGCTGGCATTGTGAAACCGCGGATTCCTTCTCTGACCCTTGTTGTGCAAGGGCCTCTTTGAGGCATAGAACTTCAGATTCAGCACTTTCACTCTTTTCTAACACTGAAGAAATCTTCTTCTTAAGGTCTTGATTTTCCTGTGACAAGCTTGAAATTTCTTTCTGTAGCTTCTCATGGTCCTGGTCATCTGCAATACGAGTGTGTTAGTTTTATGTGACTTCTATTAGGATGTTGTATTTATAGAGGAACTGAATTTGTACAGCATACCTTTAGTGCGTCTTTTCGAATCACCAGTGTTGATGAAAGAGCGGAAAAATGGTGTCATATCACGATTGTCAGTTTCAGAAGATGCAGTTTCAGATGGCAGGTCATCATCCAAATCTAATTGATATTCATCGGGAAATGCTTCTGCCATTTTTCGATGGGCCTGTCGGAGTTCCCCAGCTGCATGATCATATCTTTCAGCTAAAGCTCGGTAAGCACGGTATAACTCCTCGAGCAAGGACATCAGCTCTGGGCGCCTTTTGTAATACATTTCTGCTCTTCTTGCAAACGAGTCGGCATCCTCATCAATGATCTTGATCATAACTTTGATTTTGCTATCTGTATCTGTGTAAGCAAGCATTAAACAACCCTACTTCAGTACAGACTCCTAGTAAATGTTGCAAAAGGAGAAATAGTGTGCCTAACACACAATGGAAACTATGGATCTTGATATATTTCACATATCAGGAGCTTCAGTAATTTGCAGGTTTCCTGCCACACAGTTCAGGACTACCCCAAAAGATGTACATAAGTTGATCATAATTGGCAGAAACATCTTCTAATCTCACGTCAACACGGCAAGCAATACATGAAGAAAGTAATTAATCCAATAGTTTCAGAAAGTATTGAAATAGAACCAAATATACATGAAAAAATGAAAATGATGTGTTTTTCAATTTAATCTCCCCTAAAAAAACAATAATTAATAATGTTAAATTGTACATAAGTTTTTGACTATTGTATTTTTATATAAGGTTTAGAAATTTAATGTTACTTTTGTAAACAATACTATATCAAATTGTTAGTACAAAGTATGGCATTGATGTGATGCCCACATGAGAACATGATAGAACAGTGTCGCATGTGAGAGAAGCAACAGGATGGCTAGACATCAGGCAAAAACATGCACCTAGTAGGAGCATATGTGCAACCTAGCATCCAGTCATTGGCTTGAGAACTTCATCAATAGCCATTTCTAGAATACCATTGTAGTGAATTTCAGTGGTTGAACAAAATGAATATCATGTGATTAAATTCCTATGTGGTAAATTTTGCATCTAATGTGATGTTCCCTAGCTGAAATTCATATCCGCCATAGGCACTACACTAATCCAGGTTGATGATTAGATCAATTTAACTTATCTTTCAAGGTAAATGATTCCACACAGAATTTACCATGTACCTGCCTCAAAAACCTAATGCAACACAGCAACATGTAACTCCCTACGTGAGGTATCCATTTGGGTAAAGTGTTATCTTGTACACAAATATTGAACATGTTCATGTGCTTTTCCTCAATAAATTTGCTGACTTCCCACAAGAGACATGAGGGGATGGGCCATTTTCGTATAACATAATGACAGGCAGGGCTTTCAACTAAATCTGTACTTTATCATTAAAGCCTTCTGGCCTCACATTTACATCCTTGAAAATACACAATACACTGCTAAGATAATGACAATGAATGGAAACATGGTAAGGCAAGAAAATAATTGGGTTCAACACAGTAGACGCCAACCAATACAAAAGACAGTGTGGAATATTGTTCATGATTTCACAACACAATTGTTCCCAAATGGAATGACAACAGAAGACTAATGCTGATATTAAGTTCAAGTATATCGCTTTTGCTGATTTTTGACAAATAATGCATATGAAAGTGTTAATAAAATGACCATAATGGCCCAACATATCTTACCTGTGAGATTTTCCTGGAGCCATTTTGAGTTCTTCGGACATATATGACTATCCCACCACCATGAGTACTTGCACATCGGATTGTTCGGCGACATCCTCGCCATCAAAGCCAACCAAGAGAACAGAGCAGAATAGCAATCCTCGGCTTCTTAACTTGTTGTGAAATTCAAAGCCAACGCAGTAGATCAAAGCAACAAGAAATCAGCCTATGTGAAGATCTATTGCCAGAGAACTACCTGCAGCACATCAGAAACGTCTAAAATTAGCCTCTTATGCAGAAAACTTCTCACATAGAGGTAGGAATGAAATTGAAAGGAAGCAAAGAAAAAAAGATGGATCAGATCACCCTAAGAAACCAAGAAAGTTTTTGGAGATGAAAGTTGCAGTAGGAGGCGAGGTGACTGTATTCTCCTATATATACATCTCAAAACAAGCAAAGATACACTAGTAGTAGCACATAACGGTCAGATAGTAAGATTGGAAAAACGTTGATGCAATAACTTATTTCAAAAATTGTATCCTTGAGAAACGGTCTAGTTTCAGAAACGGTCGAGTTGTTATCTCTCTGTGGCTAAAATTGGAGAAAAGAACTTGATTCTTTTTAGATTCTGGTGAGGTTTGAGAGCAAGCATCAACAACAGCTAGGACAAAGTCAATCTGCAGAAGATTTCTCTAAGATCAGAAAAACGTGCCAAGATTATGCAACCCCAAAGCCCGAATTTAGTGGAGACCAGACACAAAGTTAAGCATCTCATATACTCTAGCTTGGTAAATGCCCACAGAAAAAGATTAAGAAATTAAAAGGATACATGGAATTTATTAGAGTACTGCAAAAAAAGGAGAAAGAAGTGAAACAAAGGTGAACAAGTACTTCATGAAGAAGAATCAGAAGCCTAACCTCAAGAATGGCTAGAATCTCACCAAAAGCAAAGAAAAAATCTACAGGAATGGAGGCTACTTCCACAACTAGGTACTGAGAATCAAACAATGGAAGAATGGTAGACGAAAGGCAAAGGAGGGCAGTGAAAAGAAAGAGACCCAACCAACACAAATAACGATGGACATAGCCAACTAACCCAGGCACCAAATCACCAAAAGAAAGGAGAAATGCAGCAAGAAACCCACCCTCAAGCAAGAGGGAAATCACAGCATTTCACACACAGAGATCACCATCAAAACAGGTGGGCATTAAAAGGGCAATTTTTGGGGATGAATGAACCCGAAATCATGCCAAATAGCAGCGCCGTTTGCTGCCATTAAAGAGGAGGAGAGTAATGAAGAACCATGAAAGGAAAGAAGAAATCACAATATTTCCAAACTTGTGCAAGATTTGGTCCCGGAAATTACCACGAAAAAGGGGAAATCATCGCATTTCCTAAAGTGGCAGAAGCAAGATCTTCGCATCACATGAAGAACGCCGAGAGAAAAGCATTTGCATCCTGAAGCAAAGCAGGCGCCCAAAGCAATCCACAGTTTCTTTTTTGCAGTAAAAGAAGGGCCATTGCCATAGAAACATTTAGAAGAGATTATTTGGAAAGAGCTCATTTAGAAGGCAAAACAAATCACAGACGAGGAACATGACAAGCAAGTGACCAAGAAATAGAGCAGCAGCAGAGCCCGGCTAACAATAGCAAGACATGAGAAAAATGCAGTCCTTTTTCAGCGCAAGGTGGGCAGCACAATCTTTCACATTTCACAACACCACTGCCTAAAATTACGCAGTGCCCAAATCTAGCAAGTGTTCACACGTACCTTCAACAGAAAATGAGAAAGGGAGGATCTTGGAGTGGATGGATCTTTCCTCCCTGAGCGCAGCTGCAAACCCAAGAAAGAGATCCAGCAACTCCTACCCATGCCACCCCCACCCCCTAGGCCATCATCATCCTCACAAACAGATGAACACCATCCAAGAGAGAGAGAGAGAGACAGAGAGGGAGTGTGAGTGTTTCTTTGAGCTCTCCTGGGCAGGAGTAAATGCAATCATGGAGGACCAGAGGGAGCACAGTGTGGAGGAGAAGGAAAGGGGCCAGTCCTGGTGATATTAATTGTTTATTTATTTCTAATTTTAATAGTAAATAAAAGGTAAGGACAAAGATTAAGGCACATCAGTGTAGTTCCAGGGAGGGATACTTTATTTTGCAAGAACAGTAACAGTGTGTGCGCGCAAGTGCGGGGCTCAAGTTACTTTGTTTACTTTTTACTTGGAGTAGTTTCTAGTGGAAAAGTCGAGGACATAGATTAGCACGGTGCATCAGTCAGAAAAAAGAATAGGACGAATATTTTCTTTTGCAACGGTAGTGTGGAATTACTATGTTGATGTTAATTTTATTTTTTTACCGTTGTGGTTAATTTGCGAGAGTAGTGTGAGCATCCGTTGTGATTTTCTGAACGTTGGCAATAAAACTATTTCCATTTTGTTATTAGATAGGGAGGAAACAGTAAAGGCAGATTAATCGTGCACATTAATAAGGGATACACATAACCAGATTGACAGAAGTTTTGGGGGTAATCTCGTACATTTATCGTGCGTATGTGTCGTGATCTAATCTCCATGTAGCTATTTGCCTATAAATCTGATTAGTTTGTGAGATGTCTCAACTAATTATGAGCCTGCTTGGTCCCAAGAACAGCTTACGAGCTTAATAGATCATTGCTTGTGGCAATAATGCAATATATGATTCAACGTTTCAAGGCTATATATGTACTTTGGAGGATGGCTCAATTCCTCAGAAGCTTTGTACTAACTTGCAAGCCTTGCTTCTCATAAAATATTAATATGTACTTTAGATGATTACTTAATTTATCTAAGAGACACTGTAACCTGTAATTTTGGTTTCTCAGAAATAATTCTGGTAAATACAAATATATTTCTCTCATGTTTATTCTTTTCTTAGTCCAAATACACACAGTTCTCCTACCTATTATCATACCAAATAAATACAATTTTTTTCGTGTCCATTGTACTTCATTTACATTTACATACGCAGCCACATGGATTGCATGATGACCAGATGTCATGTTCTTCCAGGTAATTAAGGCGTTATTGACAACCTATAGTTAGTGTGTGGGAGAGAAATTGTGTCCCTGACCACCATTCCTAATCATTCTTAAGAGCAGCATTTGTATAAGCATGAGTGGTAGTGGAGGCAGGCATGAGAGCTAGGATGGTGGTACAGTTAGAAGATTAAATATTAATAATGGAGTAAACAAGCACACTAGCTACATATACTGCAGATTTCCAGTAGTACATTGGTCTTGCTGTCTTCTTGTCTTCTTTTTCTGCTCCTTTGGCAGCACAGTTGATGGTTGTTGTCTACGTTTGCATTCTTTTTTTTTATAGCAAAAGGCACCTTCTATTCTATACTCCCCCCGGACCTGACTACCCCTACCACATTGGGGTGCTAATATTATAGTTGAACAGAGCATCAGTCAGTAATCTAATCGCTAGCCAGCGATTAGTAAATACTCCTAACTTCTCAGGACTATTTGCAGAAATTTCGGAAAAACAGTTCATCTCTACGTGAAACGAGGGAAGTTTCTATGGCCATGCACGGGTATATTTAGTTTGTGACCAAAATTTATACGACCAATTCTTTTGGTTATAATCAAAATTTTGGTCCTTTAGATGGTGGCTAAATATTTGGCATGCGAATTTTGCTCATTTTAGTTTATTTTCTTTTTAACATTAGCTAAGACACACACAAGCAGAATCTTGGCCGCCAAAAATTTAGTGAGGCAGGTTTGGTCTCAAACAAAACACACCCCTTCATAGCCTCAAAAAAAAACCCTTCATGTGATGCATGGATTACGTGTAGAGTACACGTAGCCTTCAAAATTTTGGAACTCGGTAAATACACGAGGAATATATGGATGTGTACCTATCAATGCATGTGCGTACAAAGATGTACAGAGGTGTACCTAGTAGTGCATGATAATATATAGATGCACATTTTCCATCAAAAGAAAATAATATATAGATGCACATAGTTGTACTTCAACATATTTGAAAACACCAGCAAATACAAACGCCATGTAATTTGAACAACTATGCTGCAACCTAGAATGTTGCATTTAAGCCCAAAACCTCATTCCAAATTCCCAGCTCCACGCTTTAATCATCTTGCTAGCCATGTAGTGTCTATGAGGTCATATGCAGTGGTATGACATCAGTTATTTCACATTTAGATACCTTGATTACTTGCTACAACAATTTTGATGCAATTGTCATCCCAAGTCATGGGCATGTACTACATGCTACTAATCTAGTTGTGTATATATGTGCTCCAAATTTTTTAACTTGGATACCTACCAGATAGTAGCTTTGTTGTTGGTCGTAATTAACTTTCGTTGCGATTAAGTAACAAATCGTTAGGGACGCGCATCACCGAAATCAAAACACCAAACGGTTGCCCGGCCGTTGTCATCACATCGACGTCAATGAAATCGTTCCCTGAGAGGGTTGGTGACCTTTTAAGAGCAAGATGTTGAACAAAATTATTTTTTGGCTGGGTTTTTTTAATCTAAAGAAAAAAGGTATATTCATTGTTGTACGTGTGGATGTGGGTACTTTAGGGTCCATGCAAATCCCAAAAGATGGAAAAAAATGAAAAGGAAAAGAAATATATGTGTAAATTGAACAATTGGACCAATAAGCAATATCAGTGTGTGCGAAATTCCACAAGTTATTTCCAGTAAAAATGTGTTGTTCCTTGCTCTTATGGAATGGTAGTTTTCATTTTACCTGACTCAAAACTATGGTTAAAAAAAAATTGGATGGCCTCTTTTTCATTGTGCCTGTTTATGAACGAAAGTAAGGTGAAGATTGCTTGCATTTGGGGACTGTCGGTTTGAGTTTGATGGCCTAGAGGTAACCTAGCTTAGCTTTTCTTCGGTGCACTGTCAAATTCACGGCATTTAATTACCTCTCCGGCCGGAAAGCCACTTATTATTAGGTTTCCAAATTAACCAGATATACTGTAATTGTTCATCCAAATATATAGGGGAAAACCATGTACTCCTATATTTTTTTTCAAGAATATGCTGAGATCTGCCTGTCTTTTCCATTCATAGAAGAAACCAAAGTACAAAAAGGAAAGATACAACGAACAGCGGTAGCAACTCACTCTCCTACGACCTAAAACTAGATACAACTAACTACTAGCTCGCTACTGTTGAGGGTAAACCATAATTAGTAGCAACTCTATTTTGCGTGAAATAATTATAAATTGCAACTTAACTTAGCAGATAAAATGAATTCTCCAAACTATAAAGCACAAGCAATGGGAGGAAGTTTATGGGTGCAACCCATTCTTAGGTGCATTCCGGTGCGTTCTCTTCGGAACATTGCTAAAAATGATCATGCTTCGAAAATTTTAGTTACATACATGACTCATAATGAATCAGGCAATTTAACTTTAGTTACATGCATAAGCCATGGTGAATAGAAATGTTTGTTAGCTCCATGGTGCCATAGCTCCACCTCTTATCACCTTGGATGTTTCATCAGGATTTGAGCCTCTATACTCACTAAAAGATTGTTATGAGAGAGAGAGGGTACTCATCATGACACTTCATACGCTCTGTGTATGGACACAGGACTAGGCAAAATATTATTACAAACATGATTATATAACTAGAAAGCTATCAAATTAATACGTATCCCCATGTTTGGACAATATGCATCCAACAGTGCTAGAGGGTGGAGCCATGGCTCTATAGAGGCAAAACTCCTCACTCATCAGGCATTCTTGACAGAAAACACGATAAATTATGATGGAAAAAGACAAATAAAATATAGTAGATTTTACATTTTTCCTTTTTCCATTTTTATTTTCAGATTCTTTTCAGCAGGATATGTCTTTTTCTCTCTCTATATAAATTCATATTTGAAATTCTGTGAAGTGATAAGTTGATTCATTGACTTCGCATCAAATGTAGTCAAATTTTCTTTTGGCATTTTCACGACTAATTATACTGTGTCTCGAGTGTCATGCACCTGATCTCAGTCCCCTGATCCGGATCCTCTGTCTTAGTAAAGCAAATGCAGGGTACTACAAATAGTGCATGTGCAATGCAAGTACAATAGAGAGGAGATGAATCAGATATGCCCCCACACTGATATTGATACACTGGAAAGAGCCTGGTCCAGTGCATTGATGCATAGCTGTGGTTATCCATTGGATGCAAGTCTTGCAACCCTCTGATCTCTGATCTTCTTCCCAAGCTTAAATTAATTGGGCAGCTAACTTTTCCTCCCAAGTCTTAATTACTTGCCTTCTCACACCAAATGATGTGTATTAATTATTGATGGGCAATAGCCTAACATCTAGGCCCTTGTTTTGGACGGAATTATGCTTATTAATGGAGAAAAACCATGCTCCTATCATTGAATGGAATGGCAGAGCTCTTGCCTTCGGAAAAGAAAAGAAAAACCTGGTTGACAATTACGGTTAGACGGCAATATATTGGTCTGATTAATTAAGTAACCTGTACCTGTAGCTTGGACTGTGCATGCATCAACTCAAACAAATCTAAAGCTAGCTAGCCATGCATGCATGTCTGGATGCATGTGATTAGGTGAAACTATCTATTTGTATGTGTCGTTTGTTCCTCTTGGGATCTAGCCACGCAGCGTTTTCACAGCAAGTTAGGTTTTAGCCTAGGCATAGGTAATAGGTTGTTGCCAATGGATACATACACATCGATAGATCATATATCACCCGGGCAAAAGACAGGTCGATTTTTTTATCACTTTCAGGTAGCTCGAAATTTCTGATATTAACTCCTCACGGATTCTTTTTGTTTTGATATAAATATATCTATGTATTTTATCAAATCTGCGTTGGCAGCTGGTACATTTGCTAGAGAGAAAATGAGTAAAGTTTGAACCCTACCAAGGTGCTTAAGTGCATCGACATTAAACTAAGTACAAATTCATGTGCGGCATATTATCGGTATCGATTCCCTTCCGTTTACTCAAATTCTCTATTATCTGTAGAGTACCCACTACTGCATATGTTAATTAGGCCTTTCTTCTAAAGAAAAGGTGATGAAAAACCTATATGTTGCTCATGTGTTCAACCGAAACTAGGCATGCAATAGGGCATGAATATATTAAGTAGTGCTAAATATATATTTGCCACACTTTGCAATGGTGGCAAGCCTGCATGCATGCTCTCTTCATAATTATTGGTGCCTCCATGTGATGTGAGCAAGCAAAAGAAAGGGAGATCGATGTATGGATATGCATGGATCTCTCCGACCTTTCTCCCCAACCAGTGATCTCAACATGTATCTCGCCCAGTTAATCAATGAAGCTTTAGGATACATAGCCAATATAGCAGCTTGTGTAGCTGGTGTGATCTCCTCGATGATCTCCTTTTCGGATGTGCACATGAAAAGTGTACATCACTGGCCACCCCTGTTTGATTTGTGTATCCCTCAGTTGTTCCACGGTGAACAGAAACAAGGCGAGCATTGTCTTTCTGAACTCAGAATAAGAAACTTTCATACTACAGCTTCAAAACTGAATCCTTTTTTTCGAAAGTCGATGTTGCACCGTGCTCCAAATATGCATTAATTTTGTGCTTGGTAACTAACGTTTTTTTCACGTAAACGCGTGTGTGGTGACGTGAGTGTGATGTGCATACGCTTGTGGCTTCTATGTCGTGTGTGCCTCTTTGTACTCTAAGAAAAAGGAAAATCTCTCTCTTTTTTCTTCTCTTTTTGGGACAAGCAAAGTGGTGAGCTTAAGGTGCGTGGGGAGCAAACCGCAAAGATGGCGCACAAACCGGCCAGGAACACCAGTTTCACCCTGCTTTCCATGAAGAGATGGCCCACCCACTGACAAGCAGCCTACTTGTGATGGGCCCACAATCCAGACATCAGGGCCCCCCCCCCTGGGCCCACCAGATGTCGTTTACTTCAGTGACACATTTTTTCACCTTCTCTTGGTAAGACATGACATTGAGGAAGATAAGTTTGAATGTTGAGCAGCCAAAACCAAATTATTATCTATTTCTTTTACGAGAAATCACATGTTCATGTTTTTATTATGAATAATGCTGCGCGTATTAAGGATTCCGAGAACGAGCAACTTTCATGCAATTAGGTCAAGTTTTTAAATTATAAAAGGTGAATTCACAGCTTAACCAAGCCGGCAGTATTTCCCCACTGTACTAATCATGCTTAAATAATGTTAAGGACATAATACGTGCAACTGAACATACAACAAATACAGTTTCTGAAAATCTGGATATGCAAACCTGCAATGTCATGCTTGAACCCTGAAAACCCTGCATCTACTTGCTCTTTTGCAAGTATCTGCCACCTTGTAAGGTGCAACTTGTATAACCTCTAATGGCACCCATGTAGCCTTGATTATGATTATTCTCAGTGTCTAATGCACCATTGTTTCTTTTCCTAAAGATATTGTCATGTTGAAGAAATTTACGGTTTAAAAAAACAAAAGAGGAAGAGAAATTAAAGTACCTGATGAATGATTCTGCTTTCTGGAACTCCAAATCGGAATGTCGGCACAGAACACAAAAGAGTGAAGGCTTTCGCACCACCCGTTCCTGTCAGCAGCAGACATCAGGCCATCAGTTTACTACAAAAAAGGTGAAATTGTTGGACTGTCAGATCATATGATTCTGCTGAAAAGATGGGAGGACAAAACGTATTTTGTCAATACATTTTTCATAACGAGTACAAAATGTACGCTACAAATACAACAGAACCGCAGAAAAGAGCATAATTCGAACGCATGATTTTTTGCAGAAATTTCACAATATTCTCCGAGAGATCAGGGTAAACCCACGCATTCCAATCGAAATGTAATGCAAAAAATGTTCCAAAATGCGGCCAGTTTTCGACCGGTTACCGGAAAAGTAAATGTTAAGCGTTGTTAGCTAAGGAAGAAGAAGAGCAAGAGATAGCTTTATGGCCTGAACACTATTTCTCACGGACATGGTCCATGGGTGATGAACTGATGACCAATCAGTTAGGGTTGGCCAGATAGGTCCGGTCCGGCGCCGGCACCCCATCTGGGGCTCTGCTCAGTGGCTCGCATGGCTCAAATGCTCCCAGGTTTGCCTCTATGGGCAAGGGAGCAACACTTGGCTTTGGACTTGTCTTTGTGCTGTTCTTGTCACCAGAGCTGTTGCACGCCACCTGTGGCATTGCTGGTGTATTTCAGGGCACATCCTCTCTTCTCCTGTCAACTTCGTGGATGCTAACCATCACCCATGGTGTAGCTCGCATCCAAGGCTGCAGTTTAGGGTTCCATGGCTTTGAGAACGACTACTCAATCATTGTGCATGCCATGAAGATGGCCAACAGTTCACTCTAGAACTAGCTGTCACGTCTCGAAGAAAGAAACAAGAAATATTAACCTTGGAGGGAAATCAGGCAGCAGCATGAAAAGCTTCATTTCTAGCTGAAGATCATGATGACCTTAGTATTGCTAATAGGCTTTAGTCCGTACTAGATACATCAGTACAGAACTCATGGTGAAACTAGGCATATCTACAGTACATCATATACTTATTTAGCGCACTCCCAAGAATATTTTTTTGGGTGCTATCTCTACACAAGGCTCTTCATCTTACGCTTCAGCCACATGGTCCGAATATCTACACTCAGTGAGAGGAAAATCTCCCGGTTGCTTGGATCCAAGAAGACGTCTGGTACAAGTGACTTCTCGATCGGTGAGAGGTCTGCCATGGTGTTCATCAACTCGATGCATCGCGGGATGCTGTACCTGTCAACGTGGCTCTCTGGCTGTTTATTGTTCTGTCTCTGAAACTTGGGATCGGCATGTCCTTCCATAACATCAGATGTTCCATCCTCACTGGGCCTCCTCAAGTAGCGCCATGGCTCTCCCCGTGCTTCCTCGGTAGGCCTCCTGGAGTGCTGCCATGACTCTGGCCGCACTTGGGTCAGCGGTTTCGGGTACAGGTGCCCATTCATAGTATGAACTTCAACACCAACAAGAGTCTCCTGTTGGAATGAAGACTCTCTGGATACGGGAGATAGGGGGATAGGTGAGAGTAGACGATTCATGTAATAATCATCTTCATCATCATCACTTGAGTCAGCTTCCGTTCCATCCCTTTCATTCGGTGTAGGTGTAGTAAGAATACTTTTACCAACTGCACAATATGAATAAACAAATTTGATTTAGCAACAGATTGAAAACCATACTTGAAATTAAGTCAGCTTTTCCCATCAGCAAGTAGCAAGCAAGTCATCATTAAAAAAGAACCCCAAATATTTTGCCAAACATCTTCATCAAAAGGAAAAGTATTGAAGTAGAACACATCAGGCGCATTTCAATATATCCAAAAAAATGTTATGCAGCACAACACAAGTCATTCTGGAGGATCCTATTTACTAGAACCAGCATGCATTTCAGAGTAAGTGCCTGTAAAATGTTGAGATCATCTATGCTACCAAAACATGGATAAACTTAAGGAATAAGTCCATTCTACCCCTTAACTCTTGCACGAGAACAGAAAATACCCCCTCAACTCCAAAACCATTTACTTTTCACCCTCGTACTCTTAAAACTGAAATGCGAACGGCGTTAGAGTTCAGGGGTGTTTTCTGAATGGGGCAAGGGTTGAAGGGGGTAAACTGGAATTGTTCCTAAATTTGATGGCTAGACCTTAAGTTCATATGTTGAATGTGCCTACAATAGCTTCAATTTGTAGCTATGGTAGCAGATCATCTCTTAAGAATTTTGTACAGAAATGTCAAAGGATCTCGATATTTCAGTATCAGATCATTCTTTAGCATACCCTCAATGATATACTATTTACTATGGTAGACTAAAATCTGCACTGTTACCTATTCACCGCGCTGCACTACTTTCCAGTATCCAATTGTTAAAAGTTTCCTTGTTCAAGATCTCACAACAGCAGTGGCTTGTGGGTAAATACATCTGGCATATTTAATGATTGTGTGCATTTAATTTATAACAGATACAGACAAGAGGAAGTCCCAGGGCTGGGTAGCCAGGTCCCTCCGACGCAATATGTATAGACATGGTAGTTTTCCTCATTACATACATGATGAGAAGTGGTCGAGTAGTTTATTTGTTGAGGCGAGAACATGGAGATTGTGAGTTTGAATGCTGGCCTGAATTTTTTAAATTATATTTCTATTCCATGTGCATTTCAGTGAGAACAAATAATTATTGAAAGAACCAGAAGTGCAGAACTAGCCCATACTGGGTGGACCAGTCTCTTCACCGCAGTAGGTATAGCCCATGGTTTGAGACCGAGTTGGCACAGTTCTTTTAAAATGTGCAGCCCACTTTCAGTCCATGTCTTAGGCTTGAGGGAGCCCGGACATGAGGGGGAGTGTTGAAGTATGAGTATATCGCCCACCTTTCCTCAGCCGCTTAGAATTTTGGGTGAACTGGTTGGTGCACTGAACTCAATAGTAAGGACCAAGAGCTTGTGAGTTCAAAGACTTGCATGAATTATTTCAACTCTTTGACACTCCTTTACAACTAGAAGCAGAAGTACCAAACTAGGCCAAGAACTATGTGGGTCAGGTCCCTTTGCCTCAATAGATACAGATGTGTCAGGTCTCATTGTTAGGTATGCGAAGACACCCGTTATCACCATCTTTCGTGGTTTCAAAAAATAGGTGTAGCAGTTATGGCCATGGTTGAAGAGCTCATGACAATTGAAGCAACAACCTTTTTAACAGTGGCATGCTACCTCCAACTCTTCGTGGGTATTAATGGCAAAAAAGAAGCAAAAGGAGTGTATTCCCTCGATCAATGGAGAAGTATAAGACATCATCTTAATCGGTAGCACACAACTATCGTAGGGAGTGTGGCCTAACTAATATTGCGGTTACGGCACTAGGGGCTTGCCTGGGATGGAAGGGAGCACATGGCATCTCTTCTCGCACATCATGGCCAAGCTCATGACCATCTTCAAGCTTGCTGAGTTCTACAACTCAACATCAACGCCAAGGGGCTAGTTGTCATGGTGTTAATGAGTCGGAATGCCACAGGAGGGTGCCAAACTGCTCGAGATGCTCCATATCGATCATGCGAGAAGTCTCTTTAGCTCTCCTGGTGGGTTGCTTTGGACTGGTGGTCTGAAGCGGCCATGGCGAAACTCCTTAAAGCAAAACCAAGTCAGGATGCCCTCGTCACGCCCCAATTGGGTATGGAACTGTGGATGACCAACGACCTCCAGCATCAGCTTAGGGGTCCTTGGTAGCAAGGCACGGCCACCTCTTCCATCCATTGGAAATGTAGGGGAAGCCATTGGCCTATGACAACACAATCTAGAGCGGCGATAACATCTTGCATCTCAGCCATCATATCCTGCTAAGAGGCCACGGAAGCATACACCTCAGGGAGGTTGAAAGTCACCTCGTCCCCCACCCTATCAACAGATACAAACAAACTTGTGCGATGTCAAAGTAACTCTACTTTAACCAGTGTTGTAAAAAACAACCGATTCGGCTGATTAATCAACCGATTAGTCGGTGTCAGGGGCTAAATTGTCACAAATAGTATAGTTAGGGTGTTGTAAATGCTATCGAATGATTAATCGGCGCATAATCCAATTAATTCTATGTTTTCTTATTAATCGGCTATTTCCCTATTTAATCACTGAAATAGCTTATTTTACTAGTAGTTACAACAAATTAATTTATAATATTGTGTAGTGTTGTTCATGAATGTACCATATAGATGAAATATAAACTATGAAATGTAGAGCCTGCAATATTTTTCAGCTGTAGAGAGATAATTTACCATACTTGTCGTAAATAAGATACTTTTCAATCAATTTTATAAATATAAACAAATATGTAACCAAAGACGTATATCAGCCATTCAATTTTGATAACTCGGTCATATCGGGATTAATAATTTAGCAGTAACCCATCCACCCAACAAGCGCATACTTTTTCACAATGTTGACTTTAACAGCTTACAGTTCAGTAATTCACTCATTCCAAGGGTTGGCACCAGATTCGTATTACCTTTTCTCCCATACGGGTTTTTACAATCATCGCATTTACAGTTGATGGAGCATCCTGCCCCTCCCTTCAAACATAGAAGGAGAAAAATGCCATAGTCACAAGCTGAGAAGAGAAAACTAATAGGATAGAGTTGGATATGAAACCTGGTAGCAGTCACAGTATTTCTTAAGGCAGCCTGACTTTTTGCACGTGCATTTTCTTCTAACAAGGTCCATAGGGGATCTTATAAGTTGTTCCTAGAGACAATAAAAATAGCATGATCCTCAAAATAGAAACAGAAAATAGTTAGACGTTAATAAATAATAAGGCCATGTTTGAACAACATTTATACCGCTGAATCTTGACCAGCCTCTGGTGTTTGAACAACTTTTAAAGGCATGACTGGTGTATTCCGTGGAGCACCATGAATAGGCTTGTTGTAACATGGTTCACATCCACATGATTCAGAACAATGTGATCCAGAAGCAAAACACACACAGTAACTGCCACAATATAAACTTGAACTTAGCAGTAAGAAAACATAAATCATGGTGTGTAGGGGGGCCAGGGTGTATGTGTGCAGGAGGTGGGATGGGATGGGCGGGTGCATCAGTGCATGCAAAAACCAGCATAAAATTTTCAATGTTCACCCTCTTTCCATGCATTACCACTCCATGTAAATCACCCCTGCCCCAAACTCTGTTCCCTCCATGGCAATAGTGCTGGGAAGCATAACCAACGGACCGGAAATCACAACCAGCCTTCTCCTCTGGATTGTGCATCAAGTGTGCAACTTTGCAGTAGCAAGTACATGCAAATGTAAAATCTTAAAAACCGCTCAGCAACTCGACATGTTCAAATAAAGTTCTGGGCTTGTTTAAAGAAAAAAATTGTTCTAGACATGTTCAAACAAAGCTGGTAAACATGTTCAAATAGAGTTTCAAAATTTTGATAATTAGACAGGTTCAAATGGACAATTTTCCATCATGCATCTGAAGCATTCGACTACCAAATCTAAAGTTGCTTAAAAACAGCACCGGATTCATTAGAGATGTCAAACTCAACTAGCGCCCAATCAAAATGGTAGTCAGATCCTAGACATAGCACAAACAATTAGAAGCTCTACTGAAATCCAAGCAGCTCGTTTGCTCGCTATATCTCTTCCCCTTCTAGTTTCTCACGTTCTATGATGAAACATACTAAACATTTTGCCATTGATGAGAAAGTGGAAAATATTGCAGACTTACAGCTTCAAGCACCTGGACTTCTTGCAGCTGCACGTCCTGCACCCTTCCACTTCGTCCGCCTTCCTCCTAACAAACACGAAAAATAATAAATAAATAAATAAAAGCGGGAATTCCAAGAAATACGCAGCACGCAATGAACCAAAAGAGGAAATCGAACGTGAGACCAAAACTCTGCTGAAAAGGGGAAAAAAGGAGACACCGACTTCTTCTTCCTGTCGGAGTTCCCGTTCGCCTCTGCAGGCAGCGACACGGCCGCCGCCACCGCGGCCGGTGCGGGTGCGGGTGCGGGTGCGGGTGCGGGTGCGGGTCCGGAGGCTGAGGCGAGCGCGGCAGCTTCGGCCGCCGGGGCGGGAGGCGGGGGAGGGACGAGGGGGGGATCGTCGGGGTCATCCGATCCGGAGGGCTCGAGCAGCGGCGGAGGCTTCGGGGGCTGCTGAGGATCCTCCGGGGTGGCCATGTGGTGCGGCGACGGCGGCCGGGGCGGCGGGGGGGTTCGCCGTGGTAGCGGGAGGAGGGGGGGGGGTGGATCGGACGGCGCTTGGAGGGCTTTGAGATTTGGGCCGGGCTGCTGGAGGGTCCAGATCGGTGGGTCCTCTTTTAGATCAGGACTTCTTCTGAACATAAAAACGCAATTAGCAATCTCCTCTTTGCCAGCAAGGTCCTTTTCTTTTTCACTTCCCTCTTCTTCTCCTCGTCACTTCTCATCGCTTACGTCCTTATAGCCATTACCGTCGCATCCTCTCCTCTACCAACGTTCATGGCCGGAGGAGAGGGAAAGCGGAGTTTCGACTCCTCACTCTTCCCTCTATATATCCATGTACGAGTAGTCGTATAGCTGTCTTAGTTCTGTTAATGGTTAATGATGACTCCAATCTCGATGCCATCACACAACCTACGACACCTGGAGCTGCTGCTTCTAGGTCAAAAAACATCTCTTAAATTTTCGATTCAAAAAGGGTCCTACTAAGTGCTTAATATATTTTTCTAGCTCCGCTACTGCTAACTAATTCCAGAGATGCAATAGGCATGCAGATGGCAATTGTTATGGTTTTTCAGTTATCTCTTATGTATTTCAGAAGGAAAAAAAAACATTTCAATCAGTGTTTGAAAACATTAGCAACTTATACCACCTATAAGAGTGTAGTTGACAAGTCATTATCCATTAATTGAACCCAGCCAGTGTTGTTGAAGCCTTGTTCATAGTGGAGTAAAAGTGTAAAACACACTAAATGAAAAGGAAAATGGGATGATAAGAATCAGCCAAGCAATTGCTTTGTGAGTACAAATAGAGCAAGTAATTGCTTTGGTGCTAAGAGGGGAAAGTAGCACAAACATCAAATAATCATGCAAAAGAAGGGAACAGGCAATCACGTGTACCTAATCAAAATGGAAGAAAGAATGGAGCTCTACAGTCGACCAAATGATATTAAAAATGAGCAAGTGGTGTATTGTGTCATAGGTTAAAAAAAACCCCACCTTTGAGATTTATCCAATTACCGTCCAATGTAATTTGTAAGCACTAAGCAGACGAAAAAAAAACATCAATAGCACGAAGTGAACTAAGCATCATGAACAACAAAAAGAGTACAAAACTAATGGATGATGGCAAATTTCCACCCAGGGAAACGAGATGCAGTTGCTCCCGAGTACATGCCACTTATTCTCTTGAGCGGTTACACCATCAAATCGGAGGTACAATTTTCATGTTAGTGTACAAAACCACTGATAGGCACCACTCACTCAACTCAATGAAACATTCACCTTTTTTCTGTCAGGATAGCAAATCTAAGGCCATAACAGTCTGTAATGTTACCATGTTAGTGTTATATGGAGCATCATGGTAGGGCAGAAAGGAAGAAAGATAACTCAAAATGCAAAAAATGAACCTGTTGGTGAATAAATATTCTTGACACATACTACGAGTACGATGGGTCTATGACTAGTATATTTTCCAAATGATTGTGCTGAATACAGACCACTTAGGGCCACAGTGCTGCGCTGTGCAATCTACCTATTAATTATTGGAGCGTTTACAACATCCAAAGATTTTGCCGCTAGAGCTCAAAAAAAGATGCTTTAAGGCCAACTTGCAATCTCCAAAATAGCAAAACGGAAGTGCCTTTTAAAAGCCACTACAAATACCAAACGGCGCCTTAAGGATAAAGGCAAATGTTTTATATATAGAATAAGAGTATGATATACTCCCTCTGTCCACAAATGTAAGGCGTGTATGGAATTTAAGGTATAACTTTAGAATAAGAGTATGATATACTTCCTCTATCCACAAATGTAAGACGCGCATGGAATTTAAGGTCTAACTTTGATCAACAATTAAATTATTACTATTAAATTATATGACATAGTTGTGGTACTATTGGATCCATATTCAAATGTATTTTTAAATTGTATCACTTTTGTATTATATAATTTAATATTATTGGTTTAATTGTTGGTCAAAATTGAACCTAAAATTCCACGCACGCCTTACATTTGTAGACGGAAGGAGTACTACTCTGACTTTTCAGAATTAAAATATCAGCAAAACCTAGGATATGATTCAGCATATAAATTGAGACGTCTGGGCGTCGATGCTCTTTATCTGAGCAAATCGTGTAACTGGTTAAAGAACATGCAGAACAGATTTAGTGAATGGAGAGAAAAGATAATTGACAAATTTTAAGGCCCCTGAGTGTCAGAGCCCAAGAGTTGTGAGCCTGAGTCCGAATGATTTGGCTGGATTTAGTGTGGACATATTCAGATTTAAAGGAAGAACAAAGAGAAATGGAAATGTGGTTGAAAGAAAACACAAAAGATAATAACTAGGGTTTAATTCTTTGATAGGTCCAAAAGAGCAACAATGGCGCCTTTTAACGAGTACACTCCCAAAGCTTGGTCTCTCCGCAGCACATTTGACAATAACATAACAACAGATATGTGACGCAAACAGTATGAGTACAACTAAACTTGAACACAATTAGATTAAAATGCTAAGCGGCAATATATGGTGTTGCATCTACATTAAGTTATTTTGGCTCTTGAGGCAATCCAATTGGTCCTCCCTTTGAAGTCAGACTTCAGACTCTCACCTGATCAAGGCTCTTGGGACAATCCAATTAACTGCGTCAGCTTTGGATTTGACCTGCAAAGATATCTAGACTACAAGTTCACAACTAAAAGTTGAAACAACAGCAGCTACTAATTTATTAATATTGCAATTAGGAGGCTGATAACTCGATAGCATTTGTAAATTTGTAAGGCTAAATTTGTCTCCTCTTATGGCAACTCATCTGGCAGCACGTGTGAGATCATAGTGCAATTTTCTTGAGCAACATACTTCTGCTCCCTTTTCTGCCGATACAGATTTACTTGGTCCTTTCTTCCTCTGCTTGAGTGTATTACCATCTGTAGGCAGCCGCCGGCCGGAGTGCGCGGCAAGATCGCTAACGGGCATTGGCTCCTTCTCGTGGCGTAGCAGATCGCCCAGGCCTGCTTCTTCTGGTGGAGCAGAATGCCAAAATCGATTGCCGTCAACTCCTTCGCAGCTTCTCGTAGCACGAGTGCCAAAACTGATCGAGTGCCACTCGTATCGTGCCAAAACAGCACCCTCTCTGTAATTTTCCTCCAAGCGACATTGTACGCCTTGATGGGCCACTCGTGGACTATGCTATTTGGGCTCGCAGCAGAGTAGATCTTGGAGGACCGCTAGATCTGAAAGAGACGGTGGATGAGAGGGGCTAAGTCACGCTGTCACTTAGCTTCAGCAAGTTAGAAAATCCTGGCTAGCCAAATTTTTGACAAATGTTTTGTTTTCCCATGATTTGATCAATGTTGGCAAGAATAAGAACAAAGTGGCCAAAAGGGTATGCGCACACCAAAAATTTGACAACCATCTAATCAAGTACTCTCTCCGTCTACAGATGTAAGGCGTGCACAGAATTTTAGGTTCAATTTTGACCAACAATTAAACCAATAATATTAAATTATATAATACAAAAGTGATACCATTTAAAAATACGCTTGAATATGAATCCAATAGTACCACTACTATGTCATATAATTTAATAGTAATGATTTAATTGTTTATCAAAGTTAGACCTTAAATTCCGTGCACACCTTACATTTGTGGACAGAGGAAGTATCAAAATTTTAGTCATAACTAAAAAATTGATAGGGTAGACTTTGCCACAAACCAAACATGCCCTTCCAGGCCATGCAGAAGATATTAACAAAGTTCAAGTACAATTGTTTGCACCAAATGTTGGAACAAGATACAATCGTACTAGAAAGAAACTCGCGAGGATTCTTGGATGATACGTGGAAAAGAGCGCGCTTGCTTTTAGAAGAACGTTCCCTCGGGTGGCTGCACTAATTTTCGGCTGTGTGATGCTCCCATTTCTTTCTTAACGTAATGGTAGCTATTTTGGCACACTAGATTCATTATCAGGTTTCACACGCACCAAGGTTTCACATGCAATATCAAGTTTTACAGACAAAACAACCAACAACTTAGCACTTGCAATCCCCAGAATGAAGCAACGTAGTTGGTACTTCGAGAAACATAGCTGAAGGTCAAGTGTATCATCACATGGATTTACCCCAAGCCATTAGTTTGTCCCGGAGATACTGCCGTAGCAGCTACAGCTATCGAAAAAGCGAGACAAGACAAACACAGACTATGCAGAAGATACTGGCGAAGTTCAAGTACAATCATTTGCACCAAATATTGAAACAAGGTTCAATCTTATGCGATATCTAAAAGGAAAGCCGTGAGGATTCTTGTGTGACACATGGATATGAGCATGCTTTCTTTTAGAAGAATGTTCCTTCCGGAGGCTGCACTAATTTCCGGTTGTGCGATGCCCCCATTTCTTTCTTAAGCTGTATCAAGATATTCTCCATTGTGTATTCACGGCGCCAATTGGACAACAGGCCAAACTTCCTTTGGTCGACCTACATTTGCTCAAAAATAAGTTTGAAGTGCACGGAGCACAAGTGATATAAATTATTCAGAATCAAAGTCATAGCCCCTTACCAATCCAGTCTCAGGATTTACACATGTCATATTGATTCTTGAGTGAAATTTAACAGTTGGGGGCCTGTCAGGATAGTCCTTGTCACAGAAAAGCTTTAATTGATAAATTCGGCCCTCATGGACGGTCTACAAAACCAAATATAGATCAACAAAAAAGCACAAAACTCAGAAACACAACAATCATATTTGAAGAATACTAGAGTGAGCATGTGGAAACATCTTACGTTGTGGGGACCAATTATTGTGCCTGTCCAAGAGCGCATATAGATATCATCTGCATCATCCATTCCATAGCTAACTGTTCCATCCCCAATGCCCTTCTCTCCTCTCTCAAGCTCTTCTAGCAGCCTGAAGTTCCTAGGCACTGCAACAATATTTCCATAATATTTGGTTTCTAACAACATTAATAGTTTCAGCATGGGTACGTCTAATTAAATATGATGCTCAGATAGCTACAGAAAAAACCATCAAGAAATTCCACCCAGATACACAGAACCAGGTAGCTGTTCTTGGAACGGGCAACTTCTTCACAATTCTACTTCTTCACAATTCTAATTCTACTTGCAAACATTCTAGCATAAGTTATTCCAATAACCAATTAGGAGCCAGTAGATAACTGAGGAATATCTGCACTCTGCTGCATAGACTATCGAAATTTCGAATGACAACAACTCTCAGATATTTCATTGTAAATATTTGATTCTCTGATCTTACATCTTAGATTTGGAGTAACTGTGTGCTTAATCTTCTAGTGTGCTATCTCCCTTGGCTACGGGCTGCCTAGCACATCACAAGATTACTCACATTGATAAGCTAAAACAATCACATAAATGCGATTATATTCCCTTCTGCTGTACTTTCAAAAACTATGTGTCCTCACAAGCTCTACCTGATAGTGGAAATGTAATCTAGACGCAAGAAAGATTTGTGTCTTATTCCTAGGATTGATTGATCCCAAATATATAGAAGTGTGCTTTATTCCTAAATCCTTTTTCCTCCAATCAACTGCACCTTGCGGACTTGCAGTTGTGAATTTCCAGGAACAGAAAACAACGAACTGCCAACAAACTATTTTATGTCGTGACAACATACAAGCTTAGAAGGGGATATGTAAACCCCAAGTATTCAATTCTAGCACTAATCCTGGCTAAACCACTAAAGGAAGCGTTGTAAGTCCTATATACCACCATTTTGCACAAAGCTAGTACATCAAATCAAAAACGAGAAGCCAATAAACCCATGTAAGGCATTGTAATAAAATATCAGTACCAGCAAATTCATCAGTTTCATCCTATCTTTTGAACAGATCCAACACTTCCTACTCCATGATAAAGAGTACCTACAGCTATGAACTTCAGTTTCATGCGTATGTTCATCCAAACGGGGCACAACGCAGAATCGTCCTAACCACACGGGGACAAGAGGGTGCCTCAGGTGCAGAGCTTCCTGCACCATACCATGCTGCAACTGATGAAAGACCTTTTTTCACAGTTTCGCCACAATTGGTGCATTAGTTGCTGATCCAGAGAGACCTGCAACCAAGACATCCCCAGGAAGGTGGGAACCTATGGCAGCTTGTCAATTCTTCCTAAATATGCATCTCAAAAAGAAAAAATTCTTCCTAAGTACTAACTTGCTAAGCAGTATGAAGGCGCCGGGCCATGGGGATTGAATGAACTGATCCCCCAAGTTTTTTGGGTAAAATAAACTGCTATTGTAGCACTATTTTAGAGCAACATGCACCCTAATACATACATGTACTTAGCATGGGTGGATCTTGCGCGCGCACGCTCGAGAAGAACCGAATCGGATGGGCAGGTGGATGGATCCACAGCAGAAGCCAACAAATCAACGACTAATTGGATGGACTAGAGCATCATATCCATCCCATGGAGACAATTTGGTACTTGGTTGCTCACGGGAAGGAGAAGATATCACAAGAGATTAGAACGAGCAATTCGAACAAGCTAGGGCCTTACCAACAACTCCGGCTGGGTCGCCGCTGGAGGCCATTCCAGCAGAAGAGAGGAGGAGGATGCCGGCGAGTACGGGAGAGGAATTCGAGGCGGCGCGCGTGCTCCGGTAGTGGGAGGAAGTTTGGAGGCGTGCGTGCTCGGCGGCGCTCGTTCCCCTTTGGTGATGGGGTGCGGGTGGGCCGGGTTGGCCCGTCGACACCACACAGCTCCAGTTTTACTTTTTCCGAACCGATGTATCGGAAGGCAAAGAAAAAAAGAAATACCGGGAAACCACGAAAATCTCATACAGCATGTCCTGTATGGTAACAAACTTGTGATCTCTCTTTTTTAAACTCAATAAATACATTATTTAGTTTTGTTGGATCATATTTGATTCTCTGTTCGCCCTGATGAAAATATTTTTCTAGTGCAATGAAATTTTTTTCTCATGTGATGAAATTTTTTTTCCTGTACAATAAAAACACTTTTCACGTGCGATGGAGAAAGTTTTCCAGTGCCATGGAAATAGTTTTCCTCGTGTGATGGAAATATTCTTTAGCCATATAGGTTTTTTGAATGGATGAAATAGTTTGTTTTAGCGCTTGCAACAATTTCTTTCGTGATAGAAACAACGTATGTACACTTATGTAACAGTGAAAAAGAAACCGTACGATAACGCAACAAGAAGCATTAAGCATTGAAACAACTCTATCCAATATAAATAATGATTTATAACTTTTACTATAACAAAAATGAGGCACTATTGCAACTAGAGCATAAGAAACAAAATCACTATTTATTTACAACATCATCCACATCTGCTCACAATAAAAAAAATATAGGATGACAACATAAAAGATGCACATGTATGGGATCACATAAATGTCGTCTTCTAGATGCCCTCGGCCTCGCTTCCTCTTGACCACCAATGACAGCCTGGGAATGTCGACGACTACGACGACCTCCTTGAGGTAGCTATAGGTGGAGGAGATGATGCTAAACAAGTTAGAGTTGGTCTTTCAACCGAGGCCATGCATGAAAAGCTTCTAGAGGGCTGGGTCTCGTTCTGCAATGGCGCACACGACATTGAGCGCGACCCCAGAGGTGAGCGTCGTGGAGACGGCAATGGAGATGTCGATGAGCTAGTCGCTTGACAGAGGCTTGAGAAGGAGTACGTCATCTCCAGTGAGCTCGAGCACAATGGGCTGGAGGCGGCAACAACACCATTCTAGCGGCAGGGGATCCATGGGAGGTACGGATTGAGGGGAGGGGCAAAACCCTAGCTAGGGCATGGCGACGTGGTAGCATGAGGATTGATGGGAGATCAATGAGGAGATTATATAGGCCAGTCAAACACCGTTAGATGATTTGGTTATGATGAACGATTTTGCAGTAGGTCGATAGGACATCCTATCACAGGCAGATCGGATGACTTAAAAAAAAAGTATTACGATCCACTCAGCAAGATCCTTCGATCTTCAGTGCGTGGGCATCAGGTCCCGCACGATTCGTCCTCCCCCAAATCGCTAAGTGTAACCTTATAGCCCTTCAAAAATATTGTAACCTTACATAGCACGAAGATAGGGCGCAACCTCAGCTACTTCACGTCATTTCGTTGTATATGTACTGTTCATTAGCCCCACATTTCAGCCTCGCTTTTTTCCATGTATCTAGCAGGCTCCACTGACCCTGCAAAGCCTCATAGGAACCTTAAAAATTAGTTTTGAGATACAGTTAAGGGACAAATAAGGGGCCCCTTCGAGTGTGCAAATGTGCACCGGGCATCTCTCAGTTACGCCTCTTGTTTTTCCAAGCAAACCCAAACCAAGCAACTAGAATTAAACATGTTCTGAATGTATATGCTCGCGGCACTGGTCAACTGAAAATTCTTTTCAGGTAGAGGTCGACACTTGTTGCACATCACCTACAGCACCCTAGCAAGATCTTGTCATAATATGGAGAACCTCGGCGTCCTTGCTAGTGTTTTCTCTCCAGGTCCCAGTTCCATAACATTCCATAGAAATCTACATACTACACAAGCAATTTCCCGGACCAAAAATGTCAAGTTAATCGATAAACACATACGATAAGATCCAAATAGCCCGAGTTCTTACATAAATCTTAACAAATTTTGATCCCAAGTACACATAAGGCTTGTTAAGCTTGGTCCCAAGTACATAGTAGGCTTGATGGTTTGATCTCAGATGCATATAAAGCATAGAAATTAATTATACAGATGAACACGGATGGGCAACTCAACACGGATCCGCCTTCACAAGTCTGGACATAATTACTAGCAGACCACTAGACACA
This sequence comes from Stipa capillata, assembly GCA_019208055.1. Taxonomy (NCBI): domain Eukaryota; kingdom Viridiplantae; phylum Streptophyta; class Magnoliopsida; order Poales; family Poaceae; genus Stipa; species Stipa capillata. The sequence continues at coordinate 1,446,056 of JAGXJF010004511.1, forward strand.
GGAGTCTCTCGAGGGGATAATTTGGTAGGTACATGTACTGGATTATTGAACATTCCACTATAGAGAAATTATGGGATAATTATCAGCCTCTAAATAGAACTAGACTCCCTTGGTTGTTCATCGAACTCTAAAGGATGAAATAACTCTGATGCAGTCTGCGTGGCATTTGCAATCTCTGGAACCAAGAAGTAAATAAGGGAATAACCTGTACAGGAATAGGTATTAATTAGATGAGTAGAGATTGGAAATAGAATTGATATCTCGACAAGGAAAAGACAGAGGTTTACCTCAAGTGACAAATGCTGATGAATTCAAGAAGCAGGCGAACTGGTCTTGGGATCCGCGTTATTTACATCACCACAAAGAGAAGGGAACGAAGGGATGGACTTCAGGATCAACTTCCTGCCGCTCTTGCAGATTGGAGACAGTCTAGTACCTATGCGCGGGGGAGAGATCCTCTTTTTATTAGGAGACACGACCTTGACAGAAGTTTGAGGAGATGAACCTCCTTTCACGGTATCTGATGTGCCATCCCCAAGAACCATTTCTGCATAGCTTTCAAATGGGGAGAGCAGAATGTCAGTCTTCAAAGGAGCCTGAGAGTTGCATAGTCGAGAAGAATGTCCAAGGAGCTTTGTTGAAGTTCGTGGCTTCTTGGAGCTTGAAAGTGGAAGAAAAGCCAAGGGTCTGTGAAGAAGAGAAAAATGTCTCGAAATTTAGTATTCTACCTAAGAGTAGGATTCACAGTTACATTTGTGCAAAGGTCTGATACACAAACCTGCAGTCCACAATTGAAGGTGTTGTCAGTACATTCTCAGCAGGAGCTGGATTAGCAGCTTGGTAGATAACGAGCTGATTATCATTTTCGGTTTTTTCTTCTTTCACATGAGCATTATTTTCCTCGTATCCCCGCTTAGCTTCCTCTATGCTTAACGGTGCAACTCCTTCAGTGGAAAAATAAGACCATCAAAAGCTGGTAGCCACTTATGGCTGGTACCAAAATTTCAATAAGACCATCAAAACCTTTCAACGATCTATGCTTAACAGTTATGGCTGGTACCAAAATTTCGAAGAGCTATACATGCCATGGTCATACAATAACCAAAAATTTAGTTCTAGCAAGATGATTATTCCTTTTGTTTACTTATTGTTCCATTTGGTGCTATTGCATTTTTTTAGAACGTATGTCGATGTAGTTTGTGATGTACTGTAACATCATAATTTAAACAAAATAACGTCATCAACGCACAAGCTAATCTTCGGATGTCTTGCCAATATATCTTCTGTTTAAAAGACTGCAGAAGCACACAAATAAAGATGTACTAGCATGGGTGTGATTTTGGTTAGAAGTGTAAATGATGGCTGGGATAGTTTCTAGCAGAAACAAATTATATTAAAAAAAGGCAATGGTCTGGATTCAACCTGAAGCAGTGCAGCCAGCTGTACTAACTTCATCACATTCTACAATGATGGTAGTTCCTAGAATATATTGTCAACAGAGCACCTTTCATACAGTAACATGCAAAATATACTAACAAATCCTAGCATACCACTGGTACTAGATTTTCAGGTTGAAAGATTAAACTTGAGCTCCACAACTTATTGAGTATAATTATTTTTTATCTGAAGTAACTACTGTTGACCTAAAGCTCTCCAAACCTTTTATTGTAATCGCCAAATCAGTACATTGAATGAAACAGCACAGATGCAACTATGCTCAGTGGTGCAGGCAAAAGTTCGCAGATTTATAAGACAACCTTATCAAGATAAAAATGAACTCACCCTCCCTTCTTCCAAAAGCATTCTTGCATCCCTCACATCTGCAACTTATGGAGCATCCCACGCCACCCTTGATGAAGATTACAGTAAGACAAATGCAGGTAGGCTAACCAGCTAAGTAAAGAATATTAAATCATGTAAGGGTTAGAACCTGATAGCATTCACAGTATTTTTTTAGACACGATGACTTCTTGCAGTTGCAGCCTCTTTTGTGACGAGCCGAAGCAGGAGTTTTGTTAGAGTCATCCTACAATATTGGAAGAATGGTATGAGCGATAGTAAAGCAGAAAGAAAGTTAAATATGAAGAGTGGCTCTTACCCCTAATTCCTGACCAGGCTCAGATGTGTGAATTACTTTAGGAGCAAATGCTAGTGGGTTACGAGATTCGATCTGCTCACGAGTAGATAGAACTGTTTCCATGTTGCTAGGCTTATTCAGACAGCCTTGACAGGAACAGGGTTCTGAACAAAAGACTCCAGCATGAAAACACTCACAGTAACTGCATGAGAATTAGCCAACCACGTCATTACATTAGAGATGATAGAACACATCACAGCATAAAGACAAACTTTGCCAGAAATATCTTGTAAAGAACAAGAGATGCTATTCTTAAATCTTAAAAGGGGCAAAAATATAGGATTGGGTGCAAAAGGAATATAAAAAATAGAGAAAAACGATTCAATTGTAGAGGAACATCGGAACATCTTGTGTGGTATCTTATTTTCTGATGCTAGCTTGCTAAGGTACCACATGATAGAATCAAAGTAAATATGGGTATGCTGCATGATCTGCGGTTCTTAAGAAACAATTGTCCAGAAGATCAAGTCTCACTGATGAATATAAAGCTCAAATGCTTGTTGTTAACAGAATGGTTCAATGGAAAACAAGCAAAATGGTAGGTAAGTTCATGCTGGCACATCATGAGTTTAGTTTATTATCATCAAAACCCAGGTGAGGCTAGAATGAATCAGATGTCCTAGAAATATAATTTCGTTTTTCTGGCATAATCAATGTATTTCAAGTTTGTTTGTTTCATTTCTGTTACTTGACAATCATTTGTTTCAAACAAAGAAACTCTCTGGGAACAAAGGCATGCTTATAATTTTATCAACCGCTGTTCTTTCACAAGAGATGAACATTGGGGAAAACAGCAAAAATAAAAATACCAGTAACAAAACTGACAAGAAGCTAACCCTCCATATTGGATATCTAGACCTATGTTCCTCTAAATCCTAAGTCAGTTTCATTTTATTTTATCCTTACAAAGTCTTCCACCACTAGTTAAAGAGTTCAAAAGTTAGTGATGAAAGACCAGAAGATCAGATGTGGTAACACGGGATGTGCGGCTGTGTGTTTACCATGCACACCACAGCTTTCTGTTTACGCTTGCTCATATTGAATTATGCTCATTATTATGTCATCAGGAGGAATGGAAGCATGCGCTATAAAATCGCCGCTAATCATCATGTCAGTATGCCACCATCAGTTGCTGTGCAAAACAGTTGAGGGACAGTGAGGCTCAGTTAGCAATTAATGCGCTGTGTTGTGCTTAACTTTGAGCTGTTGTGAAAGGTCTATTACTCTGCAGTAGAGCAGATTAAAGTTAGAAAAATTATGTTACCCGACGGTTTCCTCTTACATTTCATCTTATATGCTCTGAAGCACGATAATGTATCCATTTGCAACTTGCTTATGAAAAAGCAGCTAACCAAACACCCAAATATCTAAAAGCAGTGCAACCATACTCCACCTGCAAAGCCCCAAGGTCCAAACTGGCACCTAATCCACATACTTGGTAGGCCATGCACACGCACTAACCCACTTGTGTTTGGGTCATCGCTTCACACAAAACGATTAACAGGGAATTAGTGCCTTGGAAGCCCTTGGATATTTATGTTGGTGACTTCCCCATTCAACTAGCAAGGTGGTACTATTCTCCACTTATGCTCTTATGGCATAGGCAAAACTTGGGCTGAATTCAACCGGGCCGGGCCAGGGTGCCACAACTGCAGTGCCAAAGGGAACCTGAGATGATGCTGGGGCTCAACCACATGAAGAGAGAGAGGGAGGCTGAGTCTAAAAGTTGCCATTTTCTTTTGCCAAAAATGCTACAGTAGTAATTGTGACTGTTCCTAACTGGGACTTCTACTGGCTTGGCTTTGTATCAAAAACTTTTCCCGCCCTTCTATATGAATTGGCAGAACTCCTGTCCATATTGCAATTTTGCAAAATAAATATTGAGAAAGAGGCCAACATGATGGATAAGCAGAGATCATGGATATTTTAGGTATTGGTAAAAGTTAACCTAAACTAACTAATCATCAACATTCAAGTATTGGTAAAAGTTAACCTAAACTAACTAATCATCAACATTCAACAGTAAGGTATATTTTACAGTTATACAACACTTCTAACTGTCTGTAGAGATCCAAAATATAGGAGCATTTTTCTTGAATACCGCCCAGGTGGAAATATGCAAACAATTGAAGAAAAAAAAAGACAATATTTCAGTCAGAACAAGCATTGCTGATGTGACCAAACTGTTGCACAGCAAAACTGAAAAATCAAAGAGCTGGAGGACCCTAACTAAGCTAGCTACCCAACAGAAAAAGAAAAACAGTAAACCTATGTGACCAACTAATCAACTATTAAGGTTCTGTTTTAGCATTCTGATACATTTTTCTACATTGGATGATATAACTATTTGAAAGCATCTTTTTTGAAGGCATAACAGCAACTTACTAGAATCGGAAAAGATTACAATAACTAACTAGACTCCACAGCAGAGCCAGCACAGCACAACAACGACAAACTGACCCTAAAGCAAATGGTCTCAGGAATTGACAAATGCGGCAATCATACTAAAGAAATGACTACAAAAGGAAGCTTAAAAAACATGCATCAACTTATCAGGAATCATAACTCACAAGTAATTAGAGACTTAGAGCAACGATTTTATCTAAACAATCTACCCCAAAAGTTAGAGACACCTGATACAGCATGATAACTCTGTACACCTGCATCTTAATCAGGGGAGAACTTGGATATGTTAATCTTAGACCTTATGAACTAATAACAGCACCAATACATTTAGACAAATAATACTCGTACTTGCTTTCGCTTTTGCAATTAATCTTGTGGCATAGCACTAGATGAAAATTAAAGGAGAAGGTGCAAGGGACCTTACAGTTTCAAGCATTTTGACTTCTTACAGCTACAACGCTTGCATGAAGTGCCATCACCATTATCAAACTTGTGTCTGCATAGTACTATTGCATTTTCATGATTTACCCAATGAAATGGTTCTGATGACCTAAAACAATGGGCATAGACATAGTACCTTTTCTTCTTGGGACTGCCCTGACCAGACTCATCAGCATTTGCAACCACGAATGCCTGAGAGGAATCTTCATTTATAGTATTTGGTTCATATGTTGGTGAAGAAGAACCGAGAACACATGGGAAGTTGCTGGTTTGATTTATAGAAGATTGAGCGTCATGGGGGACTATTTTATCTTTTGGTATTGTGGCAAGGGCATTCAGATGCAAGCCAATACCAGGCAATGCACATGGAGGGGTTCTCATAGGCTTTGAGTTGTTATCACCAGAACTAGTTTTGCATTTGGGGGTAGTTGAATTTGCAGAATGACGATCTGAGGTCTTCTTTACAGCTTTATTGACAGCCCCAGCCTTTTCGTTGAAAAGGCAACGCCTGCGCATACCACGCATATGCTGTGACAAGGCCTGCCAGAACAAGAAAACAAGTTATTTTGTTGTGATAAAAACAAAGATTGACAGTCAGATTAGGGATAGATAGTAAAAGAACCACCATTATGCAATGTATGCAAGATTGGATTCATTTTGATAGATTAAAAAAAGACTGCTATAGAGTGTGGAGAGCTAAACCCTTATGGTGAGGTTGTTAAAATATATTTTGAAGGAAAAACTGTAGGGGAGGCCCTGACGGTACATATTTATTTAGGTTGTTAAAATATTAACACCAGATTGTCAAAGTGGAAGCAAGACTTCAAATAAACATTGGTTTGCTAATTTGGTTTTGTTACATTAATTTTCAAGCTTGTAAGTTTGTAACATCTAACATAAGCATTGTTTAAGCACCTAGCTATTATTTATTGGTAAAGCCAATATGTGAATTGTGTCCAAAATTTTGGATAGCAGATAGAAGTATACATACACTTTGGTCTATTGGCATGTAATCGCTGGGCTCATTGAGCGCGTCACAGATTTGATCATTTGACACCAACTGACTTTGGCAAGCACCAGGGAGCAATTGGGGGGTATAATCTGTTGCTGACCCTTCAACTGCTCCAGCCCAGTAAAGATGAGGATCGTGTGCAGCATTGTTGACGTAAGAGCCACTTGACCCATCAGTCAACAAGGATTTACCAGAGTATGCGTTATCAACATTTAGTGTCTCGTTCACTAACTGTGTTTTCTGCCTCAAATGGCGGAGCTAATCTTAGCATATCACTACTTGCTTCATGTGTAATCAAGTTATCCCCATCATATGCCGCAAGTCCATCTTCACGTTGTTCACATAGTTGGTTTTCATGAACAACTGTTCCAGGTTGCGATGCGTCCATTTTATCTGGGCCAATGTGATCAAGGAGGACACCTTCTAGTTCTGTACACTCCTGATCTCTAGTAAGATCTTTTTTACCATCAGCATTTTGATTCTTATCACATTCTGCACTGCCACCAACAAACTGGATGGGTTGAGGTAATTTACTTGTAGAGTTTGATCTATTGCCAGAAGAATCAATGGGCGCCTCATTTAGGTGGCAAGTGAAACTGCAATTCTCTGAAACAATGTTTTTGCATTTGATCAACCTAATAGAGCTTGTAGTCCCTAATCGAGTTCTGACACTGTTAGGAGAGTTCGTATCTTGAGAAAGTTGAACAGAATCATCCCTGGTTAATATGGAAAGACATATAGTAAGGCTAAAGCCTAAATTAATTAATTACACAGGCTACAACATAATGCAATTTACCTGATCAGAAGCTTAGATTCCTTTGCTGGATTGACATGTGGTGAGGCAAAGATTGAAGAGACAGGAGCTAAGTCCGATGACTTGAATAGGTGCACGTTATGTGTTGAGTCTTGAGGTTTAGGAGGTGGTATAGGAGAGAGATTATTGATAAAATTAAAGACAGGAGAGTCCTGCAGGTAGGAACAATCTAATTAGAAGGAAAAAAACACTGATTTTTCTTTTGGATGATTGAGAGCACATATCATCCCATCACAAGTTCACAAGTACAAAAGTGAGCTTAGATGCAAATAATATTACATGGTATCCAAACATAATAAGGTTACAAAGTTGACAAATGCAAGAACAGTAGGAGAATGTCTAAATGTATGAATTATGTATCAACCACATGCGAACCATAGCTTCGACCAGCAAATACACAATTCTCCTTGACCTATAGATAAAAGATTCACGCCTAAATAGGCATAACAACCCCATGTTATTTCTGAATCACCTAACCCAGTAGGCCAGTAGTTCACACCAGGTCAACAGAGTGCTACAAGCACAAACCAAACAAAACAGAGGTTGAAAAACGCTAGGGACACCAGAGCTGCAGTTTCTTGCATCAATGATACTGCAACCAGATCCTAATTGTTAGATATGTATTCGTATACTAGCTGTTTTTGGTTTCCTTACACAACACCTGTGGATGTGCTATATATTGGCCTAGAGCCCATGGGAATACACAAGTTGCTGTTTGTCCTAACACTAATTACCATAACAATTTCTCCATGATCAAGTGGTTATGTATGCCTAATCAAACTCTCACATCCAAGCTGGAGGCAGAAAATCCCTAGTCCTAAGTATGAACAGCCGCAAGAAGTTCGATTTGTCATGGATATGCAAACAACAACCGAACCAAATCGACTGGCATTGCTGTAAGGCACGGATCTAAAGACCTACCCGACTAAAACCTATGTTTCTTAACAATGCACACATCTAAGCGTCTAATACTTTGAGAAAACGAAGTGGGTAATCGATTAGGAACTACTACCTAATCGACCTCCCAGAACGAACAGTCGAATGGATTCATTGGGAAATGATGTGATTAGAGACGAGGTCAAACCAACCTCTCCACCAAGAAAACTCCCTAAATCTCTCCAGTCCGGCATCGCGGAAAGCTAAAATAAAGGTTGAATGAAAACCCTAATCGTCCACCAAAAGCACCCCGCTCTTAAAGCCTTAAACCCCACCCACCCAAGGAATCCAGCCCCCAAAACCACCCAAATAACGGAGGGGAACCCACAGTACCAATTCCGCATGGACGCAGCCCCCGAGCCGATGAGCAAACCACCCGCCGACCCAACCCCGAGAGCCCTACCCCCAGGAATCGACCCCCTAAAACCCCAGGAAAAATCAGGACCGCAGCCAAGCGGAATCAGGACCTCGAACCCGGCGGCGGCGGCGCCGGTGCGGGGCCTATCCGGCGTGTCCATCTCCTCCTCCTCCTCCGGCGACACTGCGGGGGATCTCCCGCATCTGGCACCCTCTCCGCGGCGCCGTACCCTACACTATCGCCTCCTGCTACGACTGACCTGACGACGACGACCAGCACCACTGCTCCACTGATTTTTTTTACTGGGCCTTGCGCTTTCTTCGACCTGGCTAGTTAGTTATACTAGTGTTTGGTCCGTCCGCGTGGTCGGGTGCGTCTGCGTTTCAAGGAGGCGGCCATGGGCGGGAACCCCATTTTTTTCGCCGGTGGGGCCGGGGGAGTCAGTGGGACGGGCTCGCTGTCGTGTGGGCCCTTCATATAAGTCTTCGTGCCCCCGGGCCCACCTGTCGGTGGGAGTGGGAATGGGATCGAGCTAGTATAGGCAACTTTGTGTTAAACTGGCAAATCTAAATTGTTCACAAAGCAATTCTGTGATTGATGATGTTGGCAGCTGGCAAAGGTAAAATTCTAACGTGCCAGTTTAATCATTCATATGCAATCTCTCTGGTTTTGAGATGTAGCAAGAGGAAATGTGTAACTCACAGGCGTAATGGATTGTGTGAGGAACTAAAATTGAATCTGCTACGAGTTGGCTGTTAGGAGGCTAGTGGCAAGTATTTGGTTTTAATCCAGCATTATAATCCACGTCAATCTTAAGACCCGCTTGGATGGTCATTTTCTAACACATTACCAACGTAAAACTCAAAGCCCGATTGTTTTCCGAGCTAGGGCCAAACTCACGTTTGGATCACCTCTTCCTTCTACTGTCATCGTGACCATGACCTCCTCCTCTCTCTCCTCCCTCCGCCACCAACGCTCATCCGATACGGCTTCGAGCTGTAGCTCCGCCAGATTCGAGTTTCTCCAGGCACGTCTCCCAGCAATGTCCTCTGACGCTAGATCTGGCGTCTCCCAGCCGCCCTCGGCCATCGCCTTCACGCGCTCAAGCTAGACCAATCACGCTCTGCCCGCCGCGCCCATGGGAGCATGCCCTCTGCGCGTTGGTCACCTTTGCCTCGTCATGGCTCCCACCTCCTCCACGACCCCTCCGCCTGTGGCTGCTCCCCTACTGCGTTTGCCCCGTGGTTTCGGCCATCGCACCTCCATTGTGGGCAAGGGGCAACGTGCTTGGTGGCGAGCTGGTGCGCGGGAGCAACCCAAAGCGGCACCATAGTGGGGATTGCTAGGGGCAGAGGACGAAGGCAAGGCCGCCATGGTCTCCACCACCCTCACAATTCAATTTGATTTCTCATTTCACGGTTCAATTATGCGCGCCTTTCGTCGATTCCTGTTCACCTCCATAAATAAGTCGCCGAGCTAAACTAGTAGATCCCCTTTTCTGTTCTTCCTGATTTCTTCTTTATTTTCTACAATTTATCCCCTTCCCTACCCAATTCCTACCCGATTGATATTGAATTCAGGTCTCCTTCGCTTGGAGCACGGGCTGCCCCTGGTCTGGGCAACGAACGTCCCATGCCGTGTTGACAAAGCGCCTTGCGGGTGTCCGCCGACGGACCGTGACATGAAGGTCTAGAAGGATGTGTAGGCAGCAACAGGTGTGGTGACTTTGGCAGCATCGCACCCATGATGATGAGCATGACAGAGGAGCTCAGCTGCCGTCAAATCTGGTTGTTTGAATTTTGATTTTGGCAATCAATTCTGTTTTCTTTGCTTTGGTTGTACGAATTGATTCCTTGACTGAGTGCAAAGATGGATTTGGTGTTGATCGATTTCTTCCCTCTTTTCAAAGATCGAGTTTTGATTTCATATATCATTTTTGTGTCCCTTCAACTGTTTGAATTGATTCCTTGATTCATTGCAAATATCAATCTATTGATTGGTTGTTCGGATGCAAAATGGATCTATGAATTTGTAACTCGCCAATGTGAAGTCATCTTCTCACATAGAGTTTTCATTGCACCTTAGATCACTCAACTCGGGGCTGGTTTATACCCGAACAACATTTACAAGGGAATATAATTCCATTTGTATTCAAAGGGTTTTACTTTTGACAAGTAAATTACAAGCGGATTATACTTACCGGTGTGAAAAAAATACTAGCTCCCAAGCGGGACCTTAAGAACTTGTTTGGTTGGGCTGTGGCTGCTTACAAAGCTGTTGTTGATTGGCTGCCTGAGAAAGCTGTTGTGGCTGTGGAAAAGTGAACATTAGGCTTTGGGTTGATCCAAACCATCTACAACACTTTGGCAAACGAGCCTCGAAGCTTCAGCGCATTGCAAAAAGCCAGAGGGAGGCAGCTTTCTGAATAATTGAATTTGCATTGCAAAGCCTGCGACCACTGTTGGCAAAAATTACTCCAAAACTGATCTTTTAGTTGGGCTACAGCTTTTTTCAGTAAAAAGCTACTGAAAAACCCAACTAAATAGAATCTAAGTATGGTGGGGTAGATTAGGACCTACGCAATATGTCGTAGATGCAGTGCATCATTTGTCGAGTTAGATTAGTTGGGTGGGAATGAGTTTAGTCTAGTATAATTTTCTGTCACATATCTGATTAATGGCCAACTAGCGGCACTAGATTTGGTAAAAGTCTACCGGCAGCACTAAACTTGATAAGAACCTACCAGGTCACGAAAACAGTTCATGAGCACTTTTGTTTGTTTTGAAATATAGCAGGGGAATTGTATGCGTTGCGGACGTAATGTAATGCTTGTTAAAACTGAATTTGCAATTAAAAGTTAGGCGCTGATGATTGGCAGTGAAAATTTGGTTTTAATTTAGCACCATGTGATCAGGTTACACCTTTAATAGCCTGGGAGAGGTAAAGACTTACGATATGTGTTGCAGACTGAATGCATGTCTGTGAAGTTAAAAAGAGTGGGTTCTCTCCCACGTGGTTTTTGAGATTTGAGTGCTTGTTATTAAATTCAAAAATTGATCATACCAAATGCGTGGAACTCGTGATAAAGAAAGCAGTGATAGAATTCTATAGCATGTGGTATGTGTTGTAGCTATTGGTTGCAAATGAATTGTCTATCTGAGCATCGAGTGGATTTGGACATTGAGCATCAAGGACTTGTGTACGTGTTTAGCAAAACATTAAAAATATGTCATGCTAAAATATTTTAAAGTAGTCACTAGTGAAACTGTAACTGAATTCTACTAATCTTTTCTTTAATGAATAACAAGGAATGGATACACACCCGCAACACGAGAAAACTAAAAGACATCGATATTATGTGCTAAAGCCTCTAAAACCAAATGCGTTGGCTTAAAATTTAAGCACGCCATATTGGCAGCGTAAAAGTTAATCATGTTGTTACTAAATATGCTAAGTGGTAAATATATATGCTTACATGTAGTGAATTATATTTTATGCCGATTGATGATTTCCTGGTTTTGTTTTCTATAGTACGTGTGATTAGGTGTAAGACGGCATGAGCAAATTTGTCGGTTAAAAATGTTAGTAAGTGGAAATTGTGCGTTGCAAAAGTGCAACCCTTATCTACGATTTATTTCGAGCATCAAAATTTTAGACATTGTAGGGACAGGAAATTTATTTGGTAAACATATATCTACTAGTTGAACCGGATCTTTTCCCACTCTTTCAAGCACCAAAATAATTAAGGAACTTCTTCGTCTTTTGAACTTTGTGAGGTGTATCACCGTAAGATAAAAACAAACAACACTCTACAATGTCAGAACCAACAATCTATTACATGGAGGCCAGGCGTGGAGGCGGGGCAGGCGAGATGCGGCTTGGCAAGGTGGCGCACGGCGACGGCAGCTGGGCGTGGATGAGCGGGGCAAAGGGCCCTAGATCTAGCTACGGGACTCCATAATGGGGGCTTCCGGTCAGAAGTGGCCGGTGAAGGGGGCCTGGCCGCCGGTTCAGGCCACCGTGCGACGGGCGGTTTCGGTTTGGCATGGGACTACTTGCAGGTGGACGCGGGGATCTCGGTAACAGCATGGTGTGTGGCTGTGGCGGTCTAACGGCCACTCTATGGCAACCTGCCCTTGGCTCGAGTCTCGACTAAATGAGGATTTGACTGGCTGGTGCGCGCGGATGGAGGTCGAGGCAACTCTGGGTGACAACCCTATTCCGGCCTTGGTTGGAACTGACGACACAACATCTACGAGCGCCATTTACCTCCTCGGAGGCGTTGCTGGGGTGTTGCGCTCCTTTCCTCTTGCTAGGGTCCGGGCTTTGTGGAGGTCCTCAGATCCGAGTCTTTTTGGATCAGACAATGGTGGCATTTTTGCATCGTTTTTCTCCTTAGAAGCATTGACTTGGAGTCGGCTTTAGTTGGGGGACCAATGATTGTTGGCTTGTTCGAGTGGATGCTGGGTGGCTGCCTCAGATCCTTTGGCGTTGCAATTCATGCGGCGACTAGGATGGGGGTGAGCAAAATTGGACTACGGCATGGTCTTTGTCGTCGACTTTTAGCGTGTTAGTTGGGTTTTTTGTGAACAATTTTCCCCGTGGTACGTTGAAATCGGAGTTGTAGTGCCGTGATTGACGCGGTAGTGATGATGACTCGCGAAATGTGGTGGTAGGTGGCGCTCTTCAGTTGCTGCAGTGGCTTGTCGGTGCAAGACTTGCAACTTTCTCTTGCGATGCTTGTTACTGAAATCAGAGCTGTTTTGTCCTCGACCATTGGCAAGCCATTTGGTGGGTTTGGCGTGGCCTAGACGTGGCTATTGTGGCGATCAGTGCATTGGTGGACGTCTACGATGAAGTTGGATTTGTCGGATTGAGAACAATTGGTTGGTGATGATAATGTTGAGCTTTTTTTTGAAATAATATTAATTTATTCAGATATTTCAAAAATATTAGCGCATCTGGAAATTTTGCAAAAATGGCCTCAATCGCCACCACGCGTGGCGATTAGGAAGAAATCGCCACGATGCATGGCGATAGGAGGATAATCGCCACTATAATTACCGATTCACTTTGGAATCGGCGCGGCGCACGGCGATTAGGAGAAATCGCCAGGAGCTATGGCGATTTCTTGCAATTGCCAGAAGATATGGCGATTTCTTGCAATCGCCACGAGCCACGGCAATTTGTCCTGGCATTTTTTATAGCCCGATTTCATTTCATAGCCGCCTCCCCCTAGACCTATTCATCGACCGACCAGTAGGGACGATTTATTATGGAATCGCCAGTCGCCATGGCGATTACTAATTTATCTGGCGAACCCTACCAATTATTTTTGCAGTTGCCGCCTCGTCGACCGACCAGCGAGGACGATTATTATGAAATCGCCAGTCGCCATGGCGATTATCACGACCTCCGCACCCACTTGTGCTATTTAACCGTGTGAGCAGACGGTTCGACCACGCCACTAATCTTCGCTGAGTTATTCCGAAAAATTGGTGGTATCTCGGAGAAGATTGTTTAGATTTGGGAGGAGAAGAAGAAGTAGTCCGTGGATGGATAACGACAATAGAGGTAAGTCTTGTAATATATTTCCTCGTCATATACATTGAAACATTACATCTACAATGTCTGTTTTGTGGAACAATAATATTTCGTGTAAATTACTAGATGCTGTTTGGAACCCGAGAGTGGACTACGAACTTCTTACGGGTACGGAATCCATCAGAGACAGCGAATGCTGATACTGACAGGAACATGTCTGTTATATTTAATGTTCTGAGGAAGAAGAAAAATGCAAGGTTGGAAAACCTTGTTTTAAATAGAATGTCCTTTGCCCAGACAATCGAGAATATCTTTGCGTTGTCATTCCTTGTGAAAAATGACAGTGTGAAAATCAATGTGAGTGATGAAGGGCATCATATTGTTCGTAAGGGCTTCCTTACGTAATATCCCTGAAAGTTGATGTAATAGCATGTATATTTTGTAATGCATCAGATATTATTCTATTGACTGAAACAGATCCAACAAATGCACATGCTTGTACTGTCATTGTCTCGCGAGAAGTGGTGTACAATCATTTTGTCTCCAGATTAGATTCGAAAGATTGAAAGATAACATCTCGATCATTTGTACAATCATTTTGTATTCATATTAGATTCGACGTATGTTCTGTAATGCATCAGATATTATTCTATTGACTGAAACAGATTGAAGAAATGCACATGCTTGTACTGTCATTGTCTCGGGAGAAGTGGTGTACAATCATTTTGTCTCCATATCATCTCTCTCTTTTCTTCTCTGTTTTCTCTTCCTCCCGCGCCCCCCAACTCCTCCTCCTTCCACCCGGCTGTCGGTGGCGACTGCGCAGCGCGTTTTATAGGCCAGGCGTTATCGCCACTACCCGTGGCGATTACGCCACGTGGCGTCGCCTTTCCCGTGAAGAGCGCACGGTTGGCGGGTAGCGCGCGGAATTAACTGCCTATCGCCACGGGTGCTGGCGATTTCCCCTTATCGCCACGCGGCGCGACGATATCGGCGGGTTTTGGTCGGCAATCGCCGTGGGCCCTGGCGATTACTGCCTATCGCCGTGGAGCGTGGCGATTTCTGCCTAATCGCCACGACGCGTGGCGATTGAGGCCATTTTTGCAAAATTTCCAGATGAGCTAATATTTTTGAAAAATCTGAATAAATTAATATTATTTCAAAAAAAGCTCTGATAATGTTGGTGGGTGATTTTAACAGATATATCTTCTCAGCAACATGCGTCGAGATTTATGTTTTTATATTGGTGAACTAGATCGGTCTATAGTAGCTCGTCTTTGAACAGACTATAATTTAAATTTCGTTTTATTTTTCTTTATGAACTGGATAACTAATTAATAGATCAAGGCGACGTTGCCTCCGATTCAAAAATAAGATAAAATCAACACAAAAGGAGCGTGCAGATTATGTGTAAACGTGAGTCACCGACCAGGTGGGGCCAGTCCTAGTCAGCCACCAGCCCAGCACCCATCTCCGACATCGCTGGAAGAAGAGACGTCAGGGACTCTTCCGTCTCTCCACAGTCACGGCCCTTATCACCAAACCAAACAGCCCCCACACCGCGCAACATATCCGAGCCCCACAACACATCTCCGCGCCACTCCGCCTCGCTTCTCACTCTGCTCCGCCGCGAGCACGCCACCGAGACCGATGGCCTCCCGCCTCCTCCGCCTCCACCACCATTTCCCCCGCGGGGGCGCCACAGCACTTGCCCGAGCCCGATCCCCGGCAGGCTCCTCTCCTCCCCGGAGCCGCCGCTGACGCCGCCGAGGGGTGGCGGTGGCGGGGGCACGGCGGCGATGATGGAGAAGGTGCTGGTGGCGAACCGCGGGGAGATCGCTTGCCGGTGATGCGGACTGCGCGCCGGCTCGGGATCGCCACCGTGGCCGTGTACAGCGACGCCGACCGGGCCGCGCTGCACGTGCGCGCCGCCGACGAGGCCGTCAGGATCGGCCCGCCCCCCGCGCGGGAGAGCTACCTCAGCGCCGCCGCCATCGTCGACGCCGCACTCCGCACCGGCGCCAAGGTGAACTAGAATTCTGCAGCTAGCGGCAGCGCTGGTAGCGATGAGAGCTAGTTCAGTTCGCGTGTGACTGGAGTATTACTCCGGCGAATGTGCCGCCCGGATTAATCAGCAACCCTCGTTGCTCTGTAGATTTCAGTTAGTCTGTTACTTGAAATGAGGCATCATCTGCGTCACACACTGACACTAGTAGCTGACACTAGTAGCTAGTAATATGTGAAGCTGCAGCTGTGTAATTCTGCTGCTTGATTTGCTCATTGAGTCGCGCTGATTGCTGAAGGAGTGGTGGGTGCTAGGATCATGTTTCAACTTTCGACGCAGTCCTACAGCAGTCCCATCACAATTATCTAATGTTCGTTAGGATTAACATTGTAACTGAAACTAGTTTCTGATTACTACTGGACTACTGCATTCTTGGTTTTGTGTGCAGTTGCCAATTCGTGTGCAAGGTTGAGCTGTGTCGAGACGCGGCTATGAATATTTTAAAAATCTAACAAATATATGTTTGCATATATTTCTTGTAGGCTATCCACCCAGGATATGGTTTTCTTTCAGAGAGTGCAGATTTCGCGCAGCTCTGTGAAGCTGAGGGCTAACATTCATTGGGCCTCCATCATCTGCAATCCGAGATATGGGTGATAAGAGGTAAATATATTCTTGTTGTGTGGTTTGCGTAAAGATTACTTCTCTTTTTGTATATGGAAAAATGTGTTCTAAGGACACTTGTAAAACAATAGCGCATCTAAGAGGATCATGGGTGCTGCTGGCGTTCCATTGGTTCCAGGCTACCATGGGGCTGAACAAGACATTGAGTTGTTAAAACTTGAGGCTGATAAGATTGGATATCCAGTTTTGATCAAACCCACCCATGGTGGAGGGGGCAAGGTACGCCGGGAGTGCTTTGCACAGAAATCTGTTCATATTACTTCCCAATTTTATTGAGAGAAGCCTGCGCTGTAGTTGAGGCTAAGCCATATGGAACACATTCTTTTGTGGAGTTGTAGGCTCTCTTTGTGTATGCGCACTTGCGTGCGTGCCTGAGTTTTTATTTCTTCATTTTCTGTGTGTATGAGTTGCCTGACCGAATTGAAGGGCGTACTTATAACGTCACTCATTTGAATCACTCTTCTGTTATTCATGATTTTTTTATAAATCTTTTATCTTTTTCTTGAGAAGGGAATGAGAATAGTTCAAGGGCCTGATGACTTCGTGGAGTCTGTACTGAGTGCTCAACGGGAAGCTGCTGCATCATTTGGCATAAACACACTATTGATTGAGAAGTATATTACTCAACCCAGACATATAGAAGTCCAGGTAATATTCGGATTGCAGTCTGTTCACAATATTTTTTCTCAATCATGTATATGCACTAGTCCTCTGTTGTTTGATGTGGTGCTATTTCAATATATGGAGGTATTCGGAGACCAACATGGAAATGCTATTCACCTTTATGAGAGAGACTGCAGTCTACAGAGAAGGCATCAGAAGATTATCGAGGAAGCACCAGCTGTAAGGCTTTATTACCTGTTAATGCCCTGGTTTTTTCTTTGAACAAAATAATAACTACAGTTTTCTGTTTATATATGCTCTGCAGCCAAATGTGACAACTGAGTTTCGGTCTCAGATTGGTGAAGCTGCTGTGTCTGCTGCAAAGGTGACATACTTGATACTTTTTTTTGACCGGACATACTTGATACTTCTACACAGTTTTGCATTCTGTGATTTAAGAGACAAATTTGATGGTTTTATCTTTTCAGTTCATTACTGTTTTTTGAGCATTTTGTTTGCTCCCTACACATGAGCAGTCGAGTGACAAAGTCATATGTATTCTTTTTTACATCCATTAGCAACTTACTTCATATCAGTCCTATTTACTATCTGACTGTTAGGAAACTTGTGTTCATTCACTATTTATGAAACAGTACCCAACTTACCAATTGCAGGCTACCTAACACACACACCCCACCCCACCCTATGTTCTTCAATACTATTCTACTTAATGTTTATATATACATAGGATCACTTTGAATTGGTTCTTTGTGTTGAAGGCAGTTGGTTACTACAGTGCTGGAACGGTGGAGTTTATTGTGGATACTCTTTCAGGAGAATTCTATTTCATGGAGATGAATACTCGTCTCCAGGTACTATACCTACGATGATTATCTAAGACACTCAAGTACCTTCCATGGTTTTATTGTATTATATGCTATCACAGTAAGGTCCATGGTGTAGGTCTTCTTTTTAACAATTTCTTCTTAACCTAGGTTTGTAAGGTCTACTGAGATGCTGTGTTAAATATTCTCGTTGTATGTGTGGATACCTACCTGGACAAAACAGTAGGATTATCATCATAAAGCAAAATGTGTACCTCGTGAAACCTGAAACACCGAAAGATGCATGGACTATAAAATAATATAATCTATTTCAGATTAGCAGATGAGCATGTGTGATCTCGCGTATATTATTAGAAGATATTTACCTTTTCCATCTGTGTATGGATAGTCTTCTAACCACATTTAGCTTAAGTGCAAGGCGGGTGCAGTAGCTAACATATTCTTTTTTTAAACTCCCTTGGTGAATCAATCTTTGAACTTTGAAGGTTGAACACCCAGTAACAGAGATGATCGTTGGTGAAGATCTTGTGGAGTGGCAAATACGTGTCGCAAATGGGGAACGCCTACCATTATCTCAAGAGCAGGTCCCATTAAATGGTAAACCTTGTCAGGTCATTCATGATCTCATCCTAACACTTGCAAATGTTTCCTTAATGTCATGCTTTATCTCTTGGCTAATCTTATTTCCTTCTCATCTTAAACATCATCGCATAACCATCTCTTCTAGATATATTTGGATTGTGCTTTTGAAGATTTGAAGATTCAACCTTTAATGATTAACTTTAATTCCCTGCAAAATAAATTTAACTTAACACAGTGCTGCAGTGCACATCACGGTGTTGTTTCAAGCATTGTTTCATGGATTATTACTGATTGAACCCATTAAGCAGGTCTACTTGTGAGTATGCAAAATCCACTCACATATCACTAGCTAATGGAATCTATTTATCATCCAAAAGAGAAAATGACTCAGACCATTTCCTAAAAGCAGACTGGAATCCTTTTGTTTGCCTTTTAAACAAAAATGTGGGTAATCTGAATGTATTCTCTTGATACTTGAGCTAGCAGATTGGTTACCCTAAATTTATGTATAATCAATAAAATTAATTCTTATAATGTACTTACAAAATAATATGGGTAATTTCAGGTTATATATATTGGTAACATTGACTTACAAAATAATATGGGTAATTTCAGGTTATATATATTGGTAACATTGACATTTCAAATTTATAGTGCAACTCGAATCAGAAATATTTGTTAACTGTCACTGTACCTTGATCCAGGGCATGCATTTGAAGCCCGAATATACGCTGAAAATGTTCCAAGAGGATTTCTTCCTGCAACAGGAACCTTACATCACTACCGACCAGTCCTTTCTTCCACAACAGGTAAAATTCGGATATATCGTGTGACAGAATCTGTTACCGGTTATTTTTCATTATGGTGTTGGTGACATATTCTTGATCAGTAAGAGTTGAAACTGGAGTTGAAGAAGGAGATACTGTAAGCATGCATTATGATCCCATGATAGCCAAACTTGTAGTTTGGGGTAAAAGTCGCAATGCTGCACTTGTCAAGCTAAAGAACTGCTTGTCAAACTTTCAGGTATATATACCCATCACCTTAATTTCCACTTCCTTTAGAAGTCTTGTCTTTTGAAATTTTATGTCCTAATGTATCATTGCTTTGCTGACTTCATGCACATCGATGCAACCTTAGCTGTCATGACTTTACAGATGCATATATGATAATGGAGATGTTTTAGGGACTGGGTGTGATATTGTAGTATTGGTCTATGCTAATTTACTTCAACAAGTTTAATTCTTGTGTTCATTTTCTTTACTTATATCTTGCAAAACTCAGCAGCATATGTTAGATTGGTAAACCCATTTTTGTGGTAATTTTTCCATGAGTCATTAGTCCCTTCGAAATTTACTACTCATGATCATTTGTGAAAAGAACCGGTTTATTAAACTTCAGAAGTGAAGGATCATGATGCGGTAGTTTTGATAATTCACTGCCTATCATGCTGTAGTTAATGAACAGACAGATTGCAGGTTTGCCTACCAATGTTGGTTTCCTCCAAGAACTCGCAGGCCATAGTGCCTTTGAAAAAGGCCTGGTTGATACACACTTCATTGAGCGCTATAAGAATGACCTTCTGAGTATTTCTGCTAAGGCCTCGTGTGAATCGCATGATGCAGCTGAGCTTGGTGCAATTTTGGCTGCTGCCTGCATTTGTAAAAAGGATCACATTACCTCTGAAGAATCCCTTTGTATGTTATGCTGTCCCTTTGTTTTGTCACTCAACAACATTGCCAATATGACCTGATATTGACACATGCTTGTCGCTAGGTGACAAGACACTTTCCGTATGGTACACACGTCCACCTTTCAGGATGCATCACTTCGCCAAGCGTCTAATAGAATTTGAATTAGATAAAGAACTTGATGAATCCAGTGATGAACTTCTTAAACTGTTGATTACCTATAGATCTGATGGAAGCTACTTCATCGAGGTGATTACTGCACACTCAAGAGTATTTTTCAATTTTTTTTTGCTATTTGAATTATCCTATGGAAGCTGGGGTAACTACTAATAAAGAGCGTGCACTAATGGGCAATGGCGAGAAACTGGAAATGATATATTTCACTTTTTTTTGGTGAAATTTATATCCTCACATATTTGAAGTTGGTCATATTTTCAACAAAATATTTATGATAATCTTTGTATACTTACAGAAAAATCCATTTTTCAACAAAAAGTATTTCTGATAGTCATTTATAATCACAGCAAAAATAACTATAAGGTGGTGTTTATTAAGTTTCATGCACCAACCAGTAGAACCAAAAGTCCGAACTGATGGAGAAGGTTGGGCAATCCACATATACTTCAACACCTCCTCTCACGTATGGCTCGATAAGGCCTAAACGTGGACAGAAAGAGGGCAAGCAATTTTTCTTAATTTAAATTGTGAAAGCTGAGACTTAAACCCAAGACGTCTTGGCTCTGATACCATATTAAGTTTCATGCACCAACCAGTAGAACCAAAAGTCTGAACTGATGGAGAAGGTTGGGCAATCCACATATACTTCAACAGTGTTTAATGGAAGCTGCTACACGTTGCTTTCTACCACATCAAGTGAAATTGTATGCTCTATTTGATTCCTGATATGCCGTTCTACAGTTGACCTCAAGTATGTTATAATGTAGATAAAGCAAATGGGCTTTAAGAGTGCAACAATAGACTGAACCTCCTCCAGCAGATTAGAAAGTAAATTTGGTTTACATTACATGTTATATGATAATTTCTAGTTACAAGAGCAAGAAACACCTTTTAGTTGGTACTTAACACTGCACTATCCTTGACCTGTTAATCAGTATCTTCACTCATTTTGCTCCGGTTGTGACTTGTGACCAGACTGAAGACGGCTCTTCTCCTGGTTTGGATGTCAAAGTAGATAACAGGGGTGACCATGATTTCCGGGTTGATGTTGGTGGTGTGCAAACAGATGTGACCATAGCATTTTATTCAAAGGTTAAACTGATACTTTACTATGCTGGTGGTGAGCTCGCTCATTAGTTTCTTCCACTTGTAATGTTGTCCCTAAATTTTCTTCATCTGCTGCTTTCAGGATAATAGCAAATATATACACATCTGGCATGGGAAGCATCATCATCATTACAGGCAGACCATGAAAGCTGAGCAGTTACTTGATGATAGTTCTCAACCTAGCCGTGCTTCTGAGGGAAGGTCACATCCGAAAGGAAGTGTTTTGGCACCAATGGCTGGTTTGGTTGTTAAGGTTCTCCTTAAGGATGGGGCACAGGTGGAGGATGGTCAGCCTGTCATGGTTATAGAAGCAATGAAGATGGAGGTCTGAATGAACTTGCTGCCGGTGACTTAAATTTTTCGACCAAATTAATCAAAGCTCACTTAACTGTTTCTACTCTTTTTCTCAGCATGTTGTGAAGGCACCTCAGGCTGGATATGTAGAAGGGCTGAAGGTTACTGCCGGACAACAAGTTTTTGACTCCAGTGTCCTTTTCACTGTCAAGGTATGTGGTGATTATTGATCATATCCTGGAAAGTTTGCAGCTTGTCTTTTTTGTCACAACAAAGTATATGCTAAATCTAAGTTTAGCCATCATAAGATTTTGACCAGTATGGATCAAACTATTTAAGAAGTACTCAAACTTAAAAGATGGATTAAAATAAAGGAAACAATAGAAAAGTCCATAAAAGATCAGATTGAGAAGTCACGCTTGGGTTCATCAGCAGCAGTGGCACGTATCTGCAATCATGTGGCTGCGCCATCAGCCACGTCAAGTGCTAGCAGCTGCAAGAACCAGCTGCAATTTTCTTCCATTTTTATTAGTTCTTTCATGTCTAAAGAGTTGGCTAACAACCGAGTTCAAATATGTGCATATCTTGAGTTAAAAAGAAGCAAGGGTGGCAGTAGCAGCGTAAAACCTTATTTATGGTGGAGGTTGTGAGTTCAAACACCACTTAGAGCATTATAAAGGTTTTTTTAATAAACCAGGACTTTATAAAGGTTTTTTAATAAACCAGGATTTCCCTGTTAATTTAAAAAGATCCAAAATTTTCAAGAGTAAAAAATGTTCCCTTTTGTCAGCTCCTGAAAATCTTTATCCATCATTCCATATGATATTGGTATGGTTGCTTCTTGGTTGATTACTCATGTGAAGTGGAGAATTCCCTTTCCCAGGAGAACATTGCAAATTGATAAACCCAGAACTCGGACTGTAACCTGTACCAATCAATCCACAAATTCTTCGGGAGTCGACGCACGACGTTACCGTCCAGAAGAAAAACAAGCAAACAATCAACAGGAGTTCATTCTGTGAGTAAATAAACAACAGGAGTTCATTCTGTGAATAAATAATAGGGCATGAACTCCCTACCCATCTCTCTCGCTGCATCCATTTCCTGTACAATGTATATCTGTGTCAGTCAGTCACATTGTACAATGAAACAAACCATGTAACCCAATTGTGTTTTCCATGCATTGCCCAATAAAACCTGGCAGCGAAAAGTGTTGACGCGATGCTGCTCTAACCGATAACCGCGACAGCGAAAGCTAGAACAGTGATATTACTGCTCCATCTGGATGAATTTGTTTCATCTGTAAAGACGACTTGAGCTGCTGCTGCTAGTGCTAGCCATATTGCATTTGGTTACTGTGCTTTGCTTTACCTGGGACGGCGACAGGTATCACACACGTGACAGACGACTGTCGCGACGTTCTTTGGGTAAACAACGATCTGAGAGCATTTGGCGTCAAGGTTTCAGATGGAACAGATTCGAAAGCGACTGAACGGTGGTAGGGTTGGTACAACACTGCCTGCAACAAAGTGCAGAGAAAATGATTCCTGCATGCGCGCACGTACACAAGTGCGCATGGTAGGATGATTGCATGTTTCGCGACGTTTACGTGTCCGGCCGCTGCTCAGGTTCAGGTATGCCTGCGTGCTTGTCAAACAAACAAAACGCCCGCACGGATTAGCCAATCCAAAGGAAACGGAGAAGGCTTCCGTCACAAGCAAGTGCCAGGGGCTGACGTATATGTAATATAGAAAACAGGTTCAGCACGACATTTTCTCGGTGCAACTAGTGCATGCTATATCTAATCTCTTTCATGAACCACCCGGACAGATAAACCATGTGATTTGTCTGACCTCAAGAGTCAAGACTCCATAGACGACGTTAAAGGAGGTCATTACGTCATATCATTTGTGGCTTCGATCGACCAAGTACACCGCGCTAAACCAAGTAGATCAATCCCACCATCGCAAGGAAAGGTGGAAAAAAAACTAGGAAGCATATATCTCTTGATCGACCGAGAAATTATTATTTTTAAGTCGATAGTTTTGGACTTTGATTCTTTATCCGATGGTCAATTGAGGAGTTACATATTTTAAAAATTATATGTAACTTTAAGTCTAAAACTAAAGTTACACAAATTTTTTATACAATTGTAGGTTTGATGATATGTAACTCGGTCAACTAAAAAATAGCAAATCCAAAAAACAAAAACGGGGTTAATATCTTCAGCTTGCCATTGCATTACCATCAATAGTACCGTGTTTTAATTAGGGGGCAATAATACAACATGAACTGAAGCAAGTGCAGACATTACTATCCCAAAAGATAACTTGCTGGGTGTGATATTTTTCTAATTACACCTGATACGATCAGGATTAAAAACCTCAAGTCTTTCCCAATTTTTTTTGCTCAAGACTATCGTACTTGCTGACACGACGATTCCCTCTATTCTTTTGGCTTACTCAATATGATTCCTCAATTAGGAATTACATGTACATCTCAACTTAATTGTATATCCTATCATTAGTAATATGTGTCGAGTGTAGACACCATTCTTGTGTGTGAACATCTCGACACAAGAGAACATGTGACTAGCTCTTTTCGCCCCTAAAGCGCCAAGGTTACGTACTTATCTAGCTACAGCTTAATGGCACGTCGCCTTTCTCTCTGAGTAGTGATCAAAGTTCTGTTTTTATCAACCACAAGTTGATGAACCGACGAATACGCCAGCTAATTGTTCCCATATTCTCGAAAAAGAAGGCTCGATTAGATCCTTCAGACGAACAAGCAATTTTATGTTTTCCTTGGAGGATGTCGTAAGACTATTTATTATAGTTGGCTATATGTGGACATGTGGGTTGAAGTCTTCTTGAGGGTTTATTATTAATCGTGTGTGTTCAACAACGATTTTATTAACTGAATTGACCATTGATAGTTCATTTCCACTGGTTATGCAGCTCCCTAAAATATACTACCTTCACATCAATGCTATTTCTTCATTTTACTAGTAAAAGATAAACAAATAATTTCTATGTCGAACCCCAGAATTCATAACAGAGAGGCTTAAGTGAAACCACCCGCTAAGTCGAAACGTCAACCCCGATCTCAACTCCTGGGTATCAATTCCAAGAGGAGTGGAGTGATATGGCTCCGAATAGCCCGAGACGTCAACCCCAAAGCTTACTCTGGCAAGAGCACAGAGTAGTAGGGTGATATAGTCTCCTCACTCTGTTCCTACTGAGCCGGAACATCAACCCCGAACTCGTCCCGGCAAATTAATGCACGGCTGGAGTAGAGTGATATAGTTCCCAATCTCTCAGTAGCAGAGTCGCTTCACAGGGGTGATAAAACTTAATGACTCTATGATAGGAACTCTGAAATTCTGCCCACAACATGCGCTTCATCAACATACACGCACGGCACATGAGTAGGCGAAAACAACCAGATTTCATAGCAGTGACTCTACGACAGAAACTGCAATATTATAAGTTTGAAACTTAACAAACATATACACACATACGGATCCGAAGATCCAAACATACAGCGGAAGAGTATTAACGGCTACGAAGCCAAACAGTAGGGCCAAAAGTGGCAGCGAAACAAACCAACTGCCGACCCCAGGGCAGGATCACTGCCTGGGATTCCCAACGTCTAGGCGTCGTCGGTATCGATCTCTAAATAGAAACCACCCTCTGAAGAGGTAGTTTCCTCTGCAACAAAACAACAACAATAGCAGGGTGAGTACAAAATTGTACTCCGCAAGACTTACAGTGCGGAAATAGTAGTGATTGTGCCAGGTATCAACAAGGGGTAATTGTGGGCTAGTTGCGGAAAGCCAAGTTTACCTTTTTAATAACAATATGTAGATTGAAATTCGACTACTAGAACACCTTTTCAAGGGGATGAGTCGTCACTTCTCGGATATTCCTTACTGCAGATCACCACACCTGAAAAACCCCTCGACCCATCCTCGACCACCTTGGGAGGAAGCTGTCGCTAACCACGTCCTTAGGGTTGGCAAGTTTTAGGATTTGTTGTAGTTGTCTAATTCGATGCAAAATCTTACCAAGTTGTCCATAACCGCGGATACGGCTGTTCAAACAGTTCAAACCCTGCAGGGGAGTACATCTTTACCTACACGTATCGATCGTCTCCTAGTGCCATCGCGATTGACACACTTTCACGAGGTGTGCTGGCGGAGGGTGATCGAACACGACCTTTACAATGCTTTCGACCTAGGTATGAGCCACCCGTACGGGCTAGTCCATGTACATCAGTCCGGCCGTAACTACGACACGGTCCCATACGTTGTAGCAGGTGATACATCCCCGGACTCGAACCGTGTGTAACCCTTACACCTATATTGAAGCACCACACCACATTCTTTTTTCACGCACCCGGCAAATGGAAACGGCAAACTATGCACCTCATACTCTAAGTCTAGGCAAATTATTCAGTCGTGGGTGGCCCCATAATCCACCCGTGTAGAAGTACGCGAAGCTTGGTTCGAAGG
Organism: Stipa capillata; assembly: GCA_019208055.1. Taxonomy (NCBI): domain Eukaryota; kingdom Viridiplantae; phylum Streptophyta; class Magnoliopsida; order Poales; family Poaceae; genus Stipa; species Stipa capillata. Next base: position 1,472,205 of record JAGXJF010004511.1, read on the forward strand.
GACACCGGTAACCGGTCCTTGTGGGAAGACGAGACAACCCACCATGCTCCCAGCCATGGCCTCTCGTCTAAACCCAGATATGATTAAGCCAATTCATTAGTTATCCCGGTGAACACCCACCTACCACGTAACCCATTCCCAGTGTTGATTCATCTGCTATCCCAGGAATTACGACTTCTACAAGTCTAAGCATGTCTAAGCATAAATAGCATAATAGCATTCGAACAGTGGATACTAGACTACGCTAGATGGGTTAGGTTAGTGGTGGAGCTGTTTAAGCGACAAGGGGAGTCGTATTCATCGGACTAGGGCTTTTCTTAGCGGAAAAATAGCAGTTGAACGCATGTAATAATGAATTTAAAAACAACTAATACTTTGCAATTAGTAGGAGCTTTGCAACGTGACCAAAGGAGCTGCTTGCCTGGTTGCTCTGCAACGACACCCTGCTCTTGATCGAGACTCTCGCTTTGCGGATCTTCCGGCTCTAATGAGGAAGAATGAAAACACCGGAAACAAAGGGCATAATCGTAAATATCTAAATGCTGAACATCGGCATGAGATGACATGCATGCTATGACATAGAGGATGCAAAATAAAGACTAATACAAGTAGGATCAATTTAATCGGAGTCCGGACGCATAAAATGTCGCGATCCGAAAATCCTCCGGCTAATCGGAAACCCTAATTTGAGTTTTTAGCAAATTGTATTATTCCTAGCATGCAAACATGGATGAAGATGATGTTTTTGAATAGATCTTCTTTTTCTGAACATTTTGATATATTATTTGCATTTTTCTGATTAAAGATGAATTTTCTATGAATTTTACAAGATTTAAACCATTTTTCACCCTTTGTTGTATTTTTCTCAGTAAAAATAATATTCAAATTAATTTAAATACAACCAGAGGCTGACATGTGGGCCCTATTGGTCAATTTTGACCAAATCTGACTAAGTCATTGACAGGTGGGGCCCACTGTCATTGAAACAACTTAAAGAGCGCATTAATTGCACTGGTTAGCTGTTAAATGAACTCATTAATGCGTCAGCTTAATGTTTAATAGCAGTGATTAGCACTTAATAGGGTTGTTAATGCATCTGAGCATTGATTAAGTGTATTAATGACACTTCATTACATATTAACTGTTAATTAGGGTTTTTAATGTGCCCTAACAGCCGGTTTAGCATTAATTAATGATCATTGGCATTAATCACACTTAGCCATTTAATGCGTCACTAACATTAATTAACTGTCATTAGAGCAATCAATTAACACATTTAACCCGGCGGTTAATAATAAGTGTGTCATCAGGACACATTCAATGGGCTGCCGTGCTCCGAATTGAGCTGGAGCCTCGGTGCATGCGGGTGAAGCCGGCGACAAGCGACGGCTTACCGGGGAGGCGGCGGACTCCGGCGAGGGCTCGACGACAGCGTGGAGGAGCTTGGGGAGGCACCGGCGGAGCAAGGGGCGGCGCGGCAAGGAGCTCCGACGAGGGCGTGGTGAGGGCGGCGGCGAGCTCGGGAACGGAGCTAGGGCGGCGAGGAACCGAGGGGCGTCGAGGGAGGCTCGGTGAGGCGCGGCAGGAGGGGCGGCGAGATGTGAGGCCGGCTCGGGCGGCGGGGAAGGAGGCCGGCTCGGCAGGGGCCCGGGTGGAGCGGCGCAAGGGGGCGGCTCCGAGGCGGCGGATGGGGCAGCTAAGCTAGGGGAGAGGCGGCCGGAGCTTCGGTGGTGAGGGGCGGCGCGGCAAGGAGCTCCGGCGGCGAGTTGGCTCAGGAGGCGCGGGATCCGGCGGTAAGGCGGGAGGCGGTGGAGCGGTTCGGGAGGGAGCTAGGGCGGCGCACGGGAGGGAGGGAGGCCGGCGATGGGAGGTGCTAGGGGGGGGGGCGCTAGCAGGAGGCGGCGGTGGATGAGCTGCACGGTAGGGGAGAGAGAGACCAGGGGATGAGGCCGACGGGAGGATAGGGATGAGGCAGGGGGTGGCTTAGAGGAGAAGGAACCGGGGGCGGTAGCGGGCTGGGCTGGGGAAGGGGAAGGTGGGCCGGGGCAAGGCCCATTCGGGCAAGGGGGGGGGGTAGAAATAGGGTTTAGATTTAGGTTTTGGTTTTTATCTTTCAAACTTAATTTCTAATTTAATTCCTTAGAATTGATTTCATGATTCTTTTTAGTTGAATTCAAACCTATTTTCAGCCCACAGCCTCATAAGCATAAGGGAAGTAATTTCAAAATACCATGTTCATGAGATGTTGATCAAAGTTTTAAAATTTACTTCACACCCTCATGTGGAACTTAGAGGTTTTCACAAGTAATCCAAAAATTTCAAAAACTTGCTCAAACTCGGTTCACGTTTTAATTTCCATGGGATGCTCATGATGCACATTACAAGGTTATTAAACTAGGGGTGTTACATTCTATTTATAAAGCCAGCTGAAAATATCAAGCAATTTTCTAGTTTAATATAATTTCCAAGCTCCAATGCTCCAGTAGTCGCTCTAAGGCTTAATTACGTTTGTTGAAACATGATGAGTGAAATTTGTTTCATAAGTTGTCGTATAAAAGTAGTCGCAGAAAAGTTAATACCTGTTTGGCTTACCAGATTATAATAACAAATAGGAATTACAGTATATGTACATCAGCTTAATTCATATCCTATCATTAGTAGACAGTTTTGGGGTAGTGTAATTGACGTGCAATCGTTAGTCATTAGATTAGATACTACTCTATTCTAAGGCAATACGTGTGTGGAAATCTTGAGGTGATGTCAAAATGTTCTTGTGCGTGAGCATGTCCATACGAAGAAAATAACATGTTGCCCAATGTTCCGTAGTATTAGCTCGATTGGATTATGCTATAACTATAGCATAGCCTAATCGTGCGTCACCTTGTCTCTGACTAATGACCAAAGTTCTGTTTCCACCGACCACAAGTTGATGAACCGATGAATACGCCATCTAATTGTTCCCACCATCTTGGAAAAAGCTTGATTGAATCCTTCAGACGTACAAGCAAATGTTTTCAATGGAGGTTGTAATAAGACTATTAATTGGCTATATGCGGTTGAAGTCTTCGGGGGTCTTTACTATTAGGAGTACATGATGTTTTCAACAATGATCTTATTAATTGATTTGACCATTTATTGTTGTTTTTGCACTGATTATTTATTATAAATATGAGACATGTATGCAGCTTTGAACCTAAAATGCCACCTTTACAGAAATGCTATTTCTTCGTCTGATAAGTAAGACACTAAAGTAATTGCTTTTTTTATAAAAGTCAGCTGAAGATACCAAGCAATTTCCTTAGCGTAATATAAATATCTTAGAGAGAACTCGATCGATGCAACATAAGACGTAAATTTTCACATAAAAAGCTACATATTAACCATATAAACCATCCATATTAGAAAACATTATAGGTGAACTATCTAAAATTTAGAAAATTTCCTAACGCAATTTCAGAGTGTAATATAATATAATTTTCTTAGAGAGGACTCGACGCAACATCAGATTGAAGAAGTCTTCAGGAGTGTTTATTATTAATTGTGCGCTCAACAACGATCTTATTAATTGAATTGACCATTGATGGTTGATTTTCCACTGGTTATTTATTGCAAATATGAAATTTCATTATATTGTACACATCTTTGAACCTAACATATTTTTTTCACAGAAATGCTATTTCTTCATCTTACTAAGACAACACATTAAAATAATTGTTTTTACAAAGCCAACTCACCAAGTAATTTCCTAGTGTAATACTCCCTATGTCCAATAATGTAAAACGTATTTTGATTGGTTAAAATAAGATTTTGACTATCAATTACTTTATTAATATATAATTTATATAATATAAAGTTACAATTATAAGTAAATATTTTTAAGTATAAATTTAATAATATCAATTTTATATTATATAAAATATATATTAATATAGTAATTATTGATCATGTCAGAGAGGTCGTCGCGTTTTCATGTAAAAAGGTTAGACGAAGCCCCTACCAGAATCGCCAGGTGACTCTTCTTCTTCCTCCTTCCGCTCCACGCCGTCGCGGCTGCCGATTCCTCTCACTCCCCGCCGGATTGGCACCGATCCCGCCTGCACATTTTCGAGGCCTCACCGTCTCCCCGGAGAACCCGCTCGCAGTTTGATCCTAATCTTGCCCCGGTCCGGCGCCGCGGGGGCCCGCTCGTCGAACCGAACCGAAAAACCATCTTGCCATCGACCGGAGCTGTTTCTGCGCAGGTTCAGCTCGGGTTCCGCTTCCGCCGCGTGGTAGTTTGAGGCGCGTGTGCCCGGGTCGGTCGTGAAAGTCGCGGGCTTTCCGCGCGCGCCGCGGTTGCTTTCCTTTCCATCCCTCCCCAACTCTGACCCTGATTCTGTGCCGTGAGGAGCTCAAACTGATTCCGGGGCATAAAAAGGCGCCGCCTTTCGTCTCCGCCCCGGTCTCTCGCTTGCGTCCGTGTCCGACCCGACTCCGGTCAAACTCCGGCTATTCTTGGAAACCAATACGGAGTATATCTCTAGGCAAGGCAAACAATAATTGCTCGCTTGATCGATAGATACCTCCTGCTCTCGCGATATATAATTGTCTCGAGGCAAGGGAAGGTAGTCTTCGATTCTGCGGTTTGCTTGCGGCGGAGTTCTTGGAAGTCGGTTGGTTTCGGGCCGTGATCGATGGCATCGAGAGCTGGTGAGGAGAAGAAGATGGCGGCAGAGACGAAGACACAGACGGAGAAGATGAGGGAGGCCTCGGGGGTCCTCCTCGACGGCGGCGAGGACGAGACGTACTTGCGGGCCGATTACATCGACCTCCAGAGCCTGGACATCGAGGTGGAGAAGCAGACGATGGCCAAGGCTCTGGAGCAGCAGCAGCACAAGGGCGAGTCCCAGGGGCCCATGGAGGTGTGGGAGATCGACCTCGCCAAGCTGGAGATTGAGAATCCGAAGGCGAAGGGGACGCTCGGCACCTTCTACCTCGGCAAGTATGATGGCCAGGATGTTGCGGGTATGCAGATTTCTTGATGTGATGCTCTGGTGTTTCATATCTGTATGAACTACGATGCAATGCTGGCTTAGGATTTGGTGTTTCTCTATTCTTCTTGGTGCAATCATGCGGTAGTCTTTTGCGTTTTCTCGAAAAATGTTGTATCTACTAAGTGGATAGTTCAAAGTTGTCTATCTAGGCAGGTGAATATGATGCATAATCTCATACATGGTACATGATGCAATTGTTGATCTACTAAGCATATAATATATGCATTAGCTTGCTCTAATATAAGCTTGTAGCACAAGTGAGATGCAAATATGTAATCCATTATGTAGTGCAGAGTTTTTGTGTGTGAAGTATTGCGTCTTTTTTAAGTTCTAATCTTTCTGTTAAACTACGACCTACATAATGTATATAGGATATCTGTTAGTCCTCTAATTGTGAACACTTGGCCCCTTTGTTATGAAATTCGAGTACATTAGATAACGGAAGTTTTGTAGAAGTATAAGTGATAGGATCCTAAATTACACCAGTCTGAGATAAAGTCCAATCTTGCAGAAGGACCTCTGTTGCTATCACGAAATCCAGTAGATATGAATTGGATCAGATCCTATCCTGTGATTACCATGCATATAGTTTGGACTACTGTCATCTGCATGTGCACATTTCTATACATGAGATACTTTACCAGACTACCAGCGCGACATGCATTACAATGTCCTGATCCTTCCAAGGATTATAGCTGATACTGTTTTATTATGGTGTATGTAGTTAAACTGTTGGATTGGGGAGAAGATGGCTTTGCAACAGAATCTGACACTGCTACTCGGCGCGCATCGTTTAAGAAGGAGGTTGCTGTTTGGCAAGAGCTCAGCCACCCAAATGTTACAAAGGTGAACTTTTCTGCTCTTACTTATCCACACCGTGAATCCGTTGCATTCTTTACAGCAGTATGCTACTCATTCATGTAACTTCTCTAGTAACGTTAGTTCAGGACTGACAACTTTAGATATTATTGTCTTCTATAGAGGCTTTCTTCTTGTGGCACATTCTGAAAGTGTTTAGTTTTCTTTCTTGCAGTTCGTTGGTGCATCAATGGGTACCACTGACCTTAAGATTCCAACAGATAGTTCTGAGAGCGGAGCACGCACCAATCTGCGGCAGAGGGCATGTTGTCTTGTGGTCGAATATCTCGATGGAGGAACACTGAAACAATATCTGATAAAGAACATGAGAGGGAAGCTTCCGTACAAAATTGTTGTTCAGCTTGCGTTGGATATGGCCAGAGGGTGAGCAAGTTGGGTAAATTCACTGTCACACATTTTCCTATCTGAATCCGATGATAACCATCTCGTATATTTCTTTTTGTAGATTGAGCTATCTCCACTCGAGAAGGATTGTGCATCGCAATATCAAAACTGATAATATGCTACTTGATACTCAGCGAAACCTTAAGATCGCTGATTTTGGCGTTGCTCGTGTTGAGACTCAGAATCCGAAGGATATGACGGGCACGACAGGCACACTCGGTTACATGGCCCCTGAGGTAATACTGCCTTCACTCTTTTAAGATTTTAGTGCCTCTTGTCTTTTTTCCTTAAATAGGATAAATAGCTTTTCTCCACGAGAGGTTTCGGTGATGATTCCGTTTTAAACAATTCTTTATTTTTGTCTGCAGGTTCTTCAAGGCAAGCCATACAATAGAAAGTGTGATGTTTACAGTTTTGGCATATGCTTATGGGAGATATACTGCTGTGACATGCCATATCCAGGCCTCAGTTTTGCAGATGCCTCATCTGCTGTTGTTCATCAGGTTTGTTTCCAGCTATTGGATCCACTCTCACTGTTATACCTAAAAATGCTGCATGCACAGACATGTTAAACCTATAAAAGAACTCACAATTTTACTCTGTTGTGTGCGCAGAATTTACGACCAGAGATCCCGCGCTGCTGCCCGGCCCCAATGGCGAACATCATGCGGAGATGCTGGGACGGCAACCCTGATAAGCGGCCGGACATGGAGGAGGTAGTGCAGCTCCTAGAGGCTCTTGACACGACCAAGGGCGGCGGCATGATCCCGGAAGGGCAGACCGGCGGGTGCTTGTGCTTCTTCAGAGCCCGTGGTCCATAGATTTGTCTCCAGCAAGCGGCCTATGTTGTGCCGGTCGCAGCGATCGTTGTAAAAGTTACCGTTCGTTCTTGGCAGAGATGTGATGGTGTGGTTACAAGTTTACAACTGTGAAAAGTAGGTAATAGAGATGGTTTGGTACTGGAGTCATGCTTGCATCCGTTGTCTTTCTCCTAGTAATTTGCAGATAAAAGAAGAGCTTGTGTTCTTATATCAGCTTGGCCTGCTGTTTTTTGCAGCATTCAATCACGTGACTCCCCCTCCCTCTCCCTCTGCACTCAAATACCCCAATGCCAAAACCTCCGCAACCGGGTAACCAGGGCTGCTGCGATTCCTTTTCTAAGGACTGCAGCGAGCAATGCGGCTTTGCATCATTCTTTTTCTTTCTTTGCAGCTTTGCAACATTCGATGCTCACCATCTGGTTATTTGAAATACCCAAGGAATCGATGTTGTTTAGAAGCTACAGGTAATCTGGAATGTTAGTTTTCTTTTTATGGAAATAATGACTTTGGTATTGATCCGTATATGCACACTACGCTAAGAATGCACACGAATGCACACTGCAAACCCGAAACCATTAATTTTGTTTGGATGTAATCGGTTACCACGTAATCAAATACAGCACTCTACAAGGCTCATTCCACTCAAAACCCATTGTAATCAGAAATGATAGCCGAGCAGCAGGCCCGCGATTCATCGACGAGCTCGATGCTTTCCTCCCCAATGGTTTGGCTGTATGGACCCTTCCAGCTGCAGTGACGAGCAAGGTCTCTGCGACCCATCGATTTGGCCGGGTGCTCCACTCGGGGGGAGATCCGCGGCGGCCAGCGCCTACCGGAGGGCGGCCACGGCCTAGAGCACAAGGGGACCGTGACTGTCGTCGTTCCCATGTCTTCGCCATGGCTGGTAGCAGTGAAACACAAAGAAGATCATGCGGCGGATCTGGCCGGCGAGGAGGAGCGAGCAAAGTCGGCGAAGAAGCGGTGGGTCTGGACGGTGATCACGGCCGGCGAAGTGGAGTTCTGATTTCGATGTTCGGTGCTGCTTGGATTGTTCGTCTCCCCAATGTCTTGTTCTTGAGCTGATTTAAGCTGATACGTTTGACAGTTGTGCGTTCTTCACTTGCTATCTCATTAATTTGATGCGATTCTTGCTCTTGCACGTTTCTTGCGATGGCAATTTCTGGTCTTTAGGATGGGGTGTTGCAGCGATGAATAGAGTTGGATACGGTGGCTCTCGTGCATCCCAGCACGGCACTAGTGGTTGAAATGTTACTGATCATGTATTTGGTTAACGCTGCCTCAACCAAATGTAGTAAAGGAATGTCCCTTGCCCTGATGTAGTAAAGGAATGTAATCCCTTGCCCTGATGTAATCAAACAAATCAGGGAATTATCCCATTACCATTATGTTTACGTAGCAATTTTTGAACCAAACGCCTTCTAAGTGTCATATAGCAGGATGCGCTTTTGTCTTTATAATTGAATGCCCTCTCTTATTATTTTATTGATTTTCCTGCTACAAACTCCACTTGAAATGACCAAAATGCCCTTGTGTGCTCCATCTCCAGGCTCTCCTCGTGGGGAAAGCGTGAGTCACCCGAATGGTTGCAACGATTAACGGACTCTGAGTACGATTCGATCGGAAAATCTGGTCAAAGACGCAGGAGCAACCGGCGGCGCACCGCTTATTTCGCAAATCCAGTCAAGGACGCGGTCGCTTATTTTTGGGCACTATAAATACCCACCTCCTCGCTGCTCCTCCCCAACCCTACATCCCCTTCCCCGCCGCCGCCTCGCCATCGACCTCAACCCCGTAGTCCCACCGCCGCCCAACGATGGGCCTGGACCAGCTGCTACCTAACGACTTGCTCGCGAGCGTCCTCCGCTGCCTCGAGCCGCGCAGCCTCGCCGTGTCACGCTCCGTCTGCAAGAATTGGTGCGCCGTCATCGACACCCGTCGCCTGCTGCGCGCCGACCTCCTCCCGCTCTCGCTCTATGGCATCTTCTTCGAGGAGGAGTTAGTGCCGGGCTGGCCGAAATTCTTCACGCGCCCCTCGACGGAGCGCAAAATCGCCGTCAGGTTCGAGGACTTCATGGGCATGTACGGTTGCCGTATCCAAGACCACTGCAATGGCCTCCTCTTGCTTTGGGAGGGGGTGGTTAATCCTGCAACACGACAATTGGTGCGCTTGCCTCGGCCCCCGCCGCCGTCACCGGGCATGGGGGGTGAGAACTCATCCATCGACAGGTGCCTTGTGTTTGACCCCATGGTGTCGCCGCACTTCGAGGTATTTGTGATGCCCAGTGTTCCGACGCATGGAACCGAATTCACCGAGGGATCGGAATGGCCACCGTCGCAGTATACAATGCGCGCCTTCTCATCAAGAACATTGAGGTGGCAGGAGAGGTCCTTTGTTCGAGAAGGAGAAGCTGCAGGGACCATTGCCGACATGGCTGGGGATTGGAAGTACCGCTACAACGTGTATTGGCGGGGAGCGCTTTATGTGCATTGCCCAAACGACTCCATCATGCGGTATCCATTCACTCCTTAAACATGTTCATTTTATTTGGGTTTTGGTTTATATTTTCGATGAATTATTAACATGTTTTATCATCCATTTGACCTTTGCAGCATAACCTTGTCGAATGACAAGTACCGAGTGATTAAATCGCCAACAGGTAATAAAGTGGTCGACAATGCTAATCTTTATTTGGGAAAATCGAAGAAGGGGGTGTACTGTGCGTTAATTTGGGTGGAGGAGCGACTTAAGGTTTGGTTTCTTAATGAATTATGCGATCAAATGGAGTGGGTGTTGAAGAGTGACATCAACCTTGACCTAGTGATGGCAAAAGTCTCTTGTGAATTTCCTGAACTAAAGTACCCCGATTGGAACAACGGGCCGTGGATCTTACAAGAAGTTAACTATGATGAAGATATTAAGGAAGCACTAGTAGAAGAGAAATTTGAATGGAACTTCGACAATGGTGCTATCCTTGTAACTGAAGATAAGGTTGAAAAACAACACTACAGAGATACTTATTTTCTTGGATTTCATCCTTACGAAGAGATTGCCTTCCTGTGGGTTTGCGACAGAGACAAAAGAGTAGTAGCTTATCATTTGAATAGCTCGAAGGTTCAAGACTTAGGCGGCTTAGAGGAACATTTTATAGAAAGGTCCTTTCCGTACACACCCTATAAGGGGGAGTTATCCGAAAACAATTAATTTAGCAGCCAATAGGCACGGCTAGCATGCATTATTTGCGGTAAATGTCATGATTTATATCTGAGATGTCATTATTTTAGTTTTCTTTCCTTCAATTGTTTCCTTTTTTATTTTAATTTCGATGTATCCATGAGCTTAATCACCGCCCGCTGGAACACGTTTTGTTGTACGGAATGTTGAATGCTAGTTGTTGAAGTACAGTGCCGGCATCTCTACTAGACAAGCAATAAAATTGATTTTTCTTTTAATTTCCCAGTACATAAGGTATGTCCAAACTTATTTGCGCTCCTTTCTAACTTATGTTGCCCTTCAGAAGCCAAAGATGAATGATTCTGCAGTGGGTCCCATTCAGAATTTTCTGTTGGTAGTTCTTCTCTGGCCAGAATTGAACCATTGCTTCAGAATATTTGGAGTAAGGTGTTGATCCATTTGTTTTTGGCCTCACATTATGTATTTACTGCAATGTTCCTAAAAATCCCAGCCTGAAAATAGGATGAGGTACCTTGCAGGTTAAAGCTAAGAAACCTCGAAAGCTTTTGAGCATCTTTTTTTGTGAGGCATCACTAGTTTTCAACGAACATAAGAGGTATATCTCCACCAAGACAGTTGGAGTTTGTCGATTTTTAAAGTATTGTACAATGTCATGCAAATTGAAAGTGGAGTGGGAATGTGATGTGTTTGCTGCTCTTCTTCTTTAGATGTGTGCTTGCGAGGGCCCATGTAATATAAGAGAATTGCCTATGCATGTATTTATTGTCGGGACCCAAAATCCATAACAGAGAGCTTTAGATGAAATCACCCGCTAAGTTGAAACGTCAATCCCGACCTCGACCCTTGGGTATCAATTCCAAGAGGAGTGGAGTGATATGGCTTCGAATAGCCCGAGACGTCAACCCCGAACTTGCTCCGGCAAATAAACGCACAGGTTAAGTAGGGTGATATGGTATCCTCACTCTTTTCTTACTGAGCCGGAACATCAATCCCAAACTCGTCCCGGTAAATTAATGCGCGGCTGGAGTAGGATGATATAGCTCCCAAGCTCTCAGTAAAAGAGTCACTTCACAAGGGTGATTAAACCTAACAACTCTATGATACAGACTCTGAAACCCTACCCGCATTATGTGCTTCAATAAGATACATGCAGGGCACATGAGGCATGTGAGAACAAACCGGTATCATAACAGCAACTCTACGACTGAAGATGCGATATTATAAGTTCTTGAAACTTAACAACATAATATACACATAAGAGTTGCTTACACAGCAAAAGAGTAAAGATGTCTAAGAAGCCAAAAAGGTCGGGCCAAAAGTGGCAGGAGAACAAAACGAGTTGCCAAGCCCTGGGCAGGATCATTGCCTGGGATTTCCAGCGACTAGTCATCATTGGCGTCGATTTCTAGGTAGAAACCACCCTCAGAAGGGATAGTTTCCTCTGCAAGAAAAATGTCAACGATAGCAGGGTGAGTACAAAATTGTACTCAGCAAGACTTACAAGGGGAAATTAGTAATAGATGCACAGGTATCAATAAAAGGGTAATTGTGGACTCTTTTGCAGAAAGCCAGTTTTCTTTTAACAATATTAGTTAAGTAGATGAGCAATCGACTGCTAGAATACTTTTTAAAGGAGACGAGTTGAACACTTCACGATCATTCCTTACTGCAGAACACCACACCATAGATAACCTGATTTTTCATCAACCACCCTGGGAGGAAGCAATCGCTAACACCACAGCCTTAGAGTTGGCAAGTTTTAGAGTATTATTGTAGTTATCTAATTCGTTGTGGATTCTTACCAAGTTGTCCATAACCGCGGACACGGCTGTTCAAACAGTTCAAACCCTGCAGGGGTGTACATCTTTACCTACACGTATCGATCGACTCCTAATGCCATCGACGATTGACACACTTCACGAGGTGTGCTGGCGGAGGATGATCGAACACGACCTTTACAATGCTTTCGACCTAGGTATGAGCCACCCTTACGGGCCAGTCCATGTACATCAGTCCGGCTGCAACTATGACATGGTCTCATAAGTTGTAGCAGGTGATACATCCCCGGCCTCGAACCGTGTGTAACCCTTACATCTATATTGAAGCACCACACCACATCATTTTTCACTCACCCAGTGAATGAAAATGGCAAACTATACAGCTCATACACTAAGTCTAGGCAAATTAGTTAGTCGTGGGTAGTCCATTATCCCACCGGTGTAGAAGTACGCAAATCTTGGTTCGAAAGGACACCGGGAACCAGTCCTTGCGGAAAAACAAGACAACCCACCATGCTCCCAGCCATAGCCTCTCGTTTAACCCAATAATTATTAGTCAAGTTTATTAGTTAACTCCTGGTGAACACTCACCTACCACGTAACCCATCCAATGATGTTGATTCGTTTGCCATCCAAGGAATTATGACTTTTACATGTCTAAGCATATACAACATAGTAAGCAAGGTCAAAGCGCACACTACACTACCCTAGATAGGTTGGGGTGGTGGTGGAGTCGATTGAGCGACAAAGTAAGTTTTATGCACAGGAATAGGATCAACACTTAGCGAAAAGTAGAATCTGAACGCATGCGATAACGAATTTGAAAACAACTAATACTTTGCAAATAGTAAGTGTTTGCAAGATGTTCAAAGGGGCTGCTTGCCTTGTTTCTTAGCAACTAAACTCTGCTCGTGATCGAGGTTGTAAGCTTCCGGATCCTCCGGCTCTAACGGAGAAGAATGAAAACACAGGAAAAAAGGGTATAATCGTAATTATCAAAATACTGAACATCGGCATGAGGTCCAATGCATGCCATGGCATAGAGGATGCAAAATAACAACTAATGCAAGTGGAATCAATTTAATCGGAGTCCGGATGCTCGAGATATCGCGATCCGAAATTCTCCGGCTAATCGGGGAAACCCTAATTTGAGTTTTTAGCTAATTACATTTTTTTCTAGTATGCAAACATGCATGAAAATGACATATTTGAATAGCTTTCATTTTTCTGAACATTTTGATATATTATTTGCATTTTTCTAATTAAAAATAAATTTTCTAAGATTTAATTAATTTTTAAATCCTTTTTGTATTTTTCTTAGTAAATAAAAAGAAATATTAAATAATAATTATTTTTATTACTTAATTTATTTTTAAGTAAAAAAACATGTGCCATCGTAAAATTCAGACTGTAGTAATTTTGTATAAGGCGTGTCGTAAAATTACTATTATATGTACATGATATTACGATCTCGTGGCCATCATTTTACTCCATGTGTGATCGTTCCATACTAGAAAGGAAATATTTCTTCTATTTGTTCACAATCACTTACATAGCCTAGTTGGTCAGTAAAGAAGAGCAACGTGCATGAGGTCTACGGTTTGAATCCCACCCCGTCCTTATTTTTTCAATTAAAACAGATTAGGGGAATATTTCTTCTATACTAGAAATATTTCTTCTATTTATTCACAATCACTTGCATAGTCTAGTTGGTTAAAAGAAAAGAGCAATGTGCATGAGGTCCATGGTTCGAATCTCACCACCTCCTTATTTATTCAATTAAAATAGATTGCATGCGACTGTGAAAGTGCTACCAAAAAGTTTGTAAAACTTAGAATTTTTTTACGGTCTGAGATGCACGCGAGACAGTAAAGTTGTGTATAGGATGTCGTAAAATCTATCACCAAATGTAGTAACGCGCGAGACAGTAAAGTTGTGTATAGGATGTCGTAAAATCTATTACCAAATATAGTAAAAAGTCGTCAAACTCAGAAGTTTTTTACGGTCGAGATGCGCGAGGTAGTAAAGTTGTGTATATGATATGGTAAAATCTATCACAAAATGTAATAATTCTGAATCACACTAAAATCTCAGCAGTAAAATCCCGTCCGAAAATTACTACTCGATAGACATAAAATTACCGCCCTGTTTTTTTCCTTCGTTGGTTCCGTGGCTGGCTCGGTCTGGCGCGTTTCGGCCGGAGCGCAGATTAAGCAATTCTACGCTCTCGCGTATATTAGCGTTGCCGTATATATATAATATAATATAACGGTGGCGCTAATATGCTCGTGAGCGCAGAATTGGTTATTCTGCGCTCCGGCCGAAACGCGCCAACACGAGCCCGCCAGGCCACCCGAGCGTGCAAACCCGCCTATGTGCAAATTTGACGGTAAGATGTGAATCGATGAACGGTAATTTTGGCGATGCGGCGGTAATGTTTTATTTCAGGTAGACCGCTTGCAGTCTTATCGTAAAAAAAGAGCCCTGAGCAGTAAAAACTAGTGTGTGGTTTTACTGTTGTTTTCTGGTGTGTCCGGACAGTTAAATTGTGTTAGGAGACCAGTAAAATTGTCGATTTGACGGTAAATTTCGATATAGTTGTTTTTCTGTTGTTTCCAGACAGTAACATTCTGCTACACAAATAGTAAATCGTGTGTCCTTTTACTATTCTTCTAAAAAAAAGTACGACCAGCAAAAGTGTGCTTTGAAAAAGGTAATACTGTCAGCTAGGGCAGTAATATTTGTTAGGGTTGATTTCGTATGATTACGGGAAGTAAAAATGTGCACTGGTAACAGTAAAACAGCCGATTAACTGTAAACTTGTGTCGTGTAAACATTAAAATTGTAGATTTGACTGTAAGTTTTGTTAAGATTGTTTTATGTTGGTTTTTGAAAGTAATATTATGCTTCAGAAACAGTAAAATTATAGATTTGACTGTAAGTTTTGTTAAGATCGATTTCTGTTGGTTTTACTGTTGTTTTCTGTTGTGTCCGGACAGTAAAATTGTGTTAGGAGACCAGTACAATTGTCGATTTGACGGTAAATTTCGATATAGTTGTTTTTCTGTTGTTTCCAGACAGTAACATTCTGCTACACAAATAATAAAATAGGAACGCGCGTGTAGCTTGAACAAATATTTGTTGCCCCACCTACAGTTTTAAATGTAAGAACATGTATACAATCCTAATTACTGTCAAATGTCTTCATCACCAGTGGAAAGAATGGAGTTATCAAGATCATCTTCGACATCGTCGCTCCATAAGCGGCGGCAAATATCCCTCTCGTAAGGGATTCTGCCCCTACCCCTGCCGCGACCCCTTCCTCGACCACTTGACGCAGCATGTTTCGGAGGGTGGGGACATGTAGCAGCATTGTGTCCAGCTTTAAGACCGCAATTTCCACAGTATCTTGTGCATTTCTTTTCTCCAGGAGCACCAACAGTCTTAGGTTCATTTGGTAGACGCTTACGACCCTTCGTGAAGGACACAGGTGGTGCTCTAGTATTGATTGATGGAGCGTCATCATGATCTGTGGCTTCCCCTGACTCACTTGCAAGTGCTATATCAGCAGGGAAGCTTTCGAGCTGCATCCGAAGATCCTTAAGAACAAACATGGCTCTTTCATATCCTGCCTTGGACTTGCAACCTGACCTGACTGCTCCAAGTGCTTGTGTTAGAAGCGTATGGTGTCGAAACATCTCCGTCGTGCCATCAGGTCCAGCGTGAATGAGGTCATGTCTGTCATATGGTAATTCCACCCTCGCTTTCCTAGTGTACCTGCGTAACACATACTTGCTGGGGATACTTTCTATCTGCAAGTGTGAGAATGCTCGGATGATGTGACAGCAAAACAAACCTGCAATTAAGATGTAGTAAATGGTCAAAAAACAGCATGGTGCCATAGATGGAACTCACTTACACCGGAAAAAAAAAGGTTACCGGTATGTTCCCACTGATGACACTCGCATGTGAAAACTTCATTCTCTTCGTCACATAAAACGCGGAATTCATGTTGAGACCATGAAAATGTTTTGGAATTCTTCCCATGTGTTACGAGGAATACCCCAGCATTAACAGGGTTGGGTCGGATACGGAAAGCAGTGCTGTCAAAGTATGCGTCTTTAAAACGCTTGTAGACTGCTGGTGTATAAACCGTGCTTAGTTGATCATCAAAAGGAAACCGGGAGGCCTTTATAACAGGAGCCTAGTAAAAGGTGAATGTTGGTTAAAAAAAATAATGTTAAAAAATAGCTACTGCAGTTATGATGTAAAAACATAAAAAAAAACCTGAGAAGAATGCGATATCCTGGCCTCCTCCTGCTTCCTATCCTGAAGTACGCGGTGCATTTGGCGGGCAAAACGATGGAGTGAAGTTGTTTGATCAACAAAACTTAGTTTCACTAACCTATTCATACTCTCGCTTCTTTGCGTTGATGTCATCCTGCCGCAATATATGTCCTTGAAATAGGGGGCACACCAGCTTCTACGGAGGTCGTATAAACTTGAAATCGATACTACATCTTCCAAACTGTACTGTGAAACCATCTCAGCCCAAGCCTTCTCAAATTCTTCTGGTGTCAATGGATGATTTATAACTGAAACGAGTTGATCCTTTAACCCTTCATTCCTCGCGTACAACTTGTTCAAATGCTCTTTGTGTTTCTTAATGACGTGCCACCTGCATAGCCTGTGAGCTGACCTCGGATAGATTAATGAAATGGCATTTGCCATTGCTTGGTCTTGATCTATAATATGATAAATTGAACTATGTTAATGAATGTAGAATTATGGTGTTTGAAATATTACTGCATCTAGACCAAACCTGTCAATATGCAGCGCGGTTCGTGTCCATCCATACAATTCTTGAAAGTGTTGAAGAGCCACTCAAATGATTCGGTTCGCTCATCCCGCAAAAGGGCTACACCAAATATGGTGTTCTGGAGGTGATGATTTGAACCAACAAACATAGCAAGCGGCATGTTGTACATGTTTGTCTTATATGTTGTGTCAAAGGTAACAACATCACCAAAATCAGCATACTCTGCCCGACAGCTGGCGTGACTCCAGAAAATATTCTTCACGACATCATCCTCATCAAATTGAATATCATAGTAAAACTTATCGTTGTGAGATCTAAATTCTTTGAAGACTGACATTAGCTTATTGACATCATTCTCTCTCTCTGTTCGCATGTTAGCTGCCTTCCTGTGAAATAATTTATATGAAAAGAATATTTGCATTTTAATATACGTAAATATTCGTGAGATATGTAGTAAATACCTATTTTCAAGGTCACGCTTGGTGAACGGTATGTTATGTTGACCCCCATGTAAATCTGTCAACACGTTAAGCATGGCATTATGTGCTACCTTGCCAGTCTGCATGTGGTCCACAAGCTCCATCAATGAAGGATCAAAATTCTTGTGCGCTCTCATGTGGGAAACCTGAGAAGGTGTTGTAGCGAGAGGGTGGTTGTGCTCCAAGACAACCCTCTCTACGGTACAAGAAGTATCTTTCAAACTCAATTTGATCTTCACAAATGCTTTGCAACCAATCCTTTTAGAGGTCCTTTCACGTTGGCGTTTTGCACCCGGTTTGTAGTAATCTTGCCTACCTTCCCGAGAGCAACAAAACTCTTTTACTGTTTTTTTGGACCTACTACGTCGGACATCAAATCCTGCGTGTTTCGCGTATCCACAGTAAAATGAGTAAGCTTCGTCCACATTGTGAAAACGCTGGAATACCTTAGGCACCATGTCGTCAGGGATGTTATGATCCTACAGACATATAAGATGAATTTACTATTTGATATACATAGGGTTACTATGTTGAATACATGGAATAACTACAACACCTAAATCTGTATACATGAAATATGAGTCGAATATAAACACTATACCGTTACTGCATCGAAAAATAAACATTTATCATATGTTATTATAAATATTACTATCGACGCGATACGATTTGTTGTAAACTTGTTTGTAAAATGTAGTAATAATTAGTTAAGTATGTGGTAAACGATGCAGGAACTGTAAAAAATGTGTAGTACTCATAGCATTACTTCAGATAGTGAAAATATGCATCTGTATATACATACATGCTCGTACGTCTGGTTCGGGTCGGGAGTACGCATTTCGTCCGTCGAAAGACCCACAGGAGGAGTTAGGACGGACGTGTGCATCCGTGGATCCCGACCGACTGGTACGGAGGACATTGCTACAGGCGTCGTAGCAACTACATCTTGACCACGGCTGACGCGGCAGGAATGTGGCGTCGGACATGCTGACATCGCTGGATCACATCGCGATAAGACGTATGTCTCCGGCGATGGCTGCTGGTGGCCGTGGCTGCTGTGAGATGACTCCATTGTATGGGTAGATCTCGTGGGGTTTGCCGTAGGCGGAGCAGTTATGGTGGGGAGGAAGATATCTTTATATTTTCTGATTACAGTTGCCAATTTGGTTAGACGTGCGCGTGATTAAAGGGATTACAGTTACCATTTTCGTGCGTTACCACCATTCAAACTTTCTGTACGTCGTTTGGTAAAAACGCGGTGATAATTTTGAGTCTATCATGTATTAAAACAATATGTGCCGTCGATAATTTTGCGGTACAGCAACGAATTTATGTCTCGGTAATTCTATACGTAATTGGTCGTAAAGTATCACACGTATTGTAGTAAAAATAGATGGGGCATATAAATGGTAGCATTGTGAACTACAACATATTCCGACGTATTGACTTCCGTTATGTTTAACAAGGTATAGTAATTTTGCGACTGTAGTGCAGTAAAACAATGTGGACCATCGATAATTTTGCAAAGCCATGAATTTCTATCACGCTAATTGTATACGCAGTTAGTCGTAAAATAACACATAACATAAAGTCAAATCAGCCATATAAAATAACACGGATTCGTGCGTCACAACATAATCCTTAGAAAGACAGTGTGGCAAACACCTAGACTGACTCAAAATGAAAACACCTAAACTGACGCAAATTGAAAATTGATTTGTGCTAATTCAGAGCAGGCCGAAACTTCTGAAGTTGGGGGGGCAAGACGTTCGCCTCGTTCAGCTGGTGGCAGAGCATATAAAACAACTCCTCGGCACGATATTGACTTGCATTCTCCTGCAAAACATTTAAAAAGGACAGTAGAAAATTATTGAGCAGTTATGAAAATTGGTGGATACGAATAACAATGGAATGGCGCGTGCTTGTTCATCATACCGGGGCAATGTTGTATCTCAGAGTGCTCTCCTCACCGTCATAGTATTCCATAAACTTCATTGAGAAGAACGCGCAATCATCAGCGAGTTGCTTGGGGGTCACAAAGCTATAAATTGGCCACTTAGAAAAGTCTTCAAGCTTTCCTCTAGATGCAATTGAGAAAGCACCGCTTAGCCGTCGAATGCATGTTGGACCCCAAGGAAGGTGGAAACTTTCCCATGTACCACCGCGGGTGGTCCAATCGATTGAATCAAGCACGTCAATGCGTTGATGCACCATGTTAACACAATATACGCAGAAATGGGTTCTGTGATGAAATACCCATAGAATCTGCATTTAAATGATTCAATGTAGTGAATTATATGGAACACAACAAAGCGTAAATGCTATAGCAATCAGTGGTAAAGTCTTAACAATATGCTAACCATTTTGACGTCTCTGGGGTCAGTGTCGCGGATGTGTTCTTTAGCAAGCTGTGCAACCAGATCACTATCATATTCCGCTGATTCAAATCTGCTATCGATGTTGAGATTGAACTGCCAAAACGTATAAAGAGTGGTGAGACAAACTGATATTGCAAAATACACTATTACGATCTGAACTACATAGTTTTACTGTAATGAATACATGGAATTACTATATTACAAAGTTATATTACTACATAGCGCATGTAAAATAACTATATCAACAAGAATTGAGGACAGGGGGTGGGATTACCGATAGCTGCCATCGAAGAAATATTCTGTAACCGACGCTCTTTGGCCTTAGCTTACTCTCATCGTATCGGATGCAATCAATCCAATATTCCATAAATGAATACAATGTCTGGCTCCCATCGCTGAACGACTCAACAACATCCTTCCCGGTAGCGTAAAAAGAAGTGGGAGAATATGATATGAGCAATTTACTGCAGTGAGAAGTGTAACGAAATTTATTATAACGTACATTGGAATAAAAAAGTGTTGGTAAATCGAGGGACATTGTTATAGGGATACATACTCCTTTAGGTCCCCATCAGATAAGATGATGTCACGAACTTGTTGCGCGTTGGCAGAAGGAAGAACTGGCCTTTTGATTGGTTGCTTGAACGGTGACACTAGCTTCGATGGCCGCTTCTTTAGCCTCTTGGAAATAACGGGAGGGGGCCCATGGACAATAACATTCTGCGGTAAAACTTCCTGACCCCCCCTTTTGGAACGAGGGCTACGACGTATAGTGGCAGGCTGTACAACAATAAAAAGATATATAATATGAACATGTCAAGTGATTTACTATTTGTATCAGGGAGAGCATAAGTTCATAGTTTACTGTATACAGATTCATAAATTACTGTAAGTGGAAGAATTAATTACTGCATACCAAATATGGATTGGATGTGAGATTTACCTGAGATGCAGCTGGAGCAGATGCTGATGAGCCGGCCTTGTCAGACTTGGTGCTAGGCTATACAACAATAAAAATTATATAAAATATGAACATGTCAAGTGAGGGGACAAAAAAGTAATTAAAAATTGAGTACCTGTTCAACATTGTGACCGGTACGCTTGGGCGGCGGCTTCTTGACAGCCCGTGCAGCATTAGGGGCAACCTTATTTGGAATGTTCGAATCAACGTTGGGACCGGTAGGCTTCGGCGGCTTCTTCTTGACAGCCCGTGCAGACTTAGGGAACACCTTATCTGGAATGTTCGAATCTGGCAATGCAGGATTCTGCATAGTAATTGTCAGGTTAATATACAGTAAAACATTACAAGGGGAGATCGTACACCAAAACTTATATTAGTTACCTCCTGGATATTGTGCCTAAGTGTCATAGTAGCATCTCTCAATTGCTGACTAACCTCCCATGTCTGCATCGGTTGAGTGAGATCATCTTCAACGGAATGGCAAGTCTCTACACTTGCATCGGGTTGAGTTTGTTGCTGTTGTTGATACCGCATGTCGGCGGAGGTTATTAATCCAACATCAGTGTAATACTCTGTAATTACCACCTTCTCGATATCAGTTATAATATTGTCCACACTAATGTTAGCCGCCTGCAATAGGTCTGTATGATGCACAACAGAATACAGTAAATGACTATATATAAAGTAGTAAAATATATGTTATTGCATGTAGTACAAATATTTACCATATTGTGATATGGTACTGGTGAAATTTTACAATTTGAATTACATGGGATTACTGTACTAACTGCATGATATTATATATAATATTTATCATACAGAGCTATGAAATGTAGTAAAATGTATATACTAGATAGCCAAAAATCTGTAAATATATAGTAATTATGTAAAATGGAAAAAGTAAAACAGGCATAATTGTAATACCTTGCTCTCTTGTAGCTAACTCACGGGCCTCCTGTTCCTCACGTCGCATGTCGTCCAATCGGCCTTCTTCAATCATGTGAGCTGTATGTGGGGGGAGAATAAAACAATGACTCTAAAGCATAGTTCGAACAAACGTGTAAAGTTGTGCAACAAACCTTCCTCGTCGCACGATGGACAACCAGTTCCATCATACTGAACACCTTCAGCCATTTGGGAGAGTGTAATGACTTGAGAGTCATGGGAGGGGGGATCATCCCCTTGGTAACCAGCAGCTTCCACGTTATGGGCATCCAGGGGTGATGAGGGGTCCATGGGATTGCAATCCACATGGAACTCTAAAGTTATAATGAATAAGGATAAGGCTTAAAAATGAATTTAAATGTGGGTGGAGTGGTGATGTAGATTTTATTGTCAATTGAATAATATATTACCATTAATGCAGGATGGAGATTAAAACCAATGTTTACTGTATGAACTTATATACTTTACTATAATACCTACCTTGGCATGGCGAATTGTTGATGGTTGGTTCCTCCTGCTCAGCTGGAGCATCGCCGTAAATTTGATCAATTAAAAATCCTACATTTCACAAATGATACCTGACAATAATGCCAACAAAGCTTTGACAAATATCGGAAAAAAGTGAGTTAGTGTAACATACCCTGTTGTGACTCGGTCATAAGGCTTCCAATGTTACCAGCTGCAATCTGTGTGAGAGAAATAATGGGTGTTGGTTCTGATACCTGCCGGTTAGGGCTGATATCTAGGGGATTGGGCTGCACCGTTTCACGATTATCGGGCAAATCGGAGGGGGTTTTTTCAGAAGTCGTAGGATCTGAAGTGGGAGTAGCGTGCATGATTTGTCTCAGTTCATGTATTACCCTGATTTGGGAAGAACGAATGTCGGAAAAGGCCTTGGCTAGGTCATCGTCGCACCTCTGCAGTGCAGCCATTGCAGCACGCTGCATGGGTTCTGCCAAACCACTAAAACACTGGCCTAGCTGCTGACGTAAGCACGGTAATTCATTCTGCGTCATGTCGGGTTCACCGGATGAGGATGGATTCATTGTGTGCTGAAGGGAGTAGCATGTACCCAACTGCGACCTCAACTGGTAATTGATATACATGATTGTGGTAAAAATATTTTTCATATTAAAAATAATACAAGCGTAATATATAGAGCAAAATTGATGATTACCTTTAGCCTGCCATATGTCTCTAAT
This sequence comes from Stipa capillata, assembly GCA_019208055.1. NCBI lineage: Eukaryota > Viridiplantae > Streptophyta > Magnoliopsida > Poales > Poaceae > Stipa > Stipa capillata. The sequence continues at coordinate 1,495,098 of JAGXJF010004511.1, forward strand.
CCATCCTTTTTCTTATGCTTGTCTTTGTGCGAAATCTTGAGGATCAAGTCAGCAGAGAAGAAAGCAATACGCGGAACATCAACTGCATCAAGCCGTGACAGGCTAAGAAGATTGTCCAGGTAGAAAATCTGACAAGCAAATAATACGACAAAATTACTATATGATATGATGAATGAGGCCAAAAAAAAACAGAACTGAAACTTACAATAAAGAACAACGGGCATCCACTGATTGACAGAGTGGGAGTCTTGAGTCTCTTGTTGTGCCAGGTCAGGACGGAATCCGCAATGTCATCGACGGTAACTTTAGACCAATCGACGGACGAGATATTCTCCATATCAGATGTCAGTGCAGCCTCCTTGCCAGTTATGTAATTGGCTGTGGATGTGAATAGCAGACGGTTAAACACAATAAGTAAGAAACACCTTATAGTAAGATGGTCTGTTCCGCCGAGCTTGATCCTACGGATCAGGTCTTCAAAGTATATATTCTTTTGCAAGGGGACATCCAAAGCAAGCTTGAGGTTTTGAAGCTCAGTGCTCTTTTGCTGAAATGAAAGGATGGGTGGGTCAGCTCCGCCAATCGGTAATCCCAATACACAGTGGACGGCATGCGGAGTGATCTTCAGACCGTCCTGACTACCAACATCAATGAAAAGTGACGCCGCATTTGTCCTGTCCATCAAAAACACAACAAGATCCCTGGTCTCAAGCTTATCGGCCTTGATCTTTAGCAATTCACCAAAACCAATCCTATTAATTTCTTTGACTTGGGCGTCGTTCAGAACCTCTATAGCAGTGATAACACACCCTGGTGAACACCTAACAGTAGGAGACACCTTAATAGGCACCTTGACCTGCGAAATACATGTTACTGTCAGATATACAATGATTTAATATTTGTATCAGGGAGAGCATAAGTTCATAGTTTACTGTATACAATTTCATAAAATACTGTAAGTGTAAAGAGTAATTACTGCATTCGAAATATGCATTGGAGGTGAGATTTACCTTAGATGCGCACGGAGGAGATGATGATGAGACGGCCTTGCCAGACTTGGAACGCTTGGCCGCCACAGAATACTGCTTTGATCGAGTAGTAGGACCAGTGGAAGGCGGGCACGGTGGTGGATCAACAAAGTCATCATGGTCGGTCGACTCACCGATCGGTGAGAGAACCGGTGCAGATTGCGCTTTCCGCTTCTGAACTGTTCTTGGGGGGAGGGGTGGTGGATCGACAAAGTCATCATCTTCGGTCGCCTCAACGATCGGTGGGAGAACCGGTGCAGATTTCGCTTTCCCGCTTCTGAACTGTTCTCCGAACCCTATGTATCGGTGGTTCTTCACTCTCCGACGGTTCACTTGGATTGCTATCGGTAGCCGTACTGCTCGATGGCCTCACGCTGATCTGAAGACCAGTGGTAGGTGGATGCTCAGGGTCGTCAAAGTGATATGTGATTGCTCTCTGGCTATCTTCGACAATTACTCTGCGCACTTTTGATGGAGTTTGACCAGTGACCTTCATGTTCCTGTAAAATAAACAGTGACTGGACATTTGCCACATTGCTTAAACAAGATTACTGTATGTATTACAACAAAATACTATATTGCATATATGAAATTCCAAAATTGTTCGGCCATATTGGGGGTTGAATTGGGGCATATGGAATGCAAGATTGGGCTACATTATAAAAAAAAAGATTACTGCATAACGACGTGAACTTACTACATATGCTATCAGTAGCCAATGTAATACAATATACAACTATAAAGACTCTTAGATGCAATATACAATATACAATATAAAGAGATTTTTTTTGGGTCGTGCTGGGAATGAGATGGGGTGTGAAATTCTAGATCGACGGTGGCGCAAGAATCTTCTTAAAGACTCTTAGATCCACGCAAAATGCACAAGGAGAAGAGGTTGAAATTGAACACGGTGGCGCAAAAACTAACCTGGAGACCCGCCGGAGGAGTGCGCGAACACTGCTATACGGGAGTCCTACGGTGGCGCTAGACACCGGACGCGTCCACGGAGAATACCTGCCGGAGGAGACAGGGCGGAGGACACTGGGGCGCGGGGGCGGGATGCAGCTGGTCGCGGAGGAGACAGTGCAGCCGGAGTCGCCGACAGATGGAGGAGGTGCCGCGAGCGGCGGCGACGCAGATCGGGCCGACGGTGGGGCTATACACCGGACGCGACCGCGGAGAAGCCCTAACGGACGAAACCAGGCGGAGGAGAATGGCAGCGACACAATGCAGCCGGAGGCGCCGACGGACGGAGGAGGTGCCGCGAGCGGCGGCGGCGGTTCCAGATAGGGCGGACGGACGGAGCTAGTGTTTCGGGGGCAGGTTGGGGATATGAGGCGTCGGGGAAGGAATAATGGATGAAAAACAACCGGCCGGAAAAAAATCCTAATTTTACGGTAAGTGCTGATCGTGGGTGCAAATAACTATGCGTGGGCCGAAATACCTATCCAAGTGTTATGATCTGTATCAAATTACTATATCTAGATCAACCACTTACCGCATTTTATAATGCACATTACTATTACGAATTTACGATATTCAATTCATGGGATTACCATATGATACATATAAAATTACTATCGCAAATCATTCCAAACTACATCCAGTAAAAAAGGAACTAAAATTATCGTATTTTACATGTGAGGTTACGCGTCTGTGAGTGATCAGTTCAACAGTAAAAACGTTAGACGAATTTACTACATTCAATGATCCGTTTTACTGTAAGTCTCGAATTAGTTGTGGGCGGGCGTGATCCAAAAGGGGGCGCGGTGGGTTAGAGTTGGCGGGCTCGGTCGGTTTGGCCAGCGCGCAGAATACCTTAATCTACTCTCAGCTGTAGATTAGGGGATCTATATATATATATATATATATATATATATATATATATATATATATATATATATATATATATTATATATATCATATATATATATATATAACCGCGCCCCCTTTTGGATCACGCCCGCCCACAACTAATTCGAGACTTACAGTAAAACGGATCATTGAATGTAGTAAATTCGTCTAACGTTTTTACTGTTGAACTGATCACTCACAGACGCGTAACCTCACATGTAAAATACGATAATTTTAGTTCCTTTTTTACTGGATGTAGTTTGGAATGATTTGCGATAGTAATTTTATATGTATCATATGGTAATCCCATGAATTGAATATCGTAAATTCGTAATAGTAATGTGCATTATAAAATGCGGTAAGTGGTTGATCTAGATATAGTAATTTGATACAGATCATAACACTTGGATAGGTATTTCGGCCCACGCATAGTTATTTGCACCCACGATCAGCACTTACCGTAAAATTAGGATTTTTTCCGGCCGGTTGTTTTTCATCCATTATTCCTTCCCCGACGCCTCATATCCCCAACCTGCCCCCGAAACACTAGCTCCGTCCGTCCACCCTATCTGGAACCGCCGCCGCCGCTCGCGGCACCTCCTCCGTCCGTCGGCGCCTCCGGCTGCATTGTGTCGCTGCCATTCTCCTCCGCCTGGTTTCGTCCGTTAGGGCTTCTCCGCGGTCGCGTCCGGTGTATAGCCCCACCGTCGGCCCGATCTGCGTCGCCGCCGCTCGCGGCACCTCCTCCATCTGTCGGCGACTCCGGCTGCACTGTCTCCTCCGCGACCAGCTGCATCCCGCCCCCGCGCCCCAGTGTCCTCCGCCCTGTCTCCTCCGGCAGGTATTCTCCGTGGACGCGTCCGGTGTCTAGCGCCACCGTAGGACTCCCGTATAGCAGTGTTCGCGCACTCCTCCGGCGGGTCTCCAGGTTAGTTTTTGCGCCACCGTGTTCAATTTCAACCTCTTCTCCTTGTGCATTTTGCGTGGATCTAAGAGTCTTTAAGAAGATTCTTGCGCCACCGTCGATCTAGAATTTCACACCCCATCTCATTCCCAGCACGACCCAAAAAAAATCTCTTTATATTGTATATTGTATATTGCATCTAAGAGTCTTTATAGTTGTATATTGTATTACATTGGCTACTGATAGCATATGTAGTAAGTTCACGTCGTTATGCAGTAATCTTTTTTTTTATAATGTAGCCCAATCTTGCATTCCATATGCCCCAATTCAACCCCCAATTATGGCCGAACAATTTTGGAATTTCATATATGCAATATAGTATTTTGTTGTAATACATACAGTAATCTTGTTTAAGCAATGTGGCAAATGTCCAGTCACTGTTTATTTTACAGGAACATGAAGGTCACTGGTCAAACTCCATCAAAAGTGCGCAGAGTAATTGTCGAAGATAGCCAGAGAGCAATCACATATCACTTTGACGACCCTGAGCATCCACCTACCACTGGTCTTCAGATCAGCGTGAGGCCATCGAGCAGTACGGCTACCGATAGCAATCCAAGTGAACCGTCGGAGAGTGAAGAACCACCGATACATAGGGTTCGGAGAACAGTTCAGAAGCGGAAAGCGAAATCTGCACCGGTTCTCCCACCGATCGTTGAGGCGACCGAAGATGATGACTTTGTCGATCCACCACCCCTCCCCCCAAGAACAGTTCAGAAGCGGAAAGCGCAATCTGCACCGGTTCTCTCACCGATCGGTGAGTCGACCGACCATGATGACTTTGTTGATCCACCACCGTGCCCGCCTTCCACTGGTCCTACTACTCGATCAAAGCAGTATTCTGTGGCGGCCAAGCGTTCCAAGTCTGGCAAGGCCGTCTCATCATCATCTCCTCCGTGCGCATCTAAGGTAAATCTCACCTCCAATGCATATTTCGAATGCAGTAATTACTCTTTACACTTACAGTATTTTATGAAATTGTATACAGTAAACTATGAACTTATGCTCTCCCTGATACAAATATTAAATCATTGTATATCTGACAGTAACATGTATTTCGCAGGTCAAGGTGCCTATTAAGGTGTCTCCTACTGTTAGGTGTTCACCAGGGTGTGTTATCACTGCTATAGAGGTTCTGAACGACGCCCAAGTCAAAGAAATTAATAGGATTGGTTTTGGTGAATTGCTAAAGATCAAGGCCGATAAGCTTGAGACCAGGGATCTTGTTGTGTTTTTGATGGACAGGACAAATGCGGCGTCACTTTTCATTGATGTTGGTAGTCAGGACGGTCTGAAGATCACTCCGCATGCCGTCCACTGTGTATTGGGATTACCGATTGGCGGAGCTGACCCACCCATCCTTTCATTTCAGCAAAAGAGCACTGAGCTTCAAAACCTCAAGCTTGCTTTGGATGTCCCCTTGCAAAAGAATATATACTTTGAAGACCTGATCCGTAGGATCAAGCTCGGCGGAACAGACCATCTTACTATAAGGTGTTTCTTACTTATTGTGTTTAACCGTCTGCTATTCACATCCACAGCCAATTACATAACTGGCAAGGAGGCTGCACTGACATCTGATATGGAGAATATCTCGTCCGTCGATTGGTCTAAAGTTACCGTCGATGACATTGCGGATTCCGTCCTGACCTGGCACAACAAGAGACTCAAGACTCCCACTCTGTCAATCAGTGGATGCCCGTTGTTCTTTATTGTAAGTTTCAGTTCTGTTTTTTTTTGGCCTCATTCATCATATCATATAGTAATTTTGTCGTATTATTTGCTTGTCAGATTTTCTACCTGGACAATCTTCTTAGCCTGTCACGGCTTGATGCAGTTGATGTTCCACGTATTGCTTTCTTCTCTGCTGACTTGATCCTCAAGATTTCGCACGAAGACAAGCATAAGAAAAAGGATGGATTAGAGACATATGGCAGGCTAAAGGTAATCATCAATTTTGCTCTATATATTACGCTTGTATTATTTTTAATATGAAAAATATTTTTACCACAATCATGTATATCAATTACCAGTTGAGGTCGCAGTTGGGTACATGCTACTCCCTTCAGCACACATGAATCCATCCTCATCCGGTGAACCCGACATGACGCAGAATGAATTACCGTGCTTACGTCAGCAGCTAGGCCAGTGTTTTAGTGGTTTGGCAGAACCCATGCAGCGTGCTGCAATGGCTGCACTGCAGAGGTGCGACGATGACCTAGCCAAGGCCTTTTCCGACATTCGTTCTTCCCAAATCAGGGTAATACATGAACTGAGACAAATCATGCACGCTACTCCCACTTCAGATCCTACGACTTCTGAAAAAACCCCCTCCGATTTGCCCGATAATCGTGAAACGGTGCAGCCCAATCCCCTAGATATCAGCCCTAACCGGCAGGTATCAGAACCAACACCCATTATTTCTCTCACACAGATTGCAGCTGGTAACATTGGAAGCCTTATGACCGAGTCACAACAGGGTATGTTACACTAACTCACTTTTTTCCGATATTTGTCAAAGCTTTGTTGGCATTATTGTCAGGTATCATTTGTGAAATGTAGGATTTTTAATTGATCAAATTTACGGCGATGCTCCAGCTGAGCAGGAGGAACCAACCATCAACAATTCGCCATGCCAAGGTAGGTATTATAGTAAAGTATATAAGTTCATACAGTAAACATTGGTTTTAATCTCCATCCTGCATTAATGGTAATATATTATTCAATTGACAATAAAATCTACATCACCACTCCACCCACATTTAAATTCATTTTTAAGCCTTATCCTTATTCATTATAACTTTAGAGTTCCATGTGGATTGCAATCCCATGGACCCCTCATCACCCCTGGATGCCCATAACGTGGAAGCTGCTGGTTACCAAGGGGATGATCCCCCCTCCCATGACTCTCAAGTCATTACACTCTCCCAAATGGCTGAAGGTGTTCAGTATGATGGAACTGGTTGTCCATCGTGCGACGAGGAAGGTTTGTTGCACAACTTTACACGTTTGTTCGAACTATGCTTTAGAGTCATTGTTTTATTCTCCCCCCACATACAGCTCACATGATTGAAGAAGGCCGATTGGACGACATGCGACGTGAGGAACAGGAGGCCCGTGAGTTAGCTACAAGAGAGCAAGGTATTACAATTATGCCTGTTTTACTTTTTCCATTTTACATAATTACTATATATTTACAGATTTTTGGCTATCTAGTATATACATTTTACTACATTTCATAGCTCTGTATGATAAATATTATATATAATATCATGCAGTTAGTACAGTAATCCCATGTAATTCAAATTGTAAAATTTCACCAGTACCATATCACAATATGGTAAATATTTGTACTACATGCAATAACATATATTTTACTACTTTATATATAGTCATTTACTGTATTCTGTTGTGCATCATACAGACCTATTGCAGGCGGCTAACATTAGTGTGGACAATATTATAACTGATATCGAGAAGGTGGTAATTACAGAGTATTACACTGATGTTGGATTAATAACCTCCGCCGACATGCGGTATCAACAACAGCAACAAACTCAACCCGATGCAAGTGTAGAGACTTGCCATTCCGTTGAAGATGATCTCACTCAACCGATGCAGACATGGGAGGTTAGTCAGCAATTGAGAGATGCTACTATGACACTTAGGCACAATATCCAGGAGGTAACTAATATAAGTTTTGGTGTACGATCTCCCCTTATAATGTTTTACTGTATATTAACCTGACAATTACTATGCAGAATCCTGCATTGCCAGATTCGAACATTCCAGATAAGGTGTTCCCTAAGTCTGCACGGGCTGTCAAGAAGAAGCCGCCGAAGCCTACCGGTCCCAACGTTGATTCGAACATTCCAAATAAGGTTGCCCCTAATGCTGCACGGGCTGTCAAGAAGCCGCCGCCCAAGCGTACCGGTCACAATGTTGAACAGGTACTCATTTTTAATTACTTTTTTGTCCCCTCACTTGACATGTTCATATTTTATATAATTTTTATTGTTGTATAGCCTAGCACCAAGTCTGACAAGGCCGGCTCATCAGCATCTGCTCCAGCTGCATCTCAGGTAAATCTCACATCCAATCCATATTTGGTATGCAGTAATTAATTCTTCCACTTACAGTAATTTATGAATCTGTATACAGTAAACTATGAACTTATGCTCTCCCTGATACAAATAGTAAATCACTTGACATGTTCATATTATATATCTTTTTATTGTTGTACAGCCTGCCACTATACGTCGTAGCCCTCGTTCCAAAAGGGGGGGTCAGGAAGTTTTACCGCAGAATGTTATTGTCCATGGGCCCCCTCCCGTTATTTCCAAGAGGCTAAAGAAGCGGCCATCGAAGCTAGTGTCACCGTTCAAGCAACCAATCAAAAGGCCAGTTCTTCCTTCTGCCAACGCGCAACAGTTCGTGACATCATCTTATCTGATGGGGACCTAAAGGAGTATGTATCCCTATAACAATGTCCCTCGATTTACCAACACTTTTTTATTCCAATGTACGTTATAATAAATTTCGTTACACTTCTCACTGCAGTAAATTGCTCATATCATATTCTCCCACTTCTTTTTACGCTACCGGGAAGGATGTTGTTGAGTCGTTCAGCGATGGGAGCCAGACATTGTATTCATTTATGGAATATTGGATTGATTGCATCCGATACGATGAGAGTAAGCTAAGGCCAAAGAGCGTCGGTTACAGAATATTTCTTCGATGGCAGCTATCGGTAATCCCACCCCCTGTCCTCAATTCTTGTTGATATAGTTATTTTACATGCGCTATGTAGTAATATAACTTTGTAATATAGTAATTCCATGTATTCATTACAGTAAAACTATGTAGTTCAGATCGTAATAGTGTATTTTGCAATATCAGTTTGTCTCACCACTCTTTATACGTTTTGGCAGTTCAATCTCAACATCGATAGCAGATTTGAATCAGCGGAATATGATAGTGATCTGGTTGCACAGCTTGCTAAAGAACACATCCGCGACACTGACCCCAGAGACGTCAAAATGGTTAGCATATTGTTAAGACTTTACCACTGATTGCTATAGCATTTACGCTTTGTTGTGTTCCATATAATTCACTACATTGAATCATTTAAATGCAGATTCTATGGGTATTTCATCACAGAACCCATTTCTGCGTATATTGTGTTAACATGGTGCATCAACGCATTGACGTGCTTGATTCAATCGATTGGACCACCCGCGGTGGTACATGGGAAAGTTTCCACCTTCCTTGGGGTCCAACATGCATTCGACGGCTAAGCGGTGCTTTCTCAATTGCATCTAGAGGAAAGCTTGAAGACTTTTCTAAGTGGCCAATTTATAGCTTTGTGACCCCCAAGCAACTCGCTGATGATTGCGCGTTCTTCTCAATGAAGTTTATGGAATACTATGACGGTGAGGAGAGCACTCTGAGATACAACATTGCCCCGGTATGATGAACAAGCACGCGCCATTCCATTGTTATTCGTATCCACCAATTTTCATAACTGCTCAATAATTTTCTACTGTCCTTTTTAAATGTTTTGCAGGAGAATGCAAGTCAATATCGTGCCGAGGAGTTGTTTTATATGCTCTGCCACCAGCTGAACGAGGCGAACGTCTTGCCCCCCCAACTTCAGAAGTTTCGGCCTGCTCTGAATTAGCACAAATCAATTTTCAATTTGCGTCAGTTTAGGTGTTTTCATTTTGAGTCAGTCTAGGTGTTTGCCACACTGTCTTTCTAAGGATTATGTTGTGACGCACGAATCCGTGTTATTTTATATGGCTGATTTGACTTTATGTTATGTGTTATTTTACGACTAACTGCGTATACAATTAGCGTGATAGAAATTCATGGCTTTGCAAAATTATCGATGGTCCACATTGTTTTTACTGCACTACAGTCGCAAAATTACTATACCTTGTTAAACATAACGGAAGTCAATACGTCGGAATATGTTGTAGTTCACAATGCTACCATTTATATGCCCCATCTATTTTTACTACAATACGTGTGATACTTTACGACCAATTACGTATAGAATTACCGAGACATAAATTCGTTGCTGTACCGCAAAATTATCGACGGCACATATTGTTTTAATACATGATAGACTCCAAATTA
>JAGXJF010004512.1:0-80889 GCA_019208055.1 Stipa capillata
CACTACTACAGATAGCATTTAACGGGACGCCACCTTGTATCAGATGGCAACAGGGAGCCGTCTGCATATTCTTAGTGCAGACGGTTCCCTATATCACGAACCGTCTGCACAAATCACGACCACCGGATGCCGAACAGCGGGACGGCACAGTGCAGACGGCTGCTCGTTGGAAACCGTCTGTAAACTAATGCAGACGGTTCAAACTGCAGCCAGCTGCACTGTGAGACAACCAGTCAGAAGGCTCCCAACTGGGACCGTGTCTGACCACTATGTGTACAGCCGGTCCCTAGTTTTTGGCGTGTCTTTCACTAATAAATACAGCCGACGGCCTGTCCCAACTGGTCCGTCTTGCACTATTATGTATACAGGAAATGTACCAGTTGGAGCCGTCTGCACTAAACCGGTACAGTCACGCACGCGTCCCAGTGGGAGCCGTCTGTTACTATTTTTTACAGATCAGTTTCCCAACCTGGAGCCGTACTGTACTAATGTAGTCGGGCACTCCCTCACTCCACACTTCCGTTCATCCCGCTGAGCTTATCACTTTCCGGCATGCTCGAGCGCCCGCAAGCGCCGCCGCCACCGGCAAGCTCGTGCCGCCCGCCGGCGAACCATCCCTTTGATAGCTGCCGCCGTATCTCCGCCGAAGCTCTGCGCGCCGCCGCCGCCGCGTTAGGGCCGCCCCGAAGCTTCCCGCCCGCCGGCCGTGGCCTCCAACCAACGCCTGGCCGCCTGCCTCGCTCCGACCGCCTCCCGGTAAAGCCGTCCGCCTCCCAGTCCACCGCGCTGGTCCCCCGCCCCCACGCGGTTGCCGCCGGCGAGCTCGGGCGGCGTCCCGGCCGTTACCGCCGGACCTCAGGCAACTTAATGAAAAAAAATTAAAAAAATATAAAACAAAACAGTGGGACCCACCTGTCAGAATATATTAATATTTATTTATTTATTATTATTATTTTTAATGAGGAAAAGATCAAAAAGAGTATTTAAATAAATTAAACTTATAAACTCATAGAAAAAATCATTATTTTTAGTCAGAAAAAATGCAAATAATGTTTATCAAATGTTCGCCAAATAAGATCTACGCAATTATGTCATTTTGATCGTGTTTGCATGTAGACAAATTAATTTGACTAAAAACTCAAATTAGGATTTCCGGAACCGCGCGGGGAAATTAGGGATCGCGATATTCTTGAGCGTCCGGATCGAGGAAATGATTCTATTGCATTAGTCCTTATTTTTATATGTCATCTATTCGGTGACATGCATTTTACATCTCAGGCCGATGTTCCGGCATTTGATCATTTATGTTTGTACCCTAAACCCTTAAACTGCATACGATTTCTAGATAAAGCCCTTTTTCGCGATTGAGAAGCTAGGTCGCCTTTCTTTTATTAGCGTCAATCTAACAACTAATTTCCTGTTGTTGCAGCGCGTGTAGCTTGATGGATCGGGTGTGGAGTACGGTCTCGTACGAACCAAATGGTAACCTGCGGGGTCGGTTCTATGGACGAATTGTTATGAGACGTTGCCGAGGGATGATAGGTTGAAGAAGGATTGTTGAATATAATATTGTTTTTTTTTTCCTTGTTTGCGACTTGTAGAAATGAGAGATCATTTCTCGGACAGAACTCAGCGCTCAGATCCAAGCGCACTTGATGATAGGGGCTTCAAACCGGACTAGCGTGTTGTTGGACCAAACATGGTGAAGAGCAGACACATGTCACAGGAAGACGTTGGCATCGTCGAAGAAACCCGAAAGTCAACGAAAGGATTGAGAACAATGGGGACGAAGTAGTTGCAGACGTATGATTGTTGGCCGCCACGAGGAAGTAGGTGCCAGACGTATGAATGTGGTGGCGCAGATGACGTATGATAGTTTGAGATCAGAATGCTGCGCGATGCCGACGTGAACTTTAATACTGAGAGAGAATATTACACAGTTCAATGTACTTGATTGAGGACCCGAGAAACCTTTCGTTTCCGGGTGCAAGCGAAATAACACAAAGCTGTATCCGTGCTCGAGCTGCTCCGCACTGAAAGCAGCCATGGTTCGGTCAGACAAGAGTTTCAAAGCGCTCCTAGGTACTCATCTCCGAAGAGCTCTCCGGATGGAACAAGCTGCCGGCGCCCCCCCCCCAAATAAACAAGTACCGTGAGCAAAGCAGGAGGTTTGTCTCCCTGGGGATGGAGGTTAGAAAGGTCATGCATGTCGGAACGACGGACCTGTACAGTAATGAATTAATCGAACTTGAGTTCATGTCCAGTGTGCCAAAAGCTCTGTTAATACCGTAAGAGACAACCAGGAACGACAGCGAGTATTCCATTCTGAGCCGAAGAGAAAGGATATTCCCGCAAGGTGGTGCTGTTGGTTAAATGCCCGTAATTCGCGTCTAACCCATCACTTAAAGCGTGTTGTTCGCGAACCCAAAAAGAGGCCAAATTGTTGTTTGCTGGCACTCGGAGGACCGTAAGAAAGATGGAAATGCTAAGACCAACCCTGCCGATTCCGCGCAGTGGAGAAACATCGACATGATCTTCGAAAACTTCGGTTGCAGAGCCGAGGAATATAAGGTTCGCGTTGAGCATCGGACGGAATGAATCCTTTCGGCAACATGAGCAGCCGGCACAGCACTTGGCCAGTTGCTATTAGTATGTACAACCTACCACCTTGGCTGTGTATGAAGCGGAAGTACATCATGATGTCACTGCTTATCCAAGGGCCGAAGCAACTGGGAACGATATTGATGTCTACCTAAGACCCTTTGGTGGAAGATCTGAAAACACTGTGGAACGAAGGGTGCAGGTATGGGATGCGTACAAACAAGAGAACTTCACCTACACGCCATGTTGTCTGCACGGTCAATGATTTGCTGCCCTACGCAACCTTTCGGGCCAGAGTAAAGAGCCAGACAAGGCTTGCCCTCAGTGCTTGGATGTACGGCGAGTAGGTGGCTGGCCCACTCCCGTAAGACGGTGTTCATGCGCCACGAGTAGGTTCCTTAAGAGGAATCACCCGTACCGCAACATGAAGGACCAATTTGACGGGACGAGGGAGAGAGCTTTATGTCCCAAAGGCATTACAGCGGGCAAGAGGTGTACGATATGGTAAGGATATCGACGTTGTCTTGGAAAGAGTGTAAAAGCGAAGGCCAGCGGCATGGAAGAAGAAATCAATATTTGGGAGTTATCCTACTGGCAGCACTTGAAGTTACGCCACTGCATCGACGTTATGCACGTAGAGAAGAACGTGTGTGACAGCCTGATTGGCCTCTTACTCAATATTCCAGGGAAGACGAAGGACGGCCTCAACGCACGCCTCGACTAGTAGACATGAAGATCAGGCCCGAGTTGGCACCTGAGCCCTCCCAACAAGGCAGACCAAGGCTTCCTCGGCCTGCTATAACCTGAAAAAGGCGAGAGGACCGAACTATGCCGGTGCTTGCAAGGTGGAAAGTTCCGTCGGTTACTCCGCCAACATCTACGAAACTGTTTCGATGGAAGATCTAAAATTGTTCGGCATGAAGTCCCCACGATTGCCATGTGTTGATGACAAGATGCTTCCTGTTGGCAATCCGAAATATCCAGCCGAGTCGATCTCCGAGACACAATCACTAGGCTGTGCTACTTCTTCAACACAATCTCTCAGAAGGTCACGATCCGAAGCACTAGATGTGTGCAGGCCGCTCTGGTTGAAGACATTATGTGCATCTGAGATGTACTTTCCTCCGTCGTTTTTGATTCATGGTCCATGTAGTGGGTGGCCGTCCACCTCGTGAGAGAGATAAAGAAGATTTGTGGACCGGTATTTCTACGCAGATGTACCCGTTTGAGCGGTACATGGGGAATTCTCAAGCAGTACGTACGAAATAGATCTCGTCCAGAGGCAGCATCATCGAAGGTTACACAACCGAAGAGGTGGTCGAGTTCGTTGTCGATTACATGGACCAGCTCAACAGATAGGTGTCCTACATCTCGCCACGAGGGAGACTGGATGGCAAAGGACCATAGGAGGAAAACATCATCCCTGACTACGACGTCGTTATCTCAAGCCCATTTCGCAGTCTTGCAACACATGACTGAAGTTGCCCCGTATATCAACATGCATAAGGACGAGCTGCGCAGAGAGAATCCAGCCGTACGGAGGCTTGGCTTACAGACAGCACAAACCGCAGCTTCAACAACTGGTTGCGGGTTCGAAGTGCTAATAGTACAAAAGAGGAGAATATTGGCTGTTGGCCAGATGGCCAAGTCACACGATCCTGAAATTTTGAGCCTACGACATAAATGGGTACACCTTTTATACAGAGCACAGATACGAAGAGCACGGTACAAAACAGCGGTGTCCGCATAGATGCCTTCCGGCAACGTGGTGTGTGTGCGTACTACGGGTACATTGAGGAGATCTGGGAACTCGACTATGTACGTTTCAGGATCCCCCTCTTCCGGTGCCGTTGGGTCGCACTCTCAAGTGTTAAGGTCGACAAGTACGGCATGACTACAGTGGACCTCGAACGTGCGCATACAAGAGGACCATTCGTACTCGCTAAACAAGCTACTCAGGTCTTTTGTCCAAGACCCGGCAAATCAGAAACTTCACGTAGTCCTTCAGGGGAAAAGAAGGATTGTCGGAGTGAGAATGTCCGTGGACGAGGAGAGTACAATCAATTTGATGAGTACCTCTCCTGGAGACGGCACCGCGCTCAACGAAGAAAAACTACCGTTCGGGGCCACCTGCTATCTGCGCGTCGATCATCAGAAGGGCTGGTTGTTAAAGGAGATTAGTTATTTTCTATGATCGAACCGATTGTTATGTATCGTCACCAGGTTTTTTGTATGAACTATTAATGTAATAAAAATATGAAAATAGTTGTACCATGAAATTGTACATATGAAAATATGAATTTATAAAAAAAGTTCAACTCGTTTGGAGTTCATATGAAGTTTTATGAATTTTACAAGTTTAAGGCATTTTTTGCATTCAATTTTATGAGTTCCAATGAAGAGAGTATATAAAACCTTAGTTTACTACACATTATTACTGCCTTTAAATGCACATGAATTTAAAAAAGGTAAAAAGATGAAAAATGCCCGGCTACACTAGGGTTTTGGTTCCGTAAGCCTGCACCCAATCAAGCCCATCACAGGCGACATGGCCGGGGCCCAAATCAAGCCATCACAGGCGATCGGGCACAGGCCCGTACTGACCAGCGGCCCAGTAGCCAGGGCGGACGATCGGACGAATATGCTCGGTTGAGAGAAGCTCGACAGCCCCGCTCAAAGAACGGTATATAAACCGGTCGAAACCTCCGTTTAAACTAGCGAGGTGGGACTAAAAGTCACACCCCGCGTCGGCTCTGCACGGTGCATTAGTAGTCCAGACGGTTCTATAAAGGAAAGCGTCCGCACTATTAGTGCAGACGGCTCCACATTGAGACCTGTCTGCACTAACGTTAGTGCGGACGGGTCCATATGGAGAACCGTCTGCACTAATAAGTGTCCGCCTACACTATTAGTACAGACGGTTCTCAATATGTAGCCGTCCGCACTAATGTTAGTTGCAGACAGGTCTCAATATGGAGCCGTCTGCACTAATGCGTGGGGGCGCTTTCCAGTGGGAGAGAGCGGAACGCAGCGAAGGTGGAAGGCGCGCGCGGGGGTGAAACGGGCCGCCGAGGCGGCCCAACAGGCTTCGGCCTCCTTTTCCTTTATAGATTTTTCTTTTCTTTTATACAGATTCATTCCTGCTGTCATTTTATGTATAAATATTTGTCCAAAAATTATGACTTTTACAGGGGCCTTATAACATTATTTGGAACCTTCTGTAGAAGTTTGAGTTGATTTGGAGTTCATTGAGTAGGGTTCTAGTTCAAAGCTAGGGTTTGACCTAATTCGATGATTTGAACTAGCGCTAGGTCCTATCCTCTCCAAGAATTCTGAAATTTGGCATGAAGTTAATGTTCCCCTATTTATATCCATCCCTGAAGTTTGGTGAATTTTTATACTCATTTGCTTGCCCATTTTCTATATTTTCAGAAGTTTAAGTCATTCTAGTAATAGATAACCCTATTTTAGTAATAAATAACTTGAATTTTTTCTACCCTCAAGATATACCAGTTACATGTTCATGTCAAACATTTGGCATTTTTCGGGGTTCGTTTGCTATATTTAAGTCATTTAGTGCATTTCTACGCATTTAGCGAATATAATTCCAATTTGAACTGCAAGTGCATGAAAAATTTGGCAAATTAGATGAAAAATCCTATTTGTGGTTCTTTAGTCTATGTTAGCCTTATCCAAGAAAAGGAAAGGAATTCCAAACATCAAGGTGCCGAGACTCGACCCCGAACATGGAGGTTATTGGTTTTTTAATTCAGAAAATGCAAACGAAGTCAGAAAAACATGAAACTTGGCATGGTGCCTCATATGGCATCAATATGCTGTGGTAAAAATTTGAGAAGGTTTTGCAAAAGTTGTGACGTATACTACTTAGAAACCCCAAGATTCAGAGGAAGAATCTAGGTTTTGAGAGGGAACGGGTCAGATTTGAAGGCAATGTGACGGTTGCTTCATCGGTTAACCTTGAAATTTTTCTACCCTCAAGATATACCATTACATGTTCCATGTCAAAATTTGGCATTTTCGGGGTTCGTTTGCTATATTTAAGCATTTAGTGCATTCTAGGCATTAGCGAATATAATTCAAATTGAACTGCAAGTGCATGAAAAAGTTGGTAAAATTGGGTTGAAAAATCCTAATGTAGTCTTTAGTCTAGTTTAGGCCTTACCCAAGAAAAGAAGGAATCCAAACATCAAGGTGCCGAGACTCGACCCCGAACATGGAGGTTATTGGTTTTTTAATTCCAAAAAATGTAAACGAAGTCAGAAAAACATGAAACTTCCATTGCTTCATCATATGACACCTAGAGGCTATGGTAAAATTTGAGAAGGTTTAGCAAAGAAAAAATGCCAATTAATGCAACATGAAATAAAAATCTGTAAAAAAAGGAAAAAAACAAGCCTACCACTGGGGTTTTGGTTTCCAAAGCCTGCACCCGAATCAAGCCCATGACAGGCGACATGGGCCGAGCCCAAATCAAGCCCATCACAGGCGATCGGGCACAGGTCCGTACTGACCAGCGGCCCAGTGGCTGGCGGAGGATCTGACAAAATATGCCAGCTGAGAGAAGCTCGACAGACCCGCTCAAAGAACGGTATATAAACCGTTGATGCCTTCGTAAACTAGCGAGGTGGGACTAAAAGTCCCACCCCGCGTCGGCTCTGCACGGTCACTAATAGTCCAGACGGTTCTATATTGGAAAGCGTCCGCACTAATTAGTGCAGACGGCCCATATTGAGACCTGTCTGCACTAAACGTTAGTGCGGACGCTCCACATTGAGACACGTCGGCACTAATGTAGCAGGGGCCCCCGGCTACATTAGTGCAGACGGTCCTCCATGTGGAGCCGTCCGCACTAACGTTAGTGCGGACGGCTTCATATTGCGAACCGTCTGTCCACTAATGTAGCAGGGTCCCGCCGCAACATAAGTGCGGACGGCTCCATATTGAGAACCGTCTGCACTAACGTTAGTGCGGACGGGTCCATATGGAGAACCGTCTGCACTGTTAGTCCGACGGTTCTGTATTGCGAACCGTCTGACTACCTTCTATAATAAATCCCTCTTTCGACAGCCGCCCTCCAGTTTCGAAATTTTCGCTAGTCCCTAGCCCTATTCTTCCCCGAGCTCCCCGCCGCCTCCGACCTTCCGCCGCCCCGAGCTCCCGCCGCCCCCGAGCTCCCCGCGCCGACGAGCTCTCCGCCCCCGAAGCCCTCAGGCAGTCGCCGCCGCCGCCCCCGAGCTCCCGCCCCCAAGCTCCCCGCCGCCCGAGCTCCCCGCCCCCGAGCACCCCGCCACCCACGAGCTCCCCGACGGCCGCTCTCCGATCACCTCCTCGAGCTCCCCTGACCGCCGGCCTCGCCGACGACCCACGAGCTCGTCGTCCTCCTCCCCAACGCTCCAGATCTTCGAAGGTAGTAGGTCCCCGAGCACCTCCTAGCTCTCCCTGCATGTTCTTGTTTTCTTGTTTCTTGCAAGCTACCTTGGAGAGATCAAACACGAAGACAGCAAGGAATCATAAGGAGAGCAAAGAGGGGAATGGATTAGAAGGGTAGGCGAAGGTCACGATGGGCAAGGGAGGACAGTGGCCTGAGATGGAAGCTCGGTACAGTGACAGGGGAGAAAGAAATGAAGACAAAGATGGAAATTGGAGATTTCTGTGATATTATCTCTCTATGTCTCAAAGAAATGATATTTTAATCATAAATACTTTGTGGATTTATCTGTAATCATGATCTGAATCCAATCCATGTGGGATGGCAGCTAGAGATTGGGTTTGGAGTTGACAGTGTATAGATGACAAGAACATGTTTACTTAGATAGTTTGGATTATCACTACATATATTTGGCTGCATGCATTAGATAGTTGATAATTGTATGTTTGTAGAAAGTGGTTGAAATGTCCAGTGTATAAGGTTATTTTGATGAGTCAAGTTGGTAGTGGTTAATGCTTCTAAGTTCTATGTGTTCAGTTGGACTAAGTGTCATGCCTTTCAACTTGATTGATTGCTAGGGATACAACCATGTACTGATGTGTGATCAAGCCTCAAACTCTGAGCATTATAACGTGTGAAAGATATAAATCGGCTGCGTACGAATGTATAGATTTGTCTTTTACAATTCCTTATAATAAGCATGTTTAGTATTATTAGATTGTCTTTCTGTTTTCTTACAGTTTGTACCTTTTATATATTACTTAGAAATCATAATCAAAGTTTAGATGGAGATTGCGAAAGTAAAAAAATAACTACACTTATGTATAGAGACAGTTTTTTATACAATATACATAATGAGAGAGAGAGGTATATATTGTACAAAATATTTATTGGTATATGCCATCAAAAAAGAGACTAGAGTGAGCACCGTAAACAAAAGCTCAGGCCGCACATGGAGCAAAGAGATATGATGAAATTTAAAACATCGAGAAGATACAAAGGACAATTATTTCGTGATGATTAAGAGAACAGTTATGCAATTAAGAGGATCGCGGACTTAAGTTATGCACTAAGGTCAAGTGTATCGCGGACAGATGATTAAGACAAAAAACTGAGTATAAATTGAAGGAGATACGAGATGTAGAAGAAAAAACGAGAAAGAAGTAAATAGATAGTACATTTAGATTTAAAGAGTATCGGAGAGTGAAGCAAAGTCGGAGGCAAACACATATATAACTCATGTAGCCCTCATGTATAAAAGAGTTCAGGAAGATATTTATGATGAGATTACGGACATTAGCACTATTTACGAAGTTGTTGTACATATGTATCTTATTGTTGTTTAATCACAAAGAATGTGTCTTTATATGAAAATGTCTACAATCTAGTCGTGTACCGCATATCTGAATTTTTCGTCTTTGAAGATGGCAGTCCGGAGGAGATGAACGTGAACAGCGTGGCCTCTTCCTCCCCGACAAGACGAGCCGCACGTGTCTCCTCAACCGGCTCAACCGCCTCTACCGATGCCCTCCGAACCTGCAGAAGCCTCGTCTCGTGAGCAAACCGAAGATCGGGTGGGCAGAAGCGAAAGCGAGGTGGCCGAGGCAAAATAAAATGCCTACGGGTCACTTCACGATAACTCAAGTCAGTGCTGAGGGTGTGGCCCGTATATGCCTCAGCAGGCTCAGGCGGCATTCCGTAGAGCGTGCGCGTCACTGGCGAGGGAAAGATCCCGATAAGTACGCCAGCTGGCCGTCAGTGCGGATCACGAGAAAGAGTTCCTGTGGAACACCATCCAAGGACAGTTCGACTTCCCGGCAGGTTACCGAGCAGGCCGTGGAAAGACAGGCAAAAGCGAAGATGGGAAAAGCGTGGAAGACCTTCAAGAGCGAGCTGTACAACACGTACGTCCAGAACGATATTATGCCCTACAGGCAGGACCCGAACACTTACGGGTACCTGGAGGATCAATGGGCGGATTCGTGGAGAGGTGCACGTCGGAGGAATTCGTGCAGAAGAGCCCGGCAAACAGGGCCCGTCAGGCATGCAACGTTCACCCCCACAGGCTTGAACGTACGCGCGCAAGAGCTGGAATGGAGAACAGAGGACGACGCTGGCGTCTCAGGAGAGTCGCGACACCCCGTTCTCCCAGATCCCAGAGAGGCGGGCCGGAACTGGTTCGCGCGAGGGCCAACATCTCGGCTGATGGCACCGTCGCCTTCAACAAGCCCGAAACCGTCCAAGTGGCTGAAAACATCATGCGACTATCAGAACAATCCGCCCAAGGAACTTCCAAACAGCCAGGGAGAAGGACATACTAACCTCGGCTCTGGGAAACAAAGAGCACCCGGGTCGAACGCGTGGCCTAGGGGTGACGGTTCCATGGAAGCTGGGATTCCCGGACGATGCGGGACAGTACAGAGTCGGAGGAGAACAAAAAGCAGAGCGCGAGGCAGCCGAGCGTGAACGGATGAAGCAAGAGCTGATGGATGAATATTTGCAGGCCTACAAGAGAGGATCGATGCAAGGGTCGAAGAACGGGTACGGCAGATAAGGCAGGAGGATGCAGCCGCCGGGGTCGACGCAGCCCCGCAGCCTCATCCCCACATGGTCGGCGCGGAGTAGCTGCGCATCCGTGGAAAACGAGAATGCCGAAGACGTGGAAGACAATCCCACCGCAGCACGTTCGAGATGACGGACCGCGCCGACGACTTACCTAATTTCGACCCTATTCTGCCTGAACACGTCAATGAAAGATTCCCTCTCGACGAGATAGCGGTGGCAACAAGTGCAAACTCCTCGTGCCCAGCAGTTTTGGCCCGGTGACATGCCTGAGGTGGCAGGGGTTAGTATTTCACCTTCAGAAAGCCGATTGACGGTGTACGGAGGTGCTGCGATTGAAGATACTTCAGACTCCTGTAACGCGGTTGAGGAGGGACGACGTCACGACACTGGGGCTAGGCCACATACTTTCCACTCTGCCATTAACGCCGGAGGGAATGTTGGGGAAATATGGGCAACTCGAATAGCTCAGCAAACTGTTCCATGAGATGCCCTGCGGGTTCTCGTGAGCGGCACAATAATTCTCCCACCAGTCTGCAGCCACACCCTTGAGCTGATAGGCTGCAAACTTGACTCTATCGGGCCCATTGCTGTTGGCCAAGTTGAGCTTTTGCTCTATATCCTTCAGCCAATCACCAGCGTCCAACAGATCTGCTGAAACCTTCAAATGTCGGAGGCTTCGTCCTCATGATTTGCCAAGCCAGATTGGGGTTGAAAACCTTGATTCTGGTTAGCCATCTGAGCGGCCATCTGTTGCAGAATCTACATCTGCACGAAGAAGAGCTGCTCCAGGGTCGGCATCGGTGGTGGTTGGTGGCATGAACAGCCCCTGTTCTGCACGGGTTCTTCTTCTTCTTCTCCAAGATACCACAATCTCCTCATTGACTGGCTCATCATCGGGCTGACCTCTTCCATGACCACGGTCTCCACGACCTCGGCCTCGGCCTCCACCACTGCTCCACGAGGTGCATCCATCTGCTTGTAGCTTCAAGATCAGAATAGACGAGAGGAAAAGCAACTAACCCTTAACCCAACACACAAAGGCAATGCAATAAGACTCAAATAAGATCCATCCATAGCAAAAAGGTAACATATTGCTACACACAAACTGACCGGTGTAGTCGATATCACAAAGTTCATCCCATCAAAATAACTAACGAATTATTTATTAAGGACCTCCATCATATGGGTACTACGGTCCACTACTCCTCAAGGAAACCACCACCGCGGCCTCCGCCGGGGTAGGACACTGGGACAAGGGTAGTCCGCAGCTGGAGCGAAGGTCAGGGTGAACTTCAACTGCGCTGTGTCGTCGAGCGAATCCTCGGACTCCTCGAACTCGACCTCCATAGGCTCCTCCTCTGAAGGCTCCACAGGTACGGGGTATGCGGCTGGCTGCTCTTGCTGGTACTGGGTCTACGGCTGGCGGCACTGGGGCTAGTGGGGGAAACAACTCCAAGGGCTCCTCGAACCAGGCCATCTCCTTGATCTGCGGGGTAGCGAGGCACAGACTTGTGAGCTGTGCGCCTGATGCGAGGGCCGTGGGGCTGGGTAGTATTGATCTCTGGCTCCGGTACCTGGGAATCTTCTTCTTGAGCTTGGCGATCTCATCAAGCATCATCCTCTTCTCCATGACAAGAGTGTTGGCCTCATACTTCAGGTTGCCGGCATGGGGTCTCCAGTGCCTAAACCAGAGTAGCCATCAAGGCAATAGTCTCATCAGCCTCTCCAATAGTGCTACGTCCTGAACGGATCATGAAGTCGGTCCTCTATCTCGGGAAGAAAAACAGTACGGGTGCCTGCCAAGTCCAGGCGGTAGTAGTTAGCCACTGCGCCAAGAGCCTGCTGAGCCGCCTGCTCAACAGCATCTGCCCAGCTGTTACCAGCAACGTGGAACTCGATCAGTCTCCCTGCTGGCTCCTCGCGGGCTGGGATCTTGACGGTAAGCGACCAACGAAACTCCCGATGGGAGGGGGTACTCATAGCGAAAATGTCAATCTGCAAGAGGCCCACCTGCTTCATCATCCCTCCGAGCAGCTTGCCGAAAACATTCTCCTCTTCAATGTTTGCTACGGTCCGGGCAGGCATCTAAAACACCATTTGAAAAGAAGAAGAAGTAAGTAACATTTTCAAAATTTGTATAAGAGGGAGAAGTGAGAGCAAAAGAGGACCTAATAATTTGCAAGTAATATTTTCACAACATAATCCTTAAGTCTGTCCATTCTAAGCTAAAGTCACGTGCCTAAGGTCAACCTGGCTCTGAAACCACTTCTTGTGGGAGTCTAGTTTCAACTACTAGACCCCCTGTGTACATCCTCGTCAGTCCAGGATCACGCCGACGGTACATCGGTGAAATAAATAACATTGCATGCATTCAAAGTTTAAACTTAATTTGAGTACGATATGCCACATGGTTTACAAAGTTCCATGTCTAAACGACATTACTACATCAGAGGAAACAGCGGAAATAAAAGCGAAGCGGCTCCATCCGTGCCACAGGCAATTGATGGAAGCCACGCGGACCTATTCTTCAGGATCATCATAGAAGAAGTCTTACTCAGCTCCTTTGTCAGCATACTCCTCTGCACACCACCACAACAAAACATGCACGAGGAGTACTTCGCGTACTCAGCAAGCCACCTGGCGGCAGATGGTCCTACCATACTATATGCAAGGCTTCAAAGGAAGGCTTTATGACTTAGTTGTGTAAAGCAATCTTTTAGTTAAAATATTAGGGTAGATTCGAAGGCATTATTTTGATGTAAAACAATTTATTATCAGGGGTATTTTCCAGCGTGTGGTCCTCGACCCAACACATTCGAGCAAGGAACTCCTACCTTAGCTCGACCATAGGTCCCATCAGCATAGGGGTAGAGGGAAGTAGCAAGGGGAGAGGGACAGGTCCTTTTCATCAAGAATGAGTCATGTGCTGTCCATAACCGTGGACACGGCTAATCGATTAGTTATTACTCTGCAAAGTTTATACACTTTACCCACATGACACAATCATCCCCTTATGTCAAGCTGATCGGGCTTGTACACACGCTCATCGGTGTGTCAGCGGGGTGACCGTGACGAGGTCTTTTAGCTAGATCCCCCTAAGATGTGATGTGCCCACCGGGTCTGGCTCGGAGTCCAGAGTACATCCCTGCCCTTCGATCCCCCTATCTGTGCCGAGGGTCCTCGTAGCTACGTCCACCCCTTCTGCAATACGGCAACATCGGCAGAAAAGGCTGACTAACCTACTTGACCAAGCCATTGCCCATATAGCATGTGGTTGTACTGTTGTCACAATTCTTCAACTTCAAGACTTCGGCCTTATTCGATGCGGACGACTAATGGCTTCTTCATCACCCGAAGAACAACCATTGCTCCTTCATCACAATGATCCAGCTGTCGCCCGCACACCTTTTAGTTGGTAAGTTTCACCCAGAGTAGAATAGGAAGAATAGAGAGAGAGGGAAAATATCGGGCATCCGGTCCTAGCTCAGTGAGCTCATCAAGTTTCAACAAGGATCATCGATCCGATATTCATTCCTCCGTAGAGGCAAATCAAAACATCCTAAAGATGTATTTAAGTATGGCTAAGCATATCTCTACTCTATTCAGAATAAAACCTATTAATCTACTCAGGGTATCAAGTAAAAAGGGCGATAATCAGACATGGTAAAAGTGTGTCAATCGACACGTTAGCTACTGGATTAAAACAACATGCATGTTTGTAAATGACAAAATATAATGACTGCGAAAGTATAGGTTCAAATATGATCAAGAAAAGGGGCATGCCTTCGTGGTAGTACTCTCCTTCTTCAGCTGCCTCAGTCACCGGGTCGATCTCTTCACTCCCTATCGTCGTAACGAAACGAGAGCAAGCAAATAAATAACCAATTCCAAAAGGGATAACTCGGAAAGCAATCACGAGAGAGAAGCACGACGAAGGTAAGATACGGGTAGAATGGAACGATGGCGCGATAGCGTCATCGCGAAGAAGATAGAATAGGTCTTCTAAGATTGGCCATAACCATATATACATTATATATATATATATATCTCTCTCTAAATATATACCCTACCGGGTACTTTATGCAAACATACACAACATACACCCTAACATGCTATTTATCATGACAAAAGGTATAACCAATTCACACTTAGCCACAAATAAATATTTAGGTGAATTCTAAATATTTATAATGGTTAACAACAGTAAGAATAAATTATAACATCTAACCACAATTACACATGCATTTCTATTATTTAAAAACTAGGAATTAATCATAAAGCTATTCCCTACCATTAGCATGAGCTAACTAACCATGGAACATCTTGGAATATGTTAACAGTACTGGAACAGTACCAAAAATGATTTAATATTAATTTTTAATCTGAACATTATTAATTAAAGCATTTTCTAACATTTTTAGGGTAACAATTATCTAGAAAATAACAATTAACATTAGTAAATCATACAAATGGGTCAACATGATATAATACCAATTCCAGAGACATTTCATATTTAAAAGTGTTCTGGAAATGTATTTTAAACAATTAAAACTATTATTCTAAGCATGAAAACTACATTAAAAAACATGGTAAAACATTATTTAATTATGCTAGATGGGTTCTCATGATTTGACATCATTCACATAACATAACATGATTTATTGGGTACTGGACACGAATTTTTAAAGGCTAAAATAGATTTATAAAAGCACTATTGCTAATTTAGCATTTTAAATATGCATTTTAAATCAACCTAGAGCACATCCTGATTTTTATAGCTTAAACCATTGTAGGAAAAATATTTTGGTTCACATGGTAAATTAGTTTTAGGGTTCTCTGATCTTAGGCAAAAATTGGATATAAATAACAGAGAGTATTTCTATTTTTAATAATTAAAATAAAGATTATTTTAATTCTAGGAAATTCTAGGAAAGTCCAAAAATTATGAAAATTTACAGAAGTACTCCTTAGCATACTAGTAATCTACAGAAAAAGAATTACTTCAAAATAATTACACAGTACAAAGTTATCTCAGAATTTGATCAAATTTTATCCAAATTTGAATATAGTTCAAAATCTAGCGGTCGGATTAAAAATCTGATCGCACCATTGGACTCGTGGGGTTCTAAAAATTCCATTTTACTCCTAAGATTGAAGATCGGACCTAGATTTGATGTATTCAAAAATTGGACAGAAGGATGGCAACATGGCTACTGTACACATGATACTGTTCATGCATGTACTGTAGCACACACTGTAGCAGAAAGGTTTTTAGAGGAAATCGCTTCGTGGTTGCACAAGATGGATGGATATATGTGAAATTGGTTGAGGGTTTTGATCTAGGGGTTGATGGGAGTCTACCTCGGAGGGGGATTGGAGAGAGACTCACCCTGGGTGAAGAAACGAAGGAGAGAAGGAGATCACCGGAGTTGAGGAAGAACTCGCGGTACGGTCGATGTCGGGGATGAAGCTCGCAATTTGTTGCGGTAGGAGATGCGCGTCGGCGTGGGGAAGCTCCAGCAGCAAGGCCTCGGGTGGGGGTGCGTCGGTGTCGCCGGAATTGCTCACCGGAGTGGTCCGCCGGAGTTGGGAAGAAGAAGAGGTGGAGGAGGGAAAAATTTTGGAGAAGAAATCAAAGGGGTAAACCACAAGGGAGAGGGGATTTTTATAGGAGAAATAGGGGAGAGGAAGAGGCAACAATGCACTAATTAGTGCTAATTACTAGAATTAATCAAAAGAAATCGTCGGAATTGAATTCTCAGAGAAAATCGGCCGGTGGCGCGGCGTAACGCGCGGCAAACCGCGCACGCGCTCGTGCGCTGGCAGCCGAGGCGGCCGTGGGCCTTATTAGGCCGGCCCAGGCGGCCTGGCAAGGGCCTAAGGCGGCGGCCCAACGCGGAGGAGGGGAGCGGCCTGGCCCAGGCGGCAAGGGAGGGAGGGAGGCTGGCCTTGGGCCAGCCCAGGAGGGAGGATGGCGGCGGCCTGACAGCCGAGTGGGCCGGCCTGGCCAGCCTGGCCTGGCTCGGACTAGGCGGGAGGGAGGCGCTCGGGCTGGGCCGGCCCAAGAGGAGGGGGGGCGGCGGCGCAGGGGAGAAGGGGAGGGGAGACCCGAGCGGGCCGGGCGGTGGGACGGGCTGGGCCACCGCCCAGGCGGGGCCCAGGAGGGGAGAGAAGCGGGCGTTTGGCCCAGGTTAAAAAAATAATTTAAAAATCATTTTCGAAATAAAATAAATCTAGAAAATCAAAAGAAGGCTTTAAAAATACCAAAACATGTCCAAAAATTCCAGAAAAATTCCCAATGAATCAAATTGAGCATGGGAACTCAATTAAAAATATTTTTGGAGCAAGTTTTCAAATGATGATCAATTTAAAATTTTAAAACACACTTATAGCTCTCAAATTAATTCAAAACCTTGAATTAATTTGAAATAAAAACCAACTAAAATACACATAGGTTATTACATAGTTGCACATCCTCTTTCCTTTAAAAAATTTAAGCCCTCAAAAATTGAGGATGTTACAGGGAGGAGGGGAATGTTGGGTGGAGATGGAGCTCGGGATGGGTTGCTTATATAGATAGGAGCTCGGGGTGCAATAGAGCTTGCTGCTAAAGGAGATAAGGCCAGCAAGGGGAGGGCCCCGGACTGCCGGGCATGGTGGCAGCTCACGGTAGAGTCAAGGAGAAGGGGGTGAAGGCTGACACTAAGGGCTGCTCCTAAACAACGGCGAGCGCGGGATGCCGCTGTTGTGCATCTGGTGCACGCGCTTTGGACGTGGCCAGAGCGTGTCCGGGTGCATGCATGCATTGGCATGGTGGCTGTCCTGGTACGCTCGGCCAGCTCCTCGCAAAAATACTCGAGTCACGGGATGGAGCATAGTGTATAGATATGATCTAGAAAGGATGAGGCAGAAAGGAGGGGTGCAGAGATGGGGGCATGCATGCCATTCATGGTGAATATTAGGGCTTATGTGGGCAGGGGGCAAAAGAAACTTTCCTCTGAATGAAGCTAGGACCTGGCTAGCTTCCTGTCATGCTAGAGGAGTTAGGGAAAAAGTTTCATCGATTGTCAAGCACCTTAGATGAGTCAAAACAAGGATTGACTAGGAAGGGTAGAATCTTCCTATTGGACATGCTTAGAAAATTTTTACTAGACATGGCTAGGTTTTTGCATAATTGGTGTCCAGAAGGTCTCTACTATGTTGTAGAAATTTAGGATTTTTTGGAGAGGTGTATCTAGGGGATGTAGTACAAATGAGATTTCTGCCCAGATTTGTATTTTGCATGTTGTTCAAAACTTTTGCACTGAGCATCATTATATTATTTTATAATAGGTGTAAATGGGTCTCAAATATTTTGTGGAATGTTTCCAAAATTTTGGAGAAGGTGAATCACATGAAATTAACACTATTAGGGTTTCTATGTTAAAAGAACAGAAATTAAGGAAATGGGTATGAGCTAGGGTTTCAGGTTGTGGGCCCCATATTTGACATGTGGGCCCTTGGGGGTGAAATGTGGGCTGATTTTGATGATTGGTTTCCATGCATGCTTATATGTCGTTAGGGTTTACCTTTTGTCGGGGAAATAAGTAAATTAGGTTTTGGTCAAATCATCGAGGGAAGGGGAAAATTAGGGTTTTGGGGTATTAGCATATATGCATGTATATAAGTCCTTACTTTAGAAGATGATGTGGGGAAACATAAGATCAATGATGCAGATGAAAAAATAATTAGGTTTTATTAAGACCTAAATGTAGGTTTTTTAAAAATGTGCTAAAAACTCCGGGCGTTACACAAATGAACGTATATGTCTTCCTCAAACAATATTCTTATAACCCATAGTGGCTGAACCCATTGGCCATTTTTCCTAGCTTCATCCCTGATCATCGATAACCTCTCTAGCAAGTAAGGCGGTGATGAGTTCTCATATTCCATCGAGATGGGATGTAATTAATGCCATCTCCGGGATGGGTCTGTGTTGTCAAAATAAATATATGTTAAAGTCATATATTTATGAAATCAAGAAAAATATGAAAAAATATATAGCAAGATTGTGAAACCTTATAATCATTTTTCACCAAATTTAGGACCATGATATCTAGTTGTTTCTTGTTGTTGGTGGCACTTGAAAAATATAGAATTTGGTTCTTAGTTCGAGATTGTCATTAGTACAATTTATGATATAGTATTGTTGCGTATTGAAGGATACCTTAATGTCTTATTGTGTATTAGCTACGTAGTGTCAAAATGACCTCCCATCTCACTGCACCTCTTCTACACTCTACGTGAATCCAAATAGTTTGCCTTAAACATTGGAATGTAAAGGAGTGAATGATAGATTTATGTATTTGGCAATATGCTTACTTGTTGAGAAATCTTCCAAGTAGCTCCACTGCAAAATTTTGCTCACAATAAAGAGTCCAAGTACATGACCCTTAAATGGCATCGTATAATGATAATGAGAGTCCAATGCTCCCTGCATATAGTTATGTTGCCATGCTTAGTGAATCAAGGTTAGTTAGGGGGATAAGGTTCAAATGAATGTAGCTAGTGCAACACTTACGCCTGGTTGTACGAAAGAAGTATGAATTCCTCATGTTGTTGAGCAAGCAACGTGTTTATCACGTACTCATTGAGAAAGTATATATTCTCTGATATTTTGTGCAGAGACCATGTGTGGGTCAAGGAACCCTGCCTGTATGTGTTCCCTTTAGCATTGTTCAATCATTAATCTACACATAGAGAAGATAGGAGTTATGTATACGTGGCATTTGTCTACATAACACGAATGCAGACCGCTGTTGTAGACACTTACAATGTATAGCATCTGATGAGCGATAATTCCAAGTACCAGAGGTTGTAGAGTTCCCACATGTCCATGAAGTTCACAAAGAATTAGCAGCTCTTGAAATCATGGTGGAAATGGTCCTTAGTGAACTCCACCTTGATAATCATGGTCCGTTGTCTCGACGGCTTATTGACCTCTTTGAGGTAGTACTTGTGCAACTTGCGGTTATAGGTTTATAGTTTTTTTAGCCTCTCTATTGATTTGACACATGGCTCTCCACCAATATATTAATCAGCCAAAGGTGCCAAGGGAACTTTTCCTCAATGTAAAGGTGTGGTGGCTTGCGCTCTTTGGGCTTCGACTTTGCGGCTTGTCTTCTCTTAGCGTCTGGCTTCGACGTCTTCATGGGAGACGAATGTGACTTAGTTGGAAGCTTGGGAGCAAATGATGTCGTTCCTGCTAGCATGGTAACCACCGTGTTGACCTCATTTGGTGCAACATTAGGCTCCGAAAGTCTGGCTCTGGTGATTCAACCGGGTCAATAGATGGAGGGCGCCAGTCTTCCAAGACTACTTCTCTCTTGGGCCACTGGATGAATGTCCCGTCTTCTTGCCCTAGTCTAGTGATCTCGTCGCACAGAGAAAACTTCAACTTGATGGTCTTGCACGTGTCATATACACTGTCCATTCAGTTTCCTTCATCTCCTTTTGGCCTTAAATTCTTCAGTTTCCTTCATCTCCTTAAATCAAGCCCACATCTTGCGGCATATCCATTGTGCATGCCGAAGGTCTCCTCATCCTTCGTGATGAAGTCCTTCAATGTAGCTCGTTCAACGCGGGCCTTAAATTCTTCAGGGATGACAAAGTAAGTATGGATATCATCCACTAGAAATTGGTGGGTGTCTTTGTTGACCTTCTTCCAATATTCTAAAGCTAAGGGGACCCGTTCCCATGTGACGATCCCCCAGGTAGTTTGCCATTTGGCAGCATTTTCTTTCGGGTGAACGATGCCCTAGATGGCCATGTCTTGGTCTTATGGTGCTCTGGAGGCATTGGAATCACTCCCGGAAGCTGACGGTGAGGGAGAGGGCAAGGGATGAGGGAACGACTCTATATCGACAATAATTTCTACGACAACATATAATATAACTTAGTTGAACCAACCTAAAACATTTCCAAGCATGCAATAGTATATCAATTTTAACCTACATATTAAAGAAGACATGGCATAACTAATTAATAATAAATTAAATTAAAAACTGAAAAGACATGGTATAACGTAGCGAGCAATTAAACAAACCATTAGCATGTGGACCCGCATGGTCACTCACATGACCGTAATGAGACTAGATGTGTGTACTAATAGGTTGTGTTCTGTGTTCACATCGTGTTCATGGATTTTGCTCAGTTGTATGGCAACATTCACGACACATATAGGGCTCTCAAAGCTGGGGGACAATAGAAGTAATGAACTGAGTGAATGTGCTTGGCTTTGTCGAAGATTTATTCTAAGTAGGCTGGGACAAATCTAACAAGAAAGGAAAATCTAGATATTAGATGTAAATAAATCCACCATTTGGCACATCATAACACCATCTAATTAGTACTCCACTAGCTGCTACGGAGGTTACATTGCTTTCAGAAAACCCTAACAATGTTACTCATGTATTTTCCATGTACGCTATCCTTGTCTGTGATCCAATCAAATGACAGGTTCTATATATCTACTCATTGCTCCCTACATTCTCAAATACTGATGTTATAGACTTCTTAAGTTTTCCAAGGTACAATTTTGACCATTAATTTTCAAAATAAGGTGTTGTCATGTCATGCCCAAAGAAACAACAAGTCACGCATGATGGTCCTTGGTAAGCCAACTTCACAAATGCCGCCAGGGTAATTACTCTTGGACTAATAATGACAACCGCCAAATAATAGATAGTACAAAAACAATGTGTATATGATAAAGAGTGTACATGTCAAGAGTATATTTAAATGCCACCAAAAATAAATCATTGAATTCATTCTGAGTTGATAGATATATCAATGAGATACAACATGACAAACCATAAAGAGGAAGAGGTAGAAATACCTCGGAGAGGACGGCGCCGGGGTGGAGGTGTAGGATACCTTGGGGAAGATGACAACTGGGATGGAGGAGGGTGGCTGCCGGTGTGTGCTCGAGGAGGAGGCTATGGCCGGTGGGGACGAGGCCTTAGTGCTCGGAGAGGACGGTGCTCGCAGAACAGGAGGCCGGGTGGCGGAATGCTCGGTGAGGGTGAGGGCGAGGGTGACGGCGATGGCGGCGCGCACACGATCCAGGGTGATGTGGTCGTGTTAAGGATGATGCGGACATCACCTCCATCAAGGATGACAAGAGCCCAAATCCACCTTTGAAACCTATTGGACCAATGACAAGGGCTCGAGCCAAGGCTATACAACATGAGATGACTCTATTCCTTGATACATCTCCACTTGATTTGAATATGAATGGTATGCTACCTAATACTTTGATTCTTTGCTTGCTAGGTATGAAGGAGCAACCAAGTGGAAGAACCAACTGACAAGCAACGGGACTGAGGAAGAGACACCAAGCATCAAGTCCCCAAGCTCCA
The DNA here is from genome assembly GCA_019208055.1 of Stipa capillata. NCBI lineage: Eukaryota > Viridiplantae > Streptophyta > Magnoliopsida > Poales > Poaceae > Stipa > Stipa capillata. The sequence continues at coordinate 22,015 of JAGXJF010004512.1, forward strand.
AGCCGAATCCCAGCCGGACTGCTGCTTCGGAACCCCCGGATGTGCACTAGAAGTGAAGACCCAGATTGTCCGGCTGAGGCCCGGGCCCTCCGGACGGGTATCCGGATCTCCTCTGGAAAACCCGGACCTCAATCCGGACACTCCGGCTGAGTGTCCAGATCTCCTCTGGAAAACCCGGACCTCAACCCGGACACTCCGGCTGAGCGTCCGGATCTCCTCTGGAAAACCCGGACCTCAACTCGGACACTCCGGCTGAGCGTCCAGATCTCCTCTGGAAAACCCGGACCTCAACCCGGACCCTCCGGCTGAGTGTCCCGGATCTCCTCTGGAAATCCCGGACATCAGCCCGGACCCTCCGGCCTCAATCCGGACCCTCCGGATTCTACCTGCGAGCAGTAAAACGGGCTGCGGCCCATGTATCCAAGGGTTATGGGGTTAGGACTATAAATACCCGTACCCAAACACTAATTAGGGTTAGACCTGTTGTTAAGACTTAAGAGAGTTTTGCTCCTAATCTAGGGTTAATCCCTCTAGATTTGGAGTTCCATCTTAGACCTTGTTTTCCTCTTTGGATTGTAAGGACCAGCGTGTGCGTCCGGATGGTAAACATGGCATTCATCGAGAGGAAGTGTTGATTTGGTTTCCTAGTTCCCAAAGGCTACCCATTGGGGTTTTGTTGTTGGGGTGGGTTTCCATCTAGCCTTCCTAGTTATCCAATCCAAATCGTGAAGATCGGGACCCTCCGTATCAAATTGGTATCAGAGCTCTAGGTTGCCACGATTTGGATTTGTATCCCTTCTTTCTTCTACCCCCAATTGCTAGCTTTGTTTTGGTTTTTCTTACCTATTTCAAAAACCCCACAAAAAGAGCCCGATTCGAAATCTTGATGCAATTCGGAGTCTTGAGTGAGCTTTGGTTGGTTTTGATCCATTAGATCTTTGCTATACTTGTTGATCTAACCTTCCTTTGCGTTGCTTTGGCCGATTTCATCGTTTGCCTCTTCGATTTGGTGGTTTTCGGTCCGCCCAAAACCCCAGATCTGCTCCTCTGTTCCTTGGCCGGACCCTCTGGATTTCAGCCGGACAGTCCGAGCGGCCGGACCCTCCGGATTTAACCCGGATAGTCCGGATTGGGCAAAAACAGGACGCAGCAGTTGCACTAATTGGGGCATATCTTCCACACCCGGTGTCCGTTTTGGGCGATCTAGGACTTGTTGGAAAGCTAGCGACGAGCTCTAGGTCACCATTATCAACACCAACCTCCACAAGCAAGGTAAAATCTTCAAAAAGACCCTTCTTCCTTGCATTTCTTTGTGAACCATTCTACCCTTCGCGAATACTTTGAACCTATAAGACTAGCTCATCGAGGATTGCTTGGGCTTTGCGCACTTGGTACTACCTAAAGTACCCTGAGCAAAATTGTAAGCGCTAGTTGTTCTTGTAGGTCTTGGCACAAAGAAAGAAAATGAAAATAAAAGTCAAAAAAAGTGATCAATAGAAAAAGACAAAAAAAAGAGAAGAAAGAAAGTGCCTATCTTTTGGTAGGAAAGCGCAAAACCCGAAAACTCTCAAAGTAGGCAAGTGGTACAAGTGTGCAAATCCGTAGCCCTACAAACCTTGCAATCAAGCTAGCGTCTTTCTTTGTATTTGTGCAACACGAGCTTATAGTCTTCGCTAGGAACATTTTGTACTAGCTCACTTCTTTGGTTGCACAAATCCCATTATCTTTGCACGTGAGTTGTTTGAGCTTCGCTTATATCCTTTGAGATCAACTCTTATTGCATTGTTTCATTGTGGATTATTGCTAATCTTTGCAAAATCTCATTATCCCATTTGCTTAGTGTTTTGTGCTAATCCTTTCCAAGATCCACTAAAAGCTTGTGTGAGTGAGTACTTTGGAACTAGGAACTCTTTCAATCTACTCTTGAGGGACACCCTTACCATCCACGGCCCGTCGATCCTTCAATCCAAGGGGGCAAGGACTTCGGTGGTAAGTGAGGTGAGAGAGTTCTGAAATTCCACATATTCCACATATATTGTTATTTCGCTAACCATGTCCAGGGAAGGATCACACGGAGCGAGTGGCAATGAAGGTTGTGTGACTCGAGGGCAACATTTGGCCCTCCAACGGAGCCTCCATGACACTGTGGACAATTTGAGGCACGACATGACCCGGCAGATGGAATCTATGAAGACAAGCATTGTGCAGGAGTTGTGCAAGCACTTCGAGGCCAAATTCCAGAGGCAGAGATTGATGAAGAAGAACCTCTTGATGAGACCGATGCCGAGATGGCGGCACGGCGGGCCCAAGCTCGAAGAACAGCTAGACACCGAGCACCTCTTTCTCCATCAGAACCCAAGACCCAACCTTTGATCCACACAATCATGGTCGGGCAAGGAGCCACCAAGGACGTGATGGGCATGAGGGAAGTGCATCAGAAGGAGGATCAAGCTTTCATCAACCTAATAGCCAAAGACATCCAAGACATCTAGATAGAGACCCAGGGTTCAGAAGGCGGAATTATCATGATGAGGGTATAGAACACCGGCAGAGGGGTCCACCAGGAGATGGGGAAGAAAAATTTGGCAAGATTAAGTTCACAATGCCCAAGTTCTCCGTGATGCAATGGATCCTGAAGAATACCTCACATGGGAGCTCAAGGTGAACAAGGTCTTCCGGATGCACAATTACTCTGAAGAGAAGAAGTTGCTATGGCCTCACTTGAGTTCGATGGATATGCACTTATTTGGTGGGAACAAGTGCAAAATCAGCGAGACGAACATGGAGAGCTGCCAGTCATGTCTTGGACAGAGATGAAGAGAGAAATGCGGGCCCGTTTTGTGCCCAAGTACTACAAGCGAGACCTTTTCAAGAAACTTCAAGACCTCAAGCAAGGCAGTCGAATAGTTGAAGAATACTTCAAGGAAATGGAAACCGCCTTGATCTGAGCTAATGTCCAAGAGACTGAAGAGCAGACTATGGCCTGTTTCTTGGCCGGACTGAACACCCAATAAAGCACATCGCCGACTACCAACCCTACAACACAGTTGTGGAGTTAGTGCTATCAAGGCCGAGCGCTAGGTGCAAGAGGATGCTCGCTACTCCAAGTCCTCAACATATACCACACGCCCCACTCCTTATGCTTCACGTGCCCCGGCGGTTTGCTCCTCGCCCCACTCCAAGTGCAAAGTTTGCCCCAAGAGCTACATCAACCAAGACAAAAAGTCATATGGGAGGTAGAAGTACAAGTGTGCGCCAATGGACAAACACAAACCGTCCTACCACCTCTTCTTCAAAGGGAGCACCAAGTCCGAGCACTGTTTCCTTCAATGGCTTCCATGGGCAAGACTCGTGACATTGTGTGCTTCAAGTGCCAAGGGCGTGGTCATATGCAAAGAGAGTGCCTCAATGCACAAGTTATGTTGATCACTGAAGAAGGCGAGTATGAGTCTGCTAGCGAGGGCGAGATTGATGCCATCCATGAAGTAGCCCGGATTGAACAAGAAGGAGAATATGAAGATGGACAAGAGCGAATCTATTGCGAGACCGAGTTGGGTCCATCCCTCGTCGTCACCAAGAAGATCCTCACTGTCCAACTTCAAGATGAGCCTGAACAACGGTGCAACCTCTTCCAAACCAAGGCCGCAATCAATGGCAAAACCATCAAAGTCATAATCGATGGAGGGGAGTTGTCACAATTTGGCAAGTCAAGAGCTGTGTTCCAAACTCAACCTGAAGTATAAGAGCACCCACGCCCCTACCATGTGCAATGGTTGAGTGGCAGCGGCACCGTCAAGATACAACACATGGTGCAAGTCTCCTTCAAGATTGGAGCCTATCAGGACACGGTGGAGTGTGTTGTAGTACCCATGACGGTGTGCCACCTTCTGTTGGGCTGCCCATGGCAGTACGACCGAGCGGCGCGCCACGACGGCCACACTAATGAGTACATCTTTCGATGGCACCACAAGGAGTATGTGCTTCGCCCCATGATGCCAAGCCAAATCATCGCCGACAATGCTCAAAGTTGGCAGGCTTCAAGAAGAAAAGAAGAGAGATGAGCGAGAGAGCACAACTTTGAGTGACTTCCACAAGTCGGTGAGCGAGAGCCACAAGCCCAAAATGAGAGAAAAGAGTCAGGAGCGAGTAGAGGCTTAGTGATGCTAGCCACCAAATCCGAGATGAGAGGAGTGAGGAATGACCCACCTACACTACACTTTGTACTTGTATACAAAGATGTGGTTGCTTTGACTAATGATTCACCCCCACTTCCTCTAGCTATGTCTCGTGTTTTGCAGGAGTTCGAGGATGTCTTCCCCGATGAGATTTCGGCGGGGCTTTCACCCATTCGATGGCATCGAGCACCGCATCGACCTCATCCCGGGAGCGCCACTTCCCAACCGTCCACCTTACCGCGCCAACCCCGAGGAGACCAAGGAAATTCAACGTCAAGTACAGGAGCTACTTGACAAGGGGTATGTTCGCGAAAGCTTAAATCCTTGCGCCGTTCCCGTTATTCTTGTCCCTAAAAAGGATGGATCTTGTGCATGTGTGTTAATTGCCGAGCCATCAATAATATCACCGTGCGTTATCGCCATCCCATTCCTTGTTAGATGACATGCTTAATGAGCTTAGTGGCGCAACAATTTTCTCTAAAATTGATTTGAAGAGTGGCTATCACCAAATAGGATGAGTGAGGGAGATGAGTGGAAAACCGCTTTCAAAACTAAGTTTGGTTTTGTATGAGTGGCTTGTCATGCCTTTTGGTTTATCCAATGCTCCCAGCACTTTCATGCGCTTAATGAATCATGTTTTACGCCAATTCATTGGTAAATTTGTGGTAGTCTACTTTGATGACATTCTCATATATAATAGAACTTTACATGATCATGTTAGCCACATTAGACAAGTTCTACTAGTGCTTAGGAATGAACGCTTGTTTGGTATCTTGAGAAATGCACTTTTTGTACGGAGAAACTTGTGTTTCTAGGCTTTGTTGTGTCTACTCATGGCATAGAGGTAGATGAGTCCAAAATTGAAGCTATTAAAATTGGCCTACCCCTGTCAATGTGAGTCAAGTGCGTAGCTTTCATGGTCTAGCAGTTTTTACCATCGATTTGTCAAAGATTTTAGTGATATTGCTTCCCCTTTGAATGAATTGACTAGGAAGAACATTCCTTTTGTATGGGGGCAATCTCAAGAAAACACTTTTCAAGAATTAAAGAAACGTTTAACCGAGGCACCCTTACTTGCTTTACCAGATTTTGCTAAAACCTACGAAGTTGAATGTGATGCTAGTGGAATCGGTATAGGGGGTGTGCTCATGCAAGAAGGTAAACCGGTCGCTTACTTTAGTGAGAAATTGAATGGTGCTCAACTCAATTATCCAGTTTATGATAAGGAAATTGTATGCTTTGGTTCATGTCCTAGAAGTTTGGCAACACTATCTTTTGGTCCAAAGATTTGTTATTCATTCCGATCATGATCCTTGAAATACCTTAAGGGCCAAGCTAAATTGAACCGAAGACATGCAAATGGATTGAATTTATTGAAATCTTTCCCCACGTAGTCAAATACAAAAAGGAAAAAGAAATGTTGTGGCGGACGCTCTCTTTCCCACAAAATGACCCTCTTGAATCAACTCGAAGTTAAAGTTTTGGATTTAGAGTGCTTGAAAGACTTATATGCTAATGACCCTGAATTTGCTTTCCCTTTTGCTAATTGTAGAGAAGGAAAGGGTTGGGACAAATATCATGTGCATGAGGGCTTTCTGTTTCGAGCTAACAAACTATGCATTCCCGAGTCGTCCGTGCGTTTGCTACTTTTGCAGGAATCTCACGGCGGCGGCTTGATGGGAAATTTTGGGCGGGATAAGACCTACATGATGCTGTCCAACCACTATTATTGGGCGAAAATGCAAAGAGATATGGAGAGATTCGTCCAATGATGCATCACATGCCACAAAGCTAAGTCAAACTAAACCCTCATGGTCTTTATACTCCACTTCCTGTTCTTAGTGCACTTGGGAGGGTATTAGCATGGACTTTGTTTTAGGATTGCCTAGGACCAAAACGGGGAGGGACTCGGTCTTTGTGGTTTGTGGATAGATTCTCAAAAATGGCACATTTTGTTCCTTGCCACAAGACCAACAATGCTTCACATGTTGCTAATTTATTTTTCAGGGAAATTGTGAGGCTTCACGGTGTGCGCAAGATCATTGTCTCCGACCGTGACATCAAGTTCCTTAGCTATTTTTGGAAGACATTATGGGCCAAGTTGAGAGTCAAGCTTCTCTTCTCCACAACTTGCCACCCATAAACCGATGGGCAAACCGAGGTCGTCAACCGCACCTTGTCCACTCTCCTCTGCACCATGATCAAGAAGAACTTGAAGGAGTGGGAAGAATGCATTCCCCATGTGGAGTTCGCCTACAACCGAGCGGGCCATTCTACTACAAGCATGAGCCCATTCGAAGTGGGTGTATGGCTTCAACCCCTCTACACCACTCGATCTTCTTCCACTACCGCTACACGAAACGAGTCAACATGGATGCCTCCAAGCGAGCCGCTTTCATCAAGAGGCTCCATGAGACAACAAGAGCTACAATCGAGCAACAAACGCTTCGACACACCAACAAGGTCAACAAGAGCAAGAAAAAGATGGTGTTTGAACCGGTGATCTTGTGTGGGTTCACCTCCGCAAGGAGCGTTTTCCCGAAGAACGCAAATCCAAGCTCATGCCCCGCGGCGATGGACCTTTCCAAGTGCTTCAATGCATCGGTGACAACGCCTACAAGATTGATCTTCCACCGGCCAAGTACTCGGTGAGCAACACCTTCAACGTCGCGGATCTTCACCCTTCCATGGCTACAACGAGTTGGAGTCGAGTCGACTCTTTTTCAAGAAGGGTGGAATGATGCGGACATCACCTCCATCAAGGATGACAAAAGCCCAAATCCACCTTTGAAACCTATTGAACCAATGACAAGGGCTCGAGCCAAGGCTATACAACATGAGGTGACTCTATTCCTTGATACATCTCCACTTGATTTGAGTATGAATGGTATGCTACCTAATGCTTTGATTCTTTGCTTGCTAAGGTATGAAGGAGCAACCAAGTGGAAGAACCAACTGACAAGCAATGGGACTGAGGAAGAGACGCCAAGCATCAAGTCCCCAAGCTCCAAGCCGAACCCCAGCCGGACTGCTGCTTCGGAACCCCCGGATGTGCACTAGAAGTGAAGACCCGGACTGTCTGGCTGAGGCTCGGACCCTCCGGACGGGTATCCGATCTCCTCTGGAAAACCCGGACCTCAACTTGGACACTCCGGCTGAGCGTCCGGATCTCCTCTGGAAAACCCGGACCTTAACCCGGACACTCCGGCTGAGTGTCCAGATCTCCTCTGGAAAACCCGGACCTCAACCCGGACCCTCCGGCTGAGTGTTCGGATCTCCTCTGGAAATCTCGGACATCAGCCCGGACCCTCCGGCCACTCGGACACTCCGGCCTCATTCAGACCCTCCGGATTCTGCCTGCGAGCAGTAAAATGGGCTGCGGCCCATGTATCCAAGGGTTACGGGGTTAGGACTATAAATACCCGTACCCAAACACTAATTAGGGTTAGACCTGTTGTTAAGACTTAAGAGAACTTTGCTCCTAATCTAGGGTTAATCCCTCTAGATTTGGAGTTCCATCTTAGACCTTGTTTTCCTCTTTGGATTGTAAGGACGGCGTGTGCCTCCGGATGGTAAACGTGGCATTCATCGAGAGGAAGTGTTGATTTGGTTTCCTAGTTCCCAAAGGCTACCCATTGGGGTTTTGTTTGTTGGGGTGGGTTTCCATCTAGGCCTTCCTAGTTATCCAATCTAAATCGTGAAGATCGGGACCCTCCGTATCAAAGGATCTCGGAGGCGAGGGCGATGCTAGTGCGAGGCGGCGACGCTCGGGACTTAGTGGTTTTTGGGAATGGGATCAAAGGGAAAACCCTAAAGCTATACATATAACAGGCCATAGCAGGTAGCTATATATGACAATCACCTATGATAAGGAGACATCACAGATAGTTATCACATAAATGCCTGCGATAAGGAGATATCGTAGACGGTTCTCACATAGAAATACCTGCGATGAGCAGAACAATCTGCGATGACTTTTTCCAGAATGAATAAATTAAATGAAATTTTTAGTTTAATTTCATATTTTGAATTATTTCAATTAAATTTAACGGTCCTTCTTTCAATTACATATTTTTGATTGATTTCACTTGAAATTTAATGGTTTTTCTTTTAATTCCATATTTTTGATTGGTTTCACTTCAAATTAAATAGTATTTGTTTTAGTTCCATATTTTTTTAATGATTTCACTTGAAATTGAATGGTTTCACTTTTATTTTCATATTTTTGATTGATTTCACTTTAAATTTAATGGTTTTTCCTTAATTTCATACTTTTGATTGATTTTGATTTAAATTGAATGATTCTTATTCTAATTTAATATTTTTGAAGAAACTAATTTCATATTTTTAATGAGTTCACTTCAAATTTCATAACTCTGACACAACATTAATGCATATTATACATCACATTGTGAAATCACATAATTGTACACTTCTACTTTGCTACAAACGTGAATCCTTCATGATGATCATCACTACGTAGGTCACTTTGTCCACACTTGGTTCTTCCTCGATTGTTATGCCATCTCGAGGAGAAGGCATCTCCTCAAATTGATTGTACTCATCCTCATCCACACTACATCCTCAACTCTAACAATGCTCCTTTTCGAGTCCCTAACTACGTGTCGCTTCTTATTTGAAGAGTCGGTTACATAGAAGATCTGATCAAATTGATTTGCAAGTACAAATGGTTCATCTTTGTATGGAGTACTTGTGAGGTCCACTATTGTGAAGCCGTACTTATCTACTTTCACCTATGAGAGATTGACCCAACGACACCTAAGCAGCGGAATCTTGAACTTTATGTAGTTTAGCTCCCAAATTTCCTCTATGTACCCATAGTATGAGCACTTCTTCCCAACCATATCTGAAGGTTTTTTTTCCAAAGTTCGAGCCTTTGGTGATGCTCTACGTCTCCGTTCAGAAGGCTTCATCCAATTATCAAAGCCGCATCAAAACATGCTCTTCCCTCAAGAGGCTTGCTCATGCGAAGCCTTCCTTCACTTGTGGCGGCTCATTACCTTACGGTAGGTGAGCTCCAAACCCTCACAAACTTGATGGGCAGTTCTATGGAGGAATATTATCAGGAATTGCAAATTGGTTTGGTTAGATGTGTTATTGTTGAGGATAATGAGGCTATGCTTGCTAGATTTATGGATGGTTTAAATAAAGAATTTTAGACCATACTCGAGTATAAGGATTATAATACTATCACTCGTTTACTCCGTCTTGCTTGTAAAGCTGAAAGTGAAGTGCAGGATCGACAGCCAAAAATAAGAACTAATTTTTCTGCAGGGCGTACTTCTTCGTGGACACCTCACACAACCGCTGCCCCATCTACACGTACCGCTTACTTGGCCACTTCAAATGCTAAATCAAGTTTGTCTATGGCAATAACAGCACCGCAAGCACCTACACAAGCAAAGTCTTCCTCCACTGCCTCAGTGAAGAGTTCTTCTTCTTCCATTGCATCAACAGGAAAAACCAAGGATACACAATGTCATCACTACCACGGCGATGGTCACATGCAAAGAGAGTGCCCCACAAAGTGTGTAATGATTATACGAGAAGATAGGGCATATGATTCTGCAAGTGACTACAATGAAGATACATTAGTTCTCTTTGCTGCACAAGAACAACATGATGATGAATCTGATCAAGATGTGCAATATATGGATGCCGAGGATGCATATCAGTATGTGAGCCTGATTGCACAATGAGTTTAGAGTGTGCAAATGAGCCATGCCGAGCAAAATCAATGATACAATTTGTTTCACACAAAAGGTGTTGTGAAGGAGCATGTTGTTTGGACTATAATTGATGGGGCAATAACTTGGCAAGTTCAGAGATGATTGATGTGGAGTACCTAGTTTTAAGGGCCGGATAAACCCTCGTGTTTACTGTACTGGTCCCATGATCAGTAGCCAGTACACATGAGTTGCCTTGAATATTACAATCATACAACGATACATAGTCTGATACATTGGCCGGTAAGGTCTTTAGGTTACACATGTGGCCTATTGGCTGAATTCAAAGAGTTCTGCAGCGAAAAATAAGATACACGTGGATGGCGCCCATCAGTATGCCATGCCCGACAGGCAATTGACTGGGGTAAGCCTTAGTCCTTGTAGTCGCTATCGTCTTTGGAGAAGTACTCCTCTTCGTCTGGCCAAATCAACAAGCCAGGTGAGTACATTGAATGTACTCGCAAGCATCCCGTAGGGGGGTGTGTACGGCTATAATCATGCAAGGTGTATTTGCAAAGAAACCTACTAGCCTAGGTTGCATATTGTTCGAGTAAGTAAGTTCTTGGCAACAACAAGACAGTAAACTTAGCGAGACGGTAGCCACCAGCTACCATTCCATACAGCTCCTCCCCGAGCTCCCCTACCATCATTCCATGCCACAGCCGCGTGGCACGACCCCAAGTGTTCTTCTGCAGCTCCCGCTACTAACCCGTAGCTCACACCGCACACTGCGGGCACATCATGCCCGCGTCCTTGAACTCATGACCCACATTTTAAAGTCAAGACAAGTCTAACCCATGTGTGGTCTTACCAAGTTATGTCCATGACCGTGGATGTGGCTATTCGAATAGATTCTTAACACTCTGCAGAGGTTGTACGGCTTTACCCACAAGATGTAGTTATCCCTTGATGCCAAGCGCTACGGGTACACTTCATGAGGTGTACCGGCGGGGATAACACAATGAGAATTTTCTTCCACATAGCCCTAATGATGAACCCGCCAGATGAGCCATTCCCGCATTGCTAGTTAAGCCATGCCACAATGCAGACCCGTCTTTGTGTCGAACAACTTTCTATGCTAAACCGCGATAAGGTTCTCTGAAGTCTATCCACTCTGTGCACTTTCTTTTCTTTCGCCTACGGGTTCATATGCTAGTACCAAATAGAATACTTGGTCAAGCCCTTCCCATAAAGGGCATGTGGACGTACAATATGAACTTGGCCGAGTGGCACTTAGATTCAGTCCTTAATTAATCTGAGCAAGACTCCAAGTAAACCCAAGTCGCATAGGACTGGATTACTAACAATGCCACATAAGGCATCCTCATTCTGACAACCATCCTCCCCGACATCACCTCATATCTCTCACCTGGATCCAAATCAACTCCAGTTTTGATTTAGGGCTTTGTCAGAAAACCTTTTCACAAAAAAATTTCCCCATGACGACGGACACCTCCCCGAGGCTCCATCCTTCACATGAATAAGTATTTCATATGATGTAACCAAAATTTTATTATCATCAAGCTGGCATTAGCTTAAGCTACGATATCCTAAGTTCCCGACGACGTTACCATGTCGCTAGAGGGAATAATCCTAGGTCGACAAGGACGGATATGTCGATCACATGCAATAATAGGTCATACTACGTCTAATACAAAATATTAATATTATCGACATAGCATGCAAGGTTCGCAATCAACATAAGTAAGTTTGAAATATAGGGTTCAACATGATCAAGTTGAGGATGCTTGCCTAGCGAATTGGGGTATGGGTATTCCTCCTGGAACTGGGTCTGCGGAAATCCGGGGTCCTCCTCGAGAGAATCCAGTGCGTCGGTAACTACATGTTGAAAAGAACAGTGAATAAATAGCGATGGTGCATGTGATATGTTCACGTCCTGACTGTAACTTAGGAAGCATTTTTGGGTGGCTAGGGTTTTTAGGTTAAGTTGATGATCTTTCTCGTACGGGATATACGAACATAGGTATATATATCATAACCTCCTTTTAATTAGGGTGGGCATGACCTCGATATTTCCCCAAGTGAGTCCAGAGAATACAAGTGGTAGAAAAACCTAATTAATGTCATTCTGGACCTTGCGCAACTTTTTTTTTGAAAGATATATTTAGCTTGAAACAATAGATGTCGTATATGAGAGGAAAGTCAAACCATTAGGTTTGATTTAAAATAAGGTTGGTCATGAGGTTTCTTGTGGCTATAGAGGTGCTTAACTTTCGTTAGTATGCTCCAGAAGTAAACTAGGGTGATCTAGAATCACTTTTAAACATATTGGATTTTAAAAGGAAAATCAATTTCTTAACTACTATCAAATCTTCCCTGTTTCTATCTAAAATACTTTAAAATTTCAAAAAGTGTCTAAAGGAAAAAGGTTGGAATTATTTTTCTGAGTTGGGAACCAAAAAATATGCTCAAGAACCGGTCGGTTAATGCCAGAACCGGCTGAACCAGTGGATCAGACTGGCTCAGCTTGAACCGGGCGACTGTCTGCTGGACGGGGTGACGTTAGAGGCATATTTTCGTAATTCGCCTCCCCTTACTCAAGTTTCGGGCCCGGTGGATGGCTTGAGACCCACTGGTTAGCGACCCTTGCCAACTTGCCGGTTCGGGGCAAGAGGAAATAGGCTGTGGCCCACTGACAGGTGCATAGAGAAAAGCTCCGCCGCTTGGGTCAAGTCCGGCAAGGGCGGATGGCTACCGCCGGCGAGCTTTTAGGGCTTTCCGGTAGGTTGGAGCTTTGGGAAAATTAGAAGGGGAATCCAGGACAGGAGCGGATGGGGATTTAGCTGGTGGGTGCTAATTTGGTTGAAGCGGCCAGCATTGTTTGGATTCGGGAGAACTCGAGACGGCGGGGAGTGACCGGAAGTGAGGAATAAATGGAAGATCGGGTGAAATTGAGGCGGCTGTGGCTTTGAGGGAGAAGAGGGGAGTGGCTTGGGATGCTAGAGGGGCTCGGGTTTGCTATTTATAGGCTGAGCCCGGGTTTGCACGGGGTCGGCCGCCGGGGCATTGGGCTAGACGACGGAGCGGGTCCGAGCTGGGTCCGGTGAGGCGGCAGGTGATGAGGAGGTCACGGGGGAGTCGAGGGAGGGGTCCCCGGCGATGTCTGGCTCGCCAGCACTGCACCGAAGTGCCGGGAATCTGGGGAGAGCGCATGTGCACGAACTGGACACATCGCTGACATGCTGCCCTAAGTTGTATGCTGCCCTAAGTTCCATGTAGTATTTTTGGATGTTATGGTTAAATTGCAACTTCTGCCCTAAGTTGTATTCTGCATGTTGTTCAATATTTTTGTACTGGACATTGCCATATATTTTCGTGAATAGGAGCAAATGGGTCTCCAGTATTTTATGAAAATTTTCCCAAAATTTTTCGGGAAATAAATCTGCATAAAATAACACTTTTAGGGTTTCTATTTTGAGGAAAAGAAATTGAGAAAAGAGGTAGGAGCTAGGGTTTTGCGTTGGGGGCCCCACCTCCGACCTATGGGCCTTATTGGTGCCTAGCATATCCACTTTAGACATGGGTCACCATGTGGTACATTTGTTGCTAGGGTTCTGGCTCTTGCCGGGAGGAGATCGAGTTAGGGTTTTTGCTAAGTCGTTGAAGGGGACAAAAGCTAGGGTTTCCATATGGTTGCATATATATGCATATATGTGACCCTAAACGGGGCAAGGTGTGGGAAGGTGGTCAATGGTTTCATTTTAAGGTGTTCCCACCTGCGTATATATGCATATACGCATGATTGAGTGTCTTTAACTGAATGACATGAAATGATGCGAGAAAAATGCAGAGGCAAGAATGTAGATGGAGGTTTATTAGCATTTTTAATATGACCTAAATGCCGGGTTCTAAATGGTGTTAAAAACTCGGGCGTTCCAATTGAGAAGCTTTCACTCACCATACTTCCACACCCTCATCCCAACTATATCCAATGGTTCAACAATAGCTGTAAGCTAAAGGTAACAAAAAAGAGTGCATTTTATTATTGCTGCTTATGCTGATTTTGTTGATTGTGATGTGATACCTATGCAAGCATGCTCAATGTTACTTGATAGACCATGCCAATATGATAGAGCACGTCCACACCCTCATCCCAACTACATCCAGTGGTTCAACAATAGATGTAAGCTAAAGGTAACAAGAACGGTATGTGTATTTTACTATTGCTGCTTATGCTGATTTTGTTGATTGTGATGTGATATCTATACAAGTATGCTCAATATTCCTTGGCAGACCATGCCAATATGATAGAGATTCTGTGCAACATGGTAGCACTAATCAATATGCTTTTGTGCATATGGGTAAAAATATTGCATTAGTTCCTATGACTCCAAAGTTTCAAAGATGATATCGCTAATGCTTGTAGACCAAGAATCAGGAGTAAACCACACGTGAAAATCAGCTTGTACCTAAAGAATTTGAGCAAACTAAAACTACAAAGCAAATCGGATCCAAGGACTTCTAATAAAATAAAATTGAAAGGTACATGTTTGCTTGCACGTAAAATCAGATATTTCTGATTTGGATGTTAGTACTTCTATTTGCTATGCATTCATATGCAAAGAGGACATGTTTTCATTTGAGAATCTGCCTCCCTCTTTGCCTCTTACTATCACTAACATTTTGCAAGAGTTCGCTGACGTCTTTCCTGAAGACGTACCACCGGCAATACCAACTATTCGAGGGATTGAGCACCAAATTGATCTAATTTTTGATGCCTCCTTGTTCAACCATGCACCATATCATACCAATCCGGAGGAGACAAAGGAGATTCAGCATCAAGTACAAGAACTACTCGACAAAGATTATGTTCGTGAATCCCTTAGTCCATGTGTTGTTCATATTATATTGGTATCTAAGAAAGATGAATCATGGCGTATGTGTGTTGATATTAGAGCCCTTAATAATATTACTATTCGATACTGTGTCCTATTCCTAGGATAGATGATATGCTTGATGAATTGAGTGGCTCTACCATATTCTCCAAAGTTGATTTGTGTAGTAGATACCATCAAATTCATATGAAATTGGGAGATGAATGGAAAATAACGTTTAAAACTTAGTTCGGTTTATATGAATGGTTAGTCATGCCTTTTGATTTAACTAATGCACCTAGTACATTCACGAGGTTGATGAATAAAGTTTTACATGCTTTCATTGGACGATTTGTGGTAATCTATTTTGATGATATATTGATTTATAGCAAATCTTTAGAAGATCACTTCGATCATTTAGCTGTTGTTTTAATGCTTCACGAGATGCACGGTAGTTTCATAACCTTGGGAAATGCACCTGTTGCATCAACTGAGTATTGTTTCTTGGCTATCTTGTCACTGCATAGGGCATTAAAGTTGATAAAGCCAAGATCGAAGCTATACAAAGTTGGCCAACTCCTTAAATTTTCACACAAGTGCGAAGTTTCATAGGACTTTTTGGGTTCTATCGATGCTTTGTCAAAGTTTTCAGCACCATTGCCGCTCCAATAAATGAGCTTGCAAAGAAGGATGTTCAATTTGTTTGGAGCAATGCACATGAGGAAGCCTTCATTGTATTGAAAGATAAGTTGACACATGCGCCTTTACTTCAACTTCTTGATTTTAATAAGATGTTTGAGCTTGAATGTGATGCTAGTGACATTGTTTGAGGTGGTGTGTTATTACAAGAAGGCAAACATGTCGCATACTTTAGTGAAAAATTGAGTGAGCCTAGTCTGAACTATTTTGCTTATGATAAGGAATTATATGCTCTTGTTCGGACATTAGAGACATGGCAACATTATTTATGTCCCAAAGAACTTGTTATACATTCTGATCATGAATCTCTGAAGCATATTCAAAGTCAAGCTTAATTGAACCATCAACATGCTAAATGGGTTGAATTCATTAAGTCTTTTCCTTATGTCATTAAACACAAGAAGGTAAAGAAAATGTTATTGCTGATGCTTTGTCTAGACGTTATACTATGCTTTCACAACTTGACTTCAAAATATTTGTTTGGAGACCATTAAAGAGCAGTATGTGCATGATGCTGAATTTAAAGATGTATTGCAGAATTGTAAAGAAGGAAGAATATGGAACAAGTTCGTCATTAATGATGGATTTGTGTTCCGTGCTAACAAGCTGTGCATCCCTTCATCTTTTCTTGTTACAGCAGGTGCATGGAGAAAGATTGATGGGTCATTTTGGTGTAAAGAAGATGGAGGATCTACTTAATGAACACTTCCTTTGGTCAAGGATGAGAGGGAATGTTGAGCGATTCATTGCTTAATCCTCATGGTTTATATAGACCTTTACTTGTTCGTTGTGTACCTTGGGAAGATATATACCTATGGACTTTATTTTAGGGCTGCCTAGAACAAAGAATGGGAGGAATAGTATATTTATTGTCGTAGATAGATTTAGTAAGATGGCACACTTTATACCATGTCACAAGTTCGATGATTCTACCATTGTTGCTGATTTGTTTTTTCTATAATTATACGCTTGCATAATGTGCCAAACACTATTGTTTTACATCGTGATACTAAATTTCTTAGTCACTTTTGGAGATGCTTATGAATTAAGTTGGGAACTAAATTGTTTTTTAGTACTACATGTCATCTCTAAACTGATGCTCAAATTGAGGTTGTTAATCACACTTTATCTACTATGCTTAGAGCTGTTTTGAAATTTTTTTTGCATATGTGGGAAGAATGTTTACCTTATATTGAGTTTGCTTATAATCATTCATTGTATTCTACCACTAAGATGTGCCCTTTTGAGATTGTTTATGGCTTTATAACCTCATGTGCCAATTAATTTGTTACCTCTTCCATCTTTGGAGAATGTTAATTTTGATGCTAAACAACATGCTGAATTGGTATTAAACATGCATGAGACAACTAAGAGGAATATTGAGTGCATGAATGCTAAGTATAAAATTGTTGGGGATTAGCGAAGGAAACAATTACTTTTGAGCTTGGTGATCTTATTTGGTTGCATTTGCAAAAAAGATAGGTTCTCTAATTTGAGTAAGTCTAAGTTAATGTCTCATGCGGATAGACCATTTAAGGTGTTAGAGAAAATTAATGATAATACATATAAGTTTGAGTTGCCTGCAGATTTTGGAGTTAGTCCCACATTTAACATTTTAGATTTAAAGTCATATTTGGGTGAGGAAGATGAGTTACCATCATGGAACACTTTAGTTCAAGAAGGGAAGGATGATAAGGACATCCCTACTAATGATAAAGCCACCGCTCCTACATGAGCACCAAGTACCACTCCTCCTACAACAGCTCAACTACTACTCCTCCAGTGCCGGAAATACAAGGACCTATAACTAGGGTTCGTGCTAGACAACTCAATTATCAAGTACTGTCATTTCTCGGTACAGTGTTTGGTATTAAAGAACATGTGACACTGCCTAAAGGATATGTTGTTTTGCTTGTTAGGAATGGAGGTCCAAGCCAAGCTACGTTGGACGAGCAATGGAGCATGAAGATAAGGATGAACAAAGTAGCAAATATAAACAAATTTTCACTCAAGACTTCAAGTGCAAATGCAAATGTTGATTTGATGTTATACAAGAAGGCTTTCTACGTCACCTTTCGTCCAAGAAGAGTTAGAGATCAAGTTCTAAAAAGTCTGAACTCTAATTGGGATTGCTGAGACAGTCCTGACTTTAAACGTCTATATCTTGGGCATACATACTCCTTTTTGGGTGATCGTAGACTCTATGGAAACCTTATCTCGTGCTCTTTCCAATAGATCTGACCTCATTTTCAAAAAATTTACAAGAACATCGCAATTGACAAAACAGTCTAGGGCTGTTTCTGAAACAAACCACCTCTTTTCTTTATATACCTTCTACGATGCTCTCTTTAGTTTTGGGTTTCGCTAAAGCTTAGAGTTAGCTACTTGTTGTTTGTCATGTTCTTCGTTTGTATCTAAGGACCAGATCAAGACCATTTGCGGAATCTCACCTCTTTGAATATTTCAATTATATTCGTAATTTCATAATTCTTGCTTGCTCTTCGATCGCTTGCAGGGGTTAGAACCTCATGTTCAGGTTGACCGTGCTCTCAGCATGTTAGTAACCTATCGGAGTTGGTCTAGCGATTGCTAGGTGCATTATCGTCATATAGTGTAATCAAATCATCAAGGTCAAATCCAAACAGAGAACATAATTATCCTTCTTATCAAAAGATTGAGATACCAATTGTTCTATCACCTTTGACTACCGGTCGGGGTGGCCGATTGTACACATCTACACAAGTACACCCTTATAGCACATGCCTATAATTACAAGGACGGGGATAAATCCAAATCTCATAATGTTTCTACTATAGTGTATTCACTGTATAAATATAAGTATAATAATTTAAAACTCTATTACGTAAAATTCCCCCCACCCCCGGGAGAGGGTTCTCCTAAATCCTCTTCTCTACTAAATCATCATTTTCACAGTATTTGTGCACGGCACGAAGCGCAGAAGCGAAGGAAATACTAAATCCATGAAAATGTTCATGTACCATATATACATTTGTTAATGACATACTACAATCGTTTGAGCTCTTTGAAAACATTTAAATAAGAACGTAGAGTGAAAATGTTATAATAATCACTGTTAACTTTTATCGATGCACGATGGATATTTTATAACAGAAACTCTCGACACTATGGCCCAACATATTGAAACAGAAGAGAAATACAGATCAATGGAAAGGAGCCCCAATCAAGTCAGAACACAGTCCCTCGGCACTTACTGTCTCTCCTAGAGGACGCTTTAGAAAACGTAGAAACAAATTTCTCTCTTTGACAACTAAGTAATAATACTAGGTTAGTTAATTGAAAATAGTATCATCATATTTGTGATAAACATAATTTTACATATCAATTTATAATTTTTTATTTACATACTTAAAAATAATTAAATGATTAAAATTGTTTATTAGATCTTACAAAGTTAAACACATCGTCTATTTCAGAACCGATACAATAGTACTCTCATCGCCTGACAAGTCCATCTGTTGCAGCTGCATTCAGCCGCGGCGCACATGGAAATGTGTCAATCATTCTGTCAGACTTGAAGTCCGTAGACAACTTGCTCACAACACACAAGATCAATAACTTGCAAGGGATTCGCAAAAAGGAAAAGGAAATTGAAAGGTAGAAACGGCTTGCGTAGCGTCAAGAACAAAAGATTGATCAATGCTGAATAGAGATGGAATACACAACATCATGATTAATGAAACCCAGTCCATGGGGGAAAAGAATTGGACGAGCTAGTAGTGCCATAAGCCCACTACAATTGCTGAACAACCTTCTGCCATTCGAAAATTAAAATAACGGAGAAATATTGTATCGCCCACCGTGGCGCTCTATCAACCGAGCTAGAAGAGCTTGGTTAGGGTTACGAAATTCGGTTTTTTTTCAACGTTATGTCAAGTTCCTACGTTTCAAATGTGGCATGGCTCAGAAAATGAAATGCAATGTACGTTAAGTCTTGTATCTACAAAAATGTTGAGTTGTTATGTCGAGTATCTAGGATAGATGAGGACATCTCTCATATTACCTATTTCACCTACTCCTTCTACTCAAGGATCGATGACTCGAGTTTATGCATGATGTCTTAATTATCAGGTACTTTCATTCTCGATACCTCACATAACTTACATATAAATATGGTGCTGCTAAATCGAATATTCTCTTATTAAGGAATTAAGGACCAAATATGGATATGGAGGACAAGCATTGGAGCATGCGGATCAAGAGTAGAGTTGATAGCAACCACCAATGAAATGATGACTTCCGGACATTGAAGCCCCCATGATGACACAAGAAGGAAGACCAAAGGAATCTAATTAAAGTTCTATTGAAGTTTTGGTCTACATACGAGCAAGGAAACCATGGAGGGTCATCTGGAGTCGTCAAGAGTCGTCCGGTTGACCCAACCATACTGGCCAGTTTAAACCGCCCATATAGCTGGTCAGATTGGCCTAAGTCGATTCAAGTCTGAGTCACCCAAGGATGTTTTTTCATCTATAAAAACCCCTTGGCAGCCTCTGTTTTTTAGGGATTTATTTAGATTAAAGTTTGGTACTTGCAACCTTGTGTCTATCCATTGTGTTCAACAACTAGTTGTCTAGACCGCTTTTCAAATCCCCACGTTATGCAAATACTTCATCCATACCCGTAATTTTAGATTGCTTCTTCGTATTTCTTGCTTGTGCTTGATTGCTTGCAGGGAATTGAACCTCGTATTTAGGTTGGATGTGCTTCCGCATCGTTAATAACCTATGAGAGTTGATTTAGCAATTACAAAGGCGCATGGTCGTCGCATGGTGTAGTCGAATCGTCAAAGTCGCCTCTAGCAAAATCGATACGTGTTCTCTTCAAAAGATCGGGACACCCTTAGTGCTATCAAGGATAGAGAAGGGTTTTATCTTTTGGTCTCCAACCAAACACCCTCCAGCCTCGAGAGGTTCAGTACTTCAGAGATGCAACCAGGTATCTCCATGCTACTAGTGCAACGAATTGTATGGTAAATGTACCCGGTAGCTGAGCCAGTATTCTGCCATGCCTAGAGCTAGAAACTAATGAGTTATAACAAATGTCTAACATACATATACATGATGCAGATACACAATATCTATAACACCAATATGGCCATATACTACCATAGAATAGGCCATTACATACGGTTCGGAAACCCCAATGTAGGCGGTTTCTCTAACCGCCTGGTTCCCTATAAGAACCGCATGCGATCTATTATATAGGATACCTAATTATTTTTTTATTGTTTCCTAGCAGTAGGAACATCACACACACACACACACACATATATATGTCCATACACTTATATAATTCATTTTTAGTAATTAGTTATGAATCGCAAGGAATCATAGAAAATTGATACAAATCACATAAATTGACTCGCAAAGTGAATTCTTATCAACATCATTGACCATAATGTAAACTCCAATTTCAACCATCTCATGTCACAGAAATTCATAAAGTAAATTTGACATCCATATAAAAGTACATAAAGAAATACATATCACGTCTTAACTAAGATGAACTTGTTGTCTTCCATGTTGTAGGTGTGATATTTGCTATAATTATCGATAACCTCTCTAACAAGGAAGGCGATGATGAGTTCTCGTATCCTGTCTAGCTGGGATGAATCCAATCACGTCTTGGGGATGCCCTTTTGTTGCTGATGTGAATTTGTATTAAAGTCATGCATTTATAATAAAGAGAAATATGATAATATTTATCGCAATAGTAGCAAACCTTCGGATCATTCTTTGAATGTTAGTGAGCATGATTTCCATGTTGTGGCGAACGTATAAGCCACAAACGCTTGTTCCTCCTTGTTGTTGGTGGTACTAGTAATTTATATAATTTGGTTAGTAGTTCAAAATCGTCATTATGATAGTTTATAAATATTTTTGTTTCAGTATAGAAAGATACATTAATGCGCTTACGATGTAAAAGCAGCTGACTGGCGCCTTTCCTCTCTTCTTGGTGTAGCTCTTCCATACCCTACATGAATCCAAATGATTTGTCTTCTGCATCACACACAAAAGGAGTGAATGGTAGCTTTTTGTACGTTGGGAATATGCTTACTTGTTCATAAATATTTCAAGTGTTTTGATGTCAAAGTTTGCCCGTAATAATGTATCCAAATACATGAGCCTTAGATGGTTTGGTATAAGGACAACAAGAATCCAGTGCTCTCTGCATATAGCTAAACCTCGATGGTTAGTGAATTCATGTTATTTTGGCCTTGGATGATGAAGTAGGTAGTGCAACACTTATACCTGGTTGTACAGAAAAAGTATAAAGTCCTTATCTTGTTGAGCAAGCAAGGCGTTTAGCACGTAATCAACGCCGACAAAGTCTTCTCTAGCTTCGATCATCCGAGCGGAGACAATGTTTGGGTTGAGGAACCCTACCTTCATATGTTTCATTCTGTATTGTTCAATCATTATCCTACACATACAGAAGGTAGGGGTTACATATATGTGAATTTAGTATGTGTAACACGAATGTTGACTATGATGGCGAACACTTATAGTGTGTAGCATCTGATAAGTGAGACTTTGAGAGATTGGAGGTTGTAGAGTTCCCACAAGTCCACGGAGTTCACAAAGAATTGACAGTTCTTGAAGTCTTTGTGGAAATGTTCCCTAGTGAACCCCACCTTAATAGTTGTGGTCCATTCATTTCGCGGCTTCTTGATATTCTTGAGGTAGTACTTGTGCAACTCGCGGCTATATTTTTCGAGGCCACTGAGCCTCTCCGGCGATTTGATCCATGGCTCTCCTTCAACGTATTCTTCGGCTAATGGCACCAAGGAGAACTCTTCGTCAATGTAAAGGTGGGTTCCTTGGGCACCTTGTCCTTTGACTTGGTGCCTTGCTTTCTTTTAGTGATCCTTGGCGGGAGACAAATGGGCCTTTGTTGGAAGCTTGGAGGCCAAGGTCCACTAGCACCGTAGCCAGTGTGGTGGTTGTGGTGGCCTCGTTAGGTGCAACCTAGTTGATACATGGAGGGCCGCTCTTCAAAGACTACATCCCTCTTGAGCCACTGGATGAATGTCTCTTCTGCTTGTCCCAGTCTTGTTATCTTATCGTTTGGCGGAAACTTCAGCTTAATGAACCTTGCATATGTCATAGACATAGTCCACACTGACCTTCGTATTGCCACGTGCAATTGGCACACGGTGGATGAGATCACCTTCATTGGATGGACATGCCTTTCCAATTGCAACGTCTAAAGGCTCATCATCAAGAAACCTCACAAATAGCTTGCACCACGTCGTATCCTTAAAAGTAAAAGGTGATACAAGATACAATAATTAGCTACATATGGCTTGCGATGGAATTGTAAGTGGAATTTGAGATTGAGATATATTTACTAGGATCTAATCAACAGGATATGAGATGGCGTGATCAAGTTCACTATTGAGGACAGAGGCTTGGCTACTCTTTCGGTTAGCAGCGGGGCTAATTTGCATTTGAACATTGTGTCGTGAGGCCATGACCACCATTTTCTTAAGGGCTCTTAAGCGAGCATCGACCCTCATTTCCATTGTGGCGATGATTTCTTCTGTAAGAGTGGTTTTTGTCATACTCTTATTCCTGTATCAATGCAAGTCATCGAAGAATCCATCTCTCCAGGTAGTGTGAACACATGTACCTCTCGTGCGGCCTGGATGCTCCTTGGTCCCGATGGCTTGGGTAAGTATATCTTTCTCCCTTTGGAATTCACAAGGGGAGGATTGAGTGGAAAGGTTTTCCTGAAATAGGAGAATAAGTTACAAGAGCTAGTAATGAGGTGATGGATATACAGAGAAGCAGGTATGATAATCGACATCCTGCTAATCTAGAGTAGACCTCCTGGGTTGCTTGGCTTGTGAAGTATTGAGCGTCCGGAGATGTCACACCTGGATTCCTCCTCGTGTACAACCAACTTCATTTGCACTATGATTCTACATTGGAAAATGGCGGGGGTAGGTCATTAAGGCATGTCATCTCCTCCTCGTGCATCCATTTTCGTACTTTGGGTGCATACCTAGAACTACCTAGAGCGCCTTCGCTACGTCACTCTTCACCTTGAATTTTTCAATTTCCTTCGTCTCCTTGAATTGAGTCCACATCTCTGGATCTATCCAGTTGTGGACGTCGAACAGCTCCTCATCCTTTGCTGTGAAGTCCTGGTGGAGAATAAACTTGAACTCCTTCCAAGCTTTGTTAGCCACTTTGAGGGCACCTTTATCGATGCTGGTCTTAAGTTCTTTTGGGATGATGAATGAGTGTTGATATATTCAATGAAAACTCAATGAAAACTCAATGAAGATCTCGGCCTACCTTTTTCCAAGATTCTAGTGTCAACGGCACTGTCTGTGCAATGATCCCGCATGTTGTTCACTATTTCACCGCATTTTGTTCTGGCACAATCAATGCCGCTGACGGGCCTACCTCCGTTATGGGGAATTGGCCTTTCGGCCTTTGACCAGGTCCTCTTGGAGCGCGTCTGGATTTTGTCATGGTTTCGGACGCGTTAGAATTGCCCCCAGAAGCCTCTGAGGAAAGCAGGGGATTAGAAGATGGCATCTTCTAAAACACTCATATTGAATCAATAAAGCATATATAGGAAATAAATCAAAACTTGGAGATAAAGCATGTATATTTTGTAAGTTAATGTCCTAAAGATTATATAGCACTTCCTAACTTTAATTTTCTAAAGCATATATGACATTTCCTAAGTTCAATGTCCTAAAGCATATATGTTAAATGTCCTAATGCATATATAACATTTGTAAGTTAAATGTCCTAACACGTATATATTATTTCCTAAGTTAAATGTCCTAAAGCATATATGGTATTTCCTAAGTTCAATGTCCTAACACATATATAGCATTTCCTAAGTTCAATTTTGGAAAGCATATATAGTATTTCCTAAGTTTAATTTCCTAAAGCATATATATCATTTCCTAAGTATCCTAAAGCATATATATCACTGAGCATCAATTTATAAGTTCAATTACAATGACAAGTCCATCAATTTCAATTACTAGTAAATAAGATAATTGTAAAAAGGGCAGAGTGAATATAGTGCTCTAAAACAGTAACAACTTATTGACAACATCCCCAACAATGGTGGTCCAGTAGCAGCAAAACACAAATAATTCAATTGTGTTTCTGTTTGCACAAGTACATAGGATCAAAACAATGGAAAGTAATTGCATGACGTGTAATGAATCTATCAAACTTATTGCTCATTACAATACAATACTTCGAAACAACTCGAGAGCCACAATAAACCATGAACAATTCATGTTTCTATTTTAATTTGAATTGCATTCTTTGCAACAACAAAACTAAATTCCGACACTAACCCTTATCACTCCAAAATAAAAAATTGAATAGATATTATAATATAGTTCCTCCAATCACTAATTCAAATCATTTTAAACCCAGCTTACACCTCTCAATGCTATCAAAATATACAAATTTCAAACAACAGTGTGATCTGAGATGGAAAAGCTTAAGCCTCCAATACTTATTTGGAGTGGCATAAATGCCTTATCCCTAAAAACAATAATTTAGACATCTGATTATAATGTACTTGACCTAAATTTAGGGAATAACGTCTGCCACCGGGGGTGGGAACAAGGGGAGGAGGTGGGAAGCATGGGGAGCAGAGGGAGGAGGGGAGGAGAGGGGAGGAGGAGGATGGGGGAGGAGTTGGCCGGCCTACGCAGCCGGCGGAGGGAGCAAAGAGAAGAGGTGGGGAGCCGGCGGTGAGGAGGGCAGGGTGGGATGCTGGCAGTGGGAGGAGGGGGAGGAGGTGGGGTCTGGCGTTAGGAAGAGGCTTACCTCGGTGGCGCAGGGAGGAGCGGAAGCTGACGTTGGCGGGGAGGCGAGTGACGGCGTCGCACCGAGCATCGAAGAGGTGGTTGGGCAGCCTGCCGGCGTCAGAGGAGGTGATTGGGCAGCCTGCTGGCGTCGAGGTGGTCAGGTGACGGTGGCGCTAGGTCAAGCGGGTGAAGGTGGTGTTGGTGCTAGATGTTTTTGGGAGCGGGGAGAGGGAAAAACTGTCCATAGAATATATACTTAGCATTATCGTAGGTGGTTTTAAACAAGAACCGTCTACGGCGTCTCCACATCACAGGCGATTCACAGCCGCCTATGATATGTTAATTTAGTATCGCAGGCGGTTTTTATTATAAACTGTCTGCTGTATGCGGTCATCATAGACAGTTTGTGTCTCTCATAGTCAATGCAGGTGGGTTTTTCTTGCAAGCCGTCTCTCATATATTACATTAGAGGTGGATTTTGAGGAACTGCTTGTGATATGGAGTCTTCGATGACCTATTTTATAGTGATACTTCATTTTCGCTGAAAAAACTGGTATTTGTGAGACGTTTATGAAGGGGGGAAATTAATGCGAGATTTATTTAGAAGCCAGATCCAATCCAAAATCTAATCACCAGAACCGAACAGTAGCTCTCCAGGCCACCTAGGATCGACCCTCCATGGCCGCATTTATTGGGTCTCACCTTCTTTCATACATATGCCGAGGGGGCCTTCTCCCCCCTCCGGCCTTCATTTTCCTTTTCAACAAAATCCGAACACGAGGATGTATCACACGAGCCAGCATAGGCGTGGACGTGACTGGTTTGGCGGTAGACTGGGTTGTTGGCCCATCCATGCTGCTGGACTTGGGGAAGGAGAGGCAACCATCAACACTCGGGCTAGAAAGTCGCGGGCTGACAAACATGACTTGGAAACAGTAGGGGTTCCACTACTAGTGGGCTCACGCATGTCCCAGGCCTGTTGTTAACTACCATCCATCCCACTATCATAAAAATCAGTTCTTCGTTCTTCTTCTCGAACTCGGTTCTTCGCCCTTGAAAGAAAGAAACCGAACCAACGACAATACGTGTTGGTGTGCACATAACTGCTCAGTGCAACGTAGCATATTAGTGGGTGTACGTAAGTATAACCGCCTAAAGCCTAGACAAGATGTAGTGATATGTTTCATGTCTGTTGGCATCGAATTCGTCCGTGCCTTGTCTTGTGCCTCACGAGTAATTATTCCTGCCACCACCTATAATAGCATATGTCAAAGGAGACAATTATATACGATCCATCTCGTCCAAACTCACGTACCAAGTCATGATCAGCCAACCACCTCCAACAAAATTCGCGAGGGATTCATCGTCGTACGTGGAAGCGCGATCGATGCATCAGAGCGATGCGTTTCAAGAAAACTGAAAAGGTTTTAAGAAGAACAATTCTTCGATGTTATGGCTCATTTTCTAGTATTATCAAGGTCCAGTAAAATTTATACGAAGATTATTTCAATGGTCATATGTTTTCACGATCTCGCGACCATCGATTTAATACATGTCTAACCGTATCATACTAAAAAATATATATTTCATGTAGTTGTTTACAATCACTTGCATAGTCCAATTAATTAGAGGAATAGAGCTATGTCTATGAGTTTCATAGTTCGAATCCCGCCTCCTCTTTATTTTTTACATTAAAGTGACGTGATCATAAAATGTGGTCATGATCGTAAGATAGTAAGATCTTGATTATCGGACAATCATAAAAGCCCTCATGAATTCACGACACATGCGGAAACAACAAATATAATTGAATTGTGTGAGATAGTAAAAATGTGGCCAAGATGTCGTAAACTCTATTGTAAAATCGTAAAAGCTTACTTTAAAATGGTAAATCCAGCGAAGAGCCTATAATAGCTTTTATGATTCAGGATGCAAAATTTACAATCACTTAGCAGTGTAAATGGACCATATTTCAGCTTTTACAATTCATGATACGAAATTCACGACGGAGCTCGTAGTGCTGTGGGTCAGAAAAAAACAAACGTTAATTGTTTAAACAATTTACGATGAAGTGGTGCTCGCACAACAAGGTTGAGTCTAGTCATGTGACGGTCGAGGCTCGGCTGGGTGGTTGGTCAGGCAGAGTGCAAAATAAAATATTATACGTGTTATTGTTAAATATCACAATTATATATATAACATTTATCTTACAATCCGGTGAAGTTATATTGACATGTCGTCTTACTTATTATACGGACGATCTAGCGTAACAAGAAATATGTATAGGTAGTATACGAATATATAATATTAAATATGTTGTATAGATTCTACTTTTTAAATGTTATGTATTTTTTTGACATACTCCTTTCTATGTGCAAAAATGAAAGTTTTTCTAAAATATGCTAAAAACTATGACAACTTACAATTTTTTCATTTGACTTGCATTAGAGTAACTTAGAAATAGTACGTGAGCATACTCAAAATGATAAAGTAGTACATATACTATCATTTAGTAGTATATAGAATATAGATGTAACTGCACCCGCTTGTAAAATAAAACATATATATATATATATGTATATATATGTATATATATCCAAAAACCATAAGGCCTAATGTGATCATCAGCTTGGATACAGAGTAAGATGAAATCTACTGACACACACGAGTCCTTCATTTGTTACACTGGGGCTAGAACTTTCTAGATCAAGGAAATGCTAGAGAATTTATAGCTCATTTTTTTCAGACATAATTTCAGTCTATGGATCGAGATAATAGGAACTAAGAGCTAGGAAGAAGCAAAGTGTGGTAGCTCACCTCACAGATGGATGTGGGATGGCACAAAGTTACGGATCTGCATCATTAGCACGCTGCTACAGGGTCCGGAAATTTTCTTTTGTCCCCTCCAAGTAATGAAAACAGACATAAACAAATGTTACAGGGTCCGGAAATTAGTGCTTGCAGGAACAACTATCAGCTTAAACAGTATTTATCTACGTAACAACATTATATGGGAGCATCAAACAAGACATACAAATGCAATTGTAGAGTCCACAGTGCACGTAGATAAAGATAATGACTACTCGCTTGACATAAAACAAAAAGTAACTATTGTTTCCTCCATTTCCTTTTATGATCTGGTAGTGCATAAATCGGATATATGCTCATGGAGCATATCAGTACACAATCAATAACTAAGGACAAAAGATGAGGTGGATAACTAGCTAACTTCTCCAGAACTAAGGACAAATTCTTTGCTAGACTTCTCTTGAACAATTCATCAAACAGTTAGCATCTATAAACTAGAACTGGATGTGCCAGTAATTTCTCTCGACAATTCATCGAACACCTTTCAGATTTTTCTTCCACTACATTGAGGATCATTCAACCAGATATAGATGAAAAAGACTCTCAAGTAAATATATCTTAAACAAAGGATCAGTGGAGCACATACTTCTACAAGAGCAGGAGCTCCATAAGAATGAGGGTTGTCAGAAATCAGATTAAATGCATGGCATGTTTCAGGAAAAGTAATGTTGAGGAAGGAACTATGTATCACTAAACTGCAACTAATAATATGAATTCTTAAAATATCTAGTTATTATGCAAATAGCAATTAGATGCTAAGAAAATATTTTTACTACTTTAGGACAACCTAGAAGAAGAAACGGTTTGGATAAGTAGCAGCAGTCATACTCTAAAAGCATTGTCGTCATACATCTATCAGTCAGTTTCCAAGCATAATACCCATTCTCGCTCACCACAACTACCTTAATCTGTTGTACCAGAGTACAGATTGAGATATTGTTTCGCACAATGCAGACCTGCAATCAGTTAAGCCACAAATTGATCCTTCATGTTAAGCTAATTCTGATATTTTTCTCTCAGAAATATCGTAAGGAAGAGCAAATGGCTAGGAACATACACTAACAGTGCTTCAGATAGAAAGCCAATACATTTGTATATCACCGTCACTCTTTCTGGTAAGATTATATCAAATAAAGGATCTTGTATACCTGCAATCAAAGAAAGGAGGTCGCTTTAGCATTAATGGTCATTGTCATGAAGAAAAACATGGTATATTTCTTCACTGATTGGTATAATGCATATGACGTGGAGGAGCTGAGCAACTCGATCCCCAAATTAAGTTATTGAAGGGCCGGTATCAGTATTTGATTATTTGAATTTATCTGTATGAACAGCAGTCATAAACCTGCAAAAGACTTCTAATAAGGACTGACGTACATATAACATAAATCAAATATATGCTTTCTTTTCTAGATAAAGAAAGTGCCGTCGAGATGGTGCAGCCAAGTACAAAGAGTTTCTCCTGCCCACTACAACATCATGCACGCAGCCAAAAACAAAACGAAAAAAAGTTCACCCACTCCCAGCCGAACACTAGGATTACAAATAGGAATAACATAAATAAAAACTAGTCATCTGTGACAAATGGGCTGGAAGGGATAAGAGGGTTGCCTCGGGGTGGCCGAGCCTTGCGGAGAGGCAGCAGTGGGTGTTGTTGCTGGAAGCGAGGGAGACAAAGGCTTGTGGTGGTTCCGGTGCTCGAGGACATTTGCGGAGGAGCGGAGGAGCAAGAGGCGGGCGGAGGAGAGCTCGGGTTGAGGAGAATGAAGGAAGGGAGATGTGAAGGAGCTCAAGGACTTGGTCTTGTAGTGGCCGGGGGAGGAAGGGGATAAGGAGGAGGAGAGGGGCACGTGAGCGCAAGTGCAGCGACGGGCTAGGTGGCGGTGTGGCCACAGGGGGCTCGGTAGTAGTGTCCAGAGGAAGAAGATAAAGAGAAGGGCGACGAGGAGCCTGAGGGAATCAGGCAACAGTGAGAGAGAGAGAGAGGGAAGAGGAAGGAGCTAGGAGAATGAAGAAGATGATGGGGGAGCTGCCACGTGGGGGCTGGGTCCACTGGTCAGGAAGACAGGGCCTGGTCAGTTGTTACACTTCAAGTGGAATTAGCAAAAGAAAGGAGGAAGTTCACGGAAGTATAGAACAGTGAAAGCCCTGGAATTTTGATTAAATTTTAGTGGGATAAAATTGACTAGTAGTGCTATGATTTTATAGCAAAAATGTGTTCTCTATGGATAGAAGATGCTTCAAAAAATTTATGAAAAATTTCTGAAGTTTGAAATAGTGGGAATTGAGCTAAGTTCAAAATCAGCCAAATTCTAATTTTGAAATTAATTGAAAATTTTGAGTTCAAAAAATAATTTTGATCACATATTTGAGATAAATATTATAAGAGGGTGCTTCCATAAATTTTGGGGATTTTTCTGGTATACAAAACTTAGGGTTTTATCCAAATTTCAAAGCAGCTCCAAATGAGATTTGAATTATTTTGAATATTTTGAACTAGATGTCATCATATTTTTGCACATTAGGCCTAATATAGATATAAAGTTTCTTAGGAAATTTGTTGGGATTTTTTTGAGGATTATTTATAGGGGTTGTAGTTCAACGCTCAAATCTACCTCAAATTCAAATTTGAAATGGTTTGAAATTTTTGTACTGCGCTTCACCATATTATATTACAAACTGGTTAATATAGAGGTTAGGAGGCTTGTAAAATTATAAGGGGAGATTTTGAGGTCAAGGGATCACATGTGATGACGAATTAGGGTTTCAGCTCATGGAAAACGATATGGGTGAATTAGGGCAAAGTGCAAAAGGTGTAGATATGACCCAAAGATGACATGTAGGATAGGAACAACATGGAAATATTGATGACCCATATATTTTATAAATATATGGTCATAAGTTGGATTTAGGGTTTAACCCATTGCTCGAAAGGAAGGAATTTAGAGTTTGTATATACGCGTATATATGGGTGTAGTATACACGTGCATATTTCCACACCAAAGTGCAGGGGAAATCATAGGGAAAGGGGATGGCATAAGAATTGTGATCATGCCATATATATGTTCCATCATCACAAAATTATTTTATCAAGCACTTACTTTTGGACGCCTATTTAGGGTTTGACAGAAAAATGGGGAAAAGGTGCCGAGAGGTTAGGGATTCAGCATCCTAGGGTTTTGGGGGCAAGGGTACAATAAGAATGAGATGGAGTGCTAGACATCCATTCAGATGATCACAAATGTGAGGGGGGAGAAGTTGCCGAGGCATTCACTACCTCAGGAAACATCAGCACTGACGGGCGCAAAAGGCAATCACTGACGGGTTTCGAGCCCGTCAGTAACGTCCTGTCAGTGGAAGTTCTACTTTCACTGACGGGCGGAAGGCCGGTCAGTAGAGATATATTTTCACTAACGGGTGGACCCGGCCCGTCAATGAAAAGACTTGCAGCGCTACTCGGGGGCATCGTGAGAGTACTTCCACTGACGGGCGTGAAACTTCCGCCTGTCAGAGATAACCATTTCCATTGACAGCTAAATGGACGGTGCCCGTCAGTGGAAGTGTTTTCATACATTTTTTTTAAACATATCTAAATAGACAATATTAAGCATATGTAGCAATTAATATCACAAATATTAAGCATATATAGCATTTAATATCACAAATATTAAGCATATATAGCAATTAATATCACAAATATTAAGTAGTACATACAAAAGCAAGTTTACAACAAATTAAATGACAAACAAATGAATTTAACAATGTTTATTTTCACTAGCCCTACTCTAGGTCTATGACGCTTGGCTAGTACTTGTAGGGCGATGGTAAGCAGGTAATTGGACTCCCGCGTAGAAATCACCGCTTGGCCGAATGATTTCATTGTTGATAACGTACGCGAAGGTTTTCTGGATGCGGGCAAAGTCCTTCCTCCAGTCGTACTTATCGTCGGCCAGGTCGTGTATGAAATTATTGAATTGATCCTGGTTCCATTGCAGGTTGTGGGATATGACGAATGCGTCTCTGTGAGCGTAGACGTAGTACCC
Organism: Stipa capillata; assembly: GCA_019208055.1. Classification (NCBI taxonomy): domain Eukaryota; kingdom Viridiplantae; phylum Streptophyta; class Magnoliopsida; order Poales; family Poaceae; genus Stipa; species Stipa capillata. The sequence continues at coordinate 54,220 of JAGXJF010004512.1, forward strand.
ACATGTCACGCTACCTTCCGGCTGTTGCCTGCAAGGGAAGTTGAATTTGTGGATCAGCTTTTTGCTCTTGCATTCTGCTCCTCCCCCTCGCAAGTTGTATTCTCAAAAGGTGGCTTCCAGAACTTCCTTAATTCCTGAGTAGTCCCGCTTGGCACTTCTTTGGGAATCAAAATAGTATATCATTCTTGAAGGCTTGTGGATGACAATGAGGATCCAGTGGTCGCTGCGTAAAAGGTAGCGAACAAATATAAACAGACGGGGATATGTGCTTAAGAAAAGCAAACTAGGCAAGGTAGTAAGTAACTTATGAGGGGTTGTAGGGCATGAGTACGTAGTCCTTGTCCTTGTGGTATATCAATGACTCAGTGACAAAATTTATTAGGACCAGCTTCGCTTCTTGTACATAGTAGTCGTTCATGATGACCGGATCCATTATTCCGAAAGCGCAATTGGGCAGACGCCTATACTCTTAGGCTTGGTGAAGCACCCACAGCCTGACGAGCATGGTGTCGAGCCGGAAGAGGTTGAACAACATAAAGATATCTTCAAAATTGATGTCGAAGGTGTCATGCTGCCTGTCCAAGAAGAAACCGTAATCTTTTGGCACCTCGACCTTAAAGTGTAGCTCATAATTATCCCGATTCCGTGACCTCATCATGATCGTGTCATGGAGAAGTTTCATCTATGTGGGCAACCTCTGCACCTCGTCATCTGGGAGCAAGGGCTCACCTGCCTCGTACACTACTCGTCGAGGCTTCTTGACAGTTTCGGCAGATGTCTAGAAGGATAATACTTTTTTCTTGCTTTCCTTGCTTGCCTCCTTGGCAGCGGTGCCGTCCTGTTTGTGTGCTCTTTTTCTTTTCCTCTCTGGCTCTGGAGAGGAGGCCCTCTTGCCTCCCGTCAACGCTTCGCCCACTGCGGCATTGAGCGTGCTTGGAGATAAGACCTTCTTTCTTGCTGCCTTCGGGTTATGGTGATGCTTGGAGGGTCTTTCATGGGGCGGCGAGTCCTTCTTGGGTTGCTCCTCCTCCTGGGACGGAAGGATCGTCGTGTGTTGCTGCTCGGCAAGATCGTCATCCCGATCATCGAACGAAACGGGCGTACGGCACAAGCCGATCGGAGACGGGCCGGCTCCAGTTGATAGAGAGGGGATGGTTGACGTACTAGGAGAGGACACCCTGGGGATAACTATCTGACTCTTCGGCCACATGATGTAGTACCCCTTGCAGTCTCTTAGCTTCGTGACATCCTCTTCAGGGGCGACAGGGACTGCGATGTCACTGAACTCGGTGACGACACGGTCCACCTGCACTCTCGCCATGTGGGAAGGTATAACAGCGTTGTGGCATGTCGCGCCCTCTACTGTTGGGAAGACTAGGCCGTGTGCAACCATCTTCTTCACACCGGGCAAAGGGATAGTGAGATGGCATTTTGTGGGGCCCTGCATAATAAACAATGTGTCGTACCCATTGTTATCCACACAACGCTGTGAATTAGAGCCCTCAAACAAGTGATTCAATGTGGCGACGAAGCTTACAGTGATGTCTTCAACGGGACTTGGTGACTCGGGGGCGACGTCGGAGGCTGAGGTGCAGCTACTCCATCCAGCAGGATAGGAGCCCTAATGTCCATGACTATGCACAGGTGGACGAGATGCATCGCGGGCGTCGTAGCCTCTAGACTCTAAAAATTGTTGCGCCGCCTACTTGCCAGCCTCCTGGGCTGCCCTTATCATCTCTTGCATAAGAGATGTTTGCCTTCCTCTCCTCCTCTGGCGGGCAGCCTCGCGGTCTTGAGGAAAGACTTCGTCCCATATAGCCTCGCTCCCCATCCCTCGGACACGCCATGTCTTCTCCCTCATTCCTAGAGCCTTCGAGAGATAGTCTTCCCACCTCTCACTCTGGACAGAGTCCTGGGAGCTCTCAGGCTGCTGGGACAGCTGCCTCTGCAAGGGAAACGGCACAAAGTACGGGCCGTTAGCGTATTGGAAGCACAATAGTATATTTCAAGAAGACATTGGGTTTAGATTATACCAAACGTTCGGAAACCGCCTGAAACTCCGGGTCCATGATAATTGGTGACCAAGTAGCTGGGTCAAAAACTGTGTGCACCCTCATCCAAATCTGGGCGCGTTCCTGCTCGATATCGGTGAAAGGAACTGGTTTGCTAGCCGCTATCAACGCAGCGTCCTCTTTGGCCCATATCGGTCTCTTCCCTAGAACACCTCGGCTGCCAAGGTGGTGGGGGAATTTGTTCTTCGCGCACAGCTCCTTCCCCCCGGCGGCTCTTCTCCTTGAATGTGTTACTCTTCTTGTCGGCAACGAACTCCTCCCAGTGTTCGAGTTCTATCTTTGGCCATTTAGTTTTAATTGCAGTTTCAAAATCGGCGTCTAGGAGCTTCGCTGCTTCATATCGCCATGTCCTTAGCGTAGCACACATGATGCTATCGGCTTTCCTCTGCACTCTTTCCTTGTTAGCCTCTGGGATAGAGTACTTATCCCACAGCTTGTCGAACAGGACCTTTTTCTGGGCGTCGATCATTTTCTTGAAGTCCCGGCATGTGATCCTGACATGCTCACGGACAATGCACCCGCAGGTGTTGCTGAACGACCTTGCAGCCTTCTTAGGACTTGCAAGAACACCTGTTACACCGACTCGAGTGACGATGAATGTCTCGTTCATCAGCTGGTTGCCACCTCTAGGGTTGTACCGTTTGTTCGGCTTCGATGGTGCTGTTGACGATGGCTTGGGCGCCTGCTATTCTTCCGATCCCGACTCGCTAGACCGAGAATCGTCTGACGAGCCAGATGCACTCTCTTCATCTCGCGCCGAGGGAGGTGCAGGTGCTGAAGGTACATTGGTCGGCTCAAAGGTAGGTCTACTGGCCGGCTCGGGGGCTGTTTGATCGGTTAGGAGCGAGGCGTCAATAGGGGCTGCCACGTCTAGGGGCGCTGCCTTGTCATCATCTACGCGGGCTAGTTCCCGAGTTGGCGATGAGTCCATTTTCCGATATATTAAGAAACTTAAAAAATAAAAACCATGTATCAGAAATGACCAATAAATTATTCAGAAGTAAATACAAAGCACTAAATTATTCAATGGTCCATAACGTAGTTATAGATGATATGGATAAGATTACTGGAATACTTCATAAGTATAATAGTGCCAATCTATATGATATGTTAGTGCTTTCAGGAAAGAAAAAACAAACACATGTGGAGTTACAGCATACCCTAAAATAATGTACCATGTCTACAGTTACAAGCTAAAGAGAAACATTGAATGTATAATAGCCAACATCATAAAGATATGAACTTCATACAATCCTGACAAGAGCAAACTGCACCAAGTAAATTTATAGCATAACTGTAATGCTTTCATTTTGCACATTTACACATTTTTCTACAAAAACTGCTTCTTTTGTTGGTTCAACAAGATCACAAATTAAAATATCCACTTTGGAATCTAATCATCATCACCAATCATCAAAGTAAAGCTAGCAAGACCAATCATCACCTTTTGGTACGAAAGATTGCAAATAAAGGTGGAAATTTATAAATTCCCAAACAAACATCACAGTTGTTTCTTTTATTTAATATGGATATCCCAACTAAATGCTTTCAACTCAATGTGTGAAGAGAAGGGACTGAATCTCCTATTTTTCCACTCTTTAAAATGACCTCATACCAAAAGGCTCTCATAATTCTATACATCCATACATCCTGTTGAATCCAAAAGGCTGTCATAATTCTACCCTAGTACTACTAAAAACTTGAATCCAACCATACATCCTGTTGCAGTGCTAAAACAGCAGAATCGGTGGCAGCGCTGGTCGGCGAAGTCAAATGTGTGCTTTGAGTAATCGATGTAGAGCTTGAGGCTTGCAGATCAGCCATTATCAAGTCAAAATTCAGAAAAATGTTGTTAGCATCAAAAAAATAAATGACATATGCACACTACAGTTGATGTTGACAATGCATGCTGTGACCGCAGGAAATGGTCAGAAATTGGATGGTCGCTGTAAAGAAGCTGACCAAAACATTTGATATTTATGAGAATAAATTACACAAAGAGATTGAAATGCCTTCTTCCTCCTCCCATCATCTAGACTCCGACCCGGGAAAATGGATAGGAGAAGGAGAAGAGGAAAATGGAGAGGAGAATAGAGGATGGAGGCCGGCGGCGGCGCTAGTCTCGGGCGGCGGCGCGGGGGCTCGGGCGGCGGCGAGGCAGCCTGGCGGCGGTGCTAGGGCGGGGGCTCGAGCGGCTGGTTCAAAATTGAACGCGCGAGAACGGCCCAAAATTTCGCCAAGTCCACGTTATATAGCACTACAACTCCACTGACGGGCACGTTATATAGCCCGTCAGTGGATGTACGCATTCCATCGCTTTGTCAAGTCCTATACTTCCACTAACGGGCATTTAATATGTACCCGTCAGTGGAAGTGTGCTTCACTGATGGTGGTGTACTTCTACTGACGGGCGTTTAACATGGACCCGTCAATGGAAGTATACCACTGATGGGCGTTTAATGCGTACTCATCAGTGAAAATTCTTTAGGGTTTGAGGGCTGTTCCGGATGGCTGTTCCGGATAGTTTGTATTTCCACGAAAAGCATACAAAATAATTGAGCTAGTTTCACATCTAGATTAAAGAAGATAGATTTAGGAGCTTTTTAATATGATGTCTACATTTAGGAGCTCATCATTCGTCCCCGGCCTGTGGTAGTTCTGGTGTTTAGTAGTACAATAATTTACATTTATTGTACCTTTCCTATACTACTAAATTATTGTACTTCTAGTGTTGTACATCACTTGTTTTACATAGTCCCGAACATAACCATTCAATTCATCAAAATGATATTATTACACATTGAGGTTACTTCTGAATTGATCGAAAAGCTACATTCAGTCGTCTTCGACACGCTTCTCAATAGTAGTTCTGATCTTCTTGCTGGTATACGTCAGTCCTTTGCCATGACTGCGTCTTATGTAGGGGCACGCATCCTGAGTACCTTTGCGTCTCTTGCTCGTTCGATCATCAACATCTTCTTCTTCTGTGTCAGGATCGTCGAATTGGTCGTAGTCCTCTTCGTCAACTACACCATCGACTCTGACAATACTCCTTTTCCCTTTCCTCACAACAACGCGCTTCTTATTCTTTGGGTCGGTTATGTAGAAGACTTGGGCGAGTTGTTTGGCTAATACCCATGGCTCATCTTTGGGACTGATTGATTTGACTTGTCGTGACTCCATAGGAATCAGTGGAGGTATAACCATGGTACTGGTGTTCATATCTTCGATTGTGACGTCTTTCGCCCATCTGACACGAAACATGGGGATCTTGGTCACGGTAAAGTCAAGTTCCCAGATTTCTTCGATCATGCCGTAGTACCTACACTTCTTGTCCTGATGACCAATTCTAGACTCCTGTGTTACACCGCAGTTCTGGTACGTACTGCACCGGTCTTGAGCCTCCGTATAGAATGTGTATCCGTTGATATCATACGATTGCCACGTCACGACTTTGCTATCGGGTTCTTGTGACAACATTCGGACGGTTTCTTCCTCTCCATTGGACGGCTCCCTTTCATACCAGTAGTCCTTTAGCCACCCGGAGAACTTTGCGTTATGCTCTCTCGTGAGCGCAACTGTGCCCTTTTTCGGATTCACTTCGCGTAACTGTTTCATGTGGATCTGAATATAAGGCCGTACCACAGCCAAGTGTGGATCTGAATGCTGGAGGGAAATACATCTCAAGTTCGCATAGTATGACAGTGATCTCGGCCTTTAGTTTCAGGCAGCGTTGCACCGTGATTGCCTTCTGACAGATAGTGTTGAAGACGTTACAAAGGTCCGTGATCGTCTTGTGGACACCTGGCTCCATGATACCTCTAATTGCAACAGGCAGTATCTGTGTGATCATCACGTGGCAGTCATGAGACTTCATGCCAATCAGTCGGTGAGTCTTCATGTCAACAAGTTTTCGGATGTTTGCGGAGTAACCCGAAGAAACTTTCACACCATAGAGGCATTCGCAAAAGCTATGGAGCTCGTCTCTACTCAGAGTGTAGCAAGCAGCAGGATAGCTGGTCTTGACTCTGATACTATTCTTCCCCATCTTGGTCGTTTCTCTGGTTGCCCACAGCTCAGGTCTTATATTCATGTGTTGCATGTCTGCTCGTGCCTTCGGTCCATCTTTTGTCTTATCCGGAATATTGAGCAAGAGACCAAGCAAGCTGTCGCAGATATTTTTTCGACATGCATTACGTCAATGCTGTGACATGTGTCTAGGTGAGGCCAGTAAGGCAATTCCCAAAAAACAGATTTCCTTTTCTAGACGCCCTTTACCGGGGGTTGTTTCTTTCATTTTCCTGGCTCAACTTCATCCATTCATTCAAGAGATCATAGATGACTTGTCCGGTCTTCTCGCGAGGCTTTGGACAGTTTTTTTTATTCCGTTGAACCTTTCCGTGTCCTCTCTCCATGGGTCATTCATGGTAAGCCATCCTCGGTGGCCCATGAACACGATTTTTCTAGAGCCCTCTAAGAAAACACTTGTGGTTTCTTCCATGCACTTAACACATGCTCTGTATCCTTTGGTGCACTGACATGCGTTGTTCCCGTACGCGGGATAATCTTGCACCATTGTGAACAATAGGCCTTTCAGAGTGAAGAACTCTTCTTTGTCCGCGTCCCAGACCTACGCCCCTTCTTCCCACAGCGTAGCTAGTTCATCCTTCAGTAGTTGTTGATACACGTTAAGATCAATTCCAGGTTGTTTTGGCCCTTGAATGAGAATAGATAGGTGCATGTACTTCCACTTCATGCACAACCATGGAGGGAGGTTGTAGATCCAAAGAACATCGGCCATGTGCTGTGTCTGCTGCTCATGTTGCCGAATGGATTTATTCCGTCCATACTCATACCAAACCTGATATTCCTCGGATCACTACCAAAATCTGGGTATTCGGCGTCGATTGCCCTCCACTGACAAGCATCAGCTGGGTGTCGCAACACCCCGTCCTTTCTTCGCCCCTCTTCGTGCCAACGCATCAGCTTTGCCTCCTTCTTGTTACCGAATAAACGCTTCAAACGGGGGAGGACAGGAAGGTACCATACAACCTTTGCAGGGGCACCACTCGTCACTTCTTCCTCGTCATCGTCTTGGTTTCTGCCTCACTTATATCGGGATGTGTTGCACACCAGACATTTGTGCAGCTCTTTATACTCCTTGCGATAAATAATGCAGTCATTCCGACAAGCGTGGAGTCTCTCTACATCCAATCCAAGGGGGCAGACCACCTTCTTGGCTTCCTCGGTGCTCGTAGGCAACACGTTCTCTTTTGGAAAAACCGTCGCAAGGTAAGCCAGTGTCTCATTGAAGCTTGCGTCTGGACAGTTGTGAGCTACCTTGATCCTTAGAAGTTCTAGCGTGACTGATAGATGTGTGTGCTCAGGATGGCAGCTGTGATATAGTGGTTTTGTCGAGTCTTCCATCAGTTTCGCAAACTTTGCGACCTCTCTTTCATCCTTGGGGTCTTCGACCACCTGGTCTGTCATGTGACTGTCCCTCAATATTTCAGCCAAATTGTTCCCCGCCTCTCCCGTCAAGTCATCCCTACATTGAGAAATATGGTCTTCATCTTCTTCTGCGTCTTCATGTATGGCCTCTTCTTGTAAACATTCAGGAGTAGCTAAAATTTCCATCTCCTCACCGTGACTTGTCCAACGTGTATAACCTTCCATGAGACCTTTAGTCAACAAGTGTAGCTGCAACGTGCCTCTCTCCCTGAACATTATCGTGTTCTTGCATACACAACACGGACAATACATCTTGTTCGCACTCTTTTTCTCCCTATCTTCCTCGGCCACATCTAGAAACTCATTCAAAGTGTCAATGAAACTCCGTGTTGCCCTTTCGCCGTACATCCAACTTCGATCCATCGATTCCTACAACAAGAAACTAATTGATTATAGTTCAAATTAATAAAATAAACACAAAATTTATTCTTTTCTTTCATGTATTGCATCGTAGAAAAGAGATCTTGCTAGCGCTGTCAAGAAGCGGACTCGAGAGCCTTCCGAAGAGGGTAGGAAGAGAGAGAGGGGAAAAAGGGTGGACAAGAGGGAAGTTTCAGAGAGATCTAGATCAAGATACATCTAGAAGGAGGAGGGAGGGAGGAGAAGAGTGAAGTTTTAGAGAGATCTACATCTAGATACATCAAGAAGGAGGAGGGAGGGAGGAGGGGAGGGGGAAAGAGAGGAGAAATGGGTGGAGGGAGGGTCAAGAGAGTTCTAGATACATCAAGAAAGAGGAGGGAGGGAGGAAGAGAGGGGGAAAGAGAGGGGAAATGGGTGGAGGGAGGGTCAAGATAGTTCTAGATCTAGATTGCATACATCTATGAGGGAGAGGGGGAGGAGGGGAGAAGGGACAGTACCAATTGGAGGAGGAGTAGCACTCCGGCACGACGCAGGTGGAGGCGCTCGCAGCTGGCCGTGTGAGGCGCGTGAGCTCACTCGCTAGCTGTAGGCGCCTCCCCTGTTTTATGTGTAGACATATCGCTGACGGGCAGCCACAGGAGCCCGTCAGTGAAAAGTCTGCCCTAAGAGGCTATCCGGGAAGCAACTTCCACTGACGGGTGCCACGGGACCCGTCAGTGAAAGTAGAACCTTCGCTGACGGGTAGATACTCGGAGCCCGTCAGTGGAGCATATCTGTCAGTGGTGATGCCAAAACACCCCTCTGCTCCCACTTTTACTGACAGGCGGCTCCGCGCCCGTCAGTAAAAGTAATCTCTCCCGGCTTCGTAGTCGGTTTTACTGACGGTCGTTTCATCGCCCGTCAATGGTATTTTTCATCAGTGACGGGCGACCTCTTGCCCGTCAGTGATGATCATGCAGCATAAGTGTTTTCTGAGGTAGTGATTAGAGAAGTTGGCCGGTTAGGTTAGACTTCATTAGGAGAGAGAAAAGGTGGCAAAGGTCTAGGGTTAGGGTTAAGGATGTATTCATGGTAGGAATGCAAGGCCGAGTGGCCATGCATGAAGACATAGGTATAGAGATAGGTAGTTAGGGTTTGTATGTTTTGTTAGCTTGGGTTCCAGGGGAAATTAGGGTCATGAAAAAACAAGGGTTGTGGGGAGAAAGGCAGGAACAAGGGATTGCCCACTTGCTGGTGAGATGAGGGAACAGTTTGTACCATTTTCAAGATTTAGCACATACATGGTTTGAACAAAAAAATTAGTTAGTTTCACTTAAGATAACATCATTAACAAAAAGGAATTTGTCATAGGGTTTTGAAGAGGAAGGTGATGGGGAAGTAGGCGTTCCTCAAACAAGCAAGTTCACTTCACCAAATCAAATGAACCAATCCAAAATCGCAGCAAAGGGATCCGATCTTGATCTTGTAAGGGATCCAATTTACCAAATCGAATCAAAATAATCCAATTTTGCAGCAGAATCAGTCCAACCCTAGGCTACTTTACTAAATCAAATCGATTGAAAAAAGCGAAAGCACAGAAGAGCATTCATACCTTGTGGGAACAACAGGAATCGAGAAGACTCTGGGTGGAGCACCTATTGTGTCGTTGGGCTTAGGAGGACTAGGGCACACCTTCTCCTCTCTTTCGCACCTCCGCACCTTCTCTCCTTCGCACCTTTGCTGCTTCATGGGCTCGGGAAGGAGGGAGTGAGGTTTTGGTGGGTAGCATGGTCCCGAATCTCCTGATCGAGCAAGATGACTGCTTCCCCCATTGCATGCCTCCACCGTCGCCTCATCGCTTTTGTAAGGGGAGTAGTTAGTTCTTGTGCAGGAAGTAGTTTGACTCTGCAAGCACTAATTTGGGCCGAGCGAGCAGTTCTGGACTGAGTTGGTAGCCTAGGGTAGTAGTCCACGGTGGAGCATTGTACATGCTTTGATATGGACTCCACTTCACAAAAATATATGGAGTTTGGGTGTTTGAAAAAGCTCCACATAATTCACTAGAATCTTCCAGCAACCTCTTAAATGAGAGGTGACTTAAAATGATGAAAGCTCTTTTACACTGAAGAATAAGCGAAGCATAAGATTATATAAATGAAGCAAAAACATTAAGCACAAATGTGCTTCCACTAGAGATAAGGTTGTGTTCACTATCAGGAAATGGTTTAAGAAAATCATCTGCATCTTCTCTAGGACTGTTCTTTTGCATAGAGATGTTGTGACCTGATTTTTCCGTGACAAGGAATCTCAGTTTTTGACGAAATTGAAAACATAAGGCTAGCCCTTAATGTTCCAATCGCCATGGACATCATCATTTTGGCTAGTTGGACAATCTGGTCTGACGAGGATTGTTGACCCGTGGATATCCTGAATTATATTAAATATTAAAGCTTTACTTAGCATTGGACCTAGAAGCCTAGATAGGTCATGTAACATCATCGTTTTTTATGGATTTAAAATTATTTTTTAGAGAAGAGGATATGCAACTATGTAATCTATTTTAAAATATCTTAATTGGTTTTTATTTCAAATTAATTCAAGCCCTTGAATTAATTTGAGAGCTTTTAAATGGAGTTAGGATTTTTCATTTGAAATAATTTTGGAAATTTTTCCTGAAAAATATTTTTAGTAGATTCCACATGTCCAAATTGATTTACTGGAATTTTTTTCCATAATTTTTGAACCATATTCGAGTTTGTTTTAAATTATTTTGCTTTCTCTACTGTTTTAAATTTGAAAATAAAAAAGGGGGCCCAACCAGCCTAGGCCGTGTGCTGCAGCTGGCCAAGTTGGCTGATTTTTTGAAGCGTCGTCAGGTCCTTTCTCCTTCCCTACTGCCTTCTCGTCTCCCTGCCTCCACATCTATATAAACCCCTACCTACCATGTGATTTTCTGCCCTTTTCCTCTCTCTCAACCACTCTCAACTCCTCCACACATCATTTTCTTCACCAACTCTGGTGACCATTTCGGTGAGCAATTTTGACAACCACGATGAACTTTCATCTGACGCATTGCTGCTGGAGCTTCCCCACGCTGACGCGCACCTCCTACTGCAAGCAACTTCGAGCTTCGTCCACTACATCAACCGAACCGCGACTTCTTCCTCAACTCTAGCGAACTTCTTCCCTTCGCACTCGGTGAGGCCCTCTCCAATCCCTCTCTGGAGTAGACTCCTACCAACCCATGGAACAATTCCGCTCAACACATTTCGCCCATTGTTCACCTCCATGTGCACAACCATAATTTTGATGGATCTATTTCCTAGCTACTCCATGTACTGTAGTTCTGTTCTTTTTCCAAATCCATCCAAACCATGTGTAACATTCTGATTTTCAGAGCTTTTCAAAAATCTTTCTATTCAAAACTCAGAGCCAGAAAATTTCGTTGTTTATTCTTGCATTTATTAAAATTGATTGGAATTTCACAAATTGGACCGGAGTTAATTTGAATTAATGCAACTTGAGTTTAATTTGTTTTTGAACTTGGAATATGTCGCATGAAGTTTTCTCAGAGTTTGCAGAGTTCGTTTCGAATTCAGAATCGATTTGTTGTTCTTATTCAACTCAAATTTGAGTCAAACTCTTCCCCTCACCCTCCTATAAATACCCCCACCCCTCCCACCTTTCTCCACACCCCCACACTCTTTTCCCACGAAACCCTAGCCCCCACACCCTCCAAACAGCAGCCATCCCCTTTTTGCCTCCCGTGCAGTTTCTGAACAGCACATATCGCCTCAGTATTTTCCCATTCCCGTCGCCTCGAACATCTTTTGGAAAATCCCTTTGGTGAGATTGTGTATAACCTTTCCCTCTACATCTCTGCAAAATATGGTGAAGATCCAATGGTACAATCATCGAGAAATCTTCAAACACTAACGTGCTATTTGCACCCAGATTTTCTGCACAGCATTGAGATTGGAACGATGCCCTCGTCGGCTCGGACCTCCATTTCAAGATCCATTCAGTGGGCTCTTGGGGAATGTTGTAAAGATCGTCTCCACAAAATGTGAAGGCAATCCAATGGTCCAATCTCCAGAAAATCAAGTTTCTTCGTGCTGCTGTTCGTGTGTAGATTTCTCTGTGTGAACGGTACAGTGGCATTATCACCTCTTTCCCCATTGATCCGATGAGTCTTTGAAGAATCCCTTTGGTGAAATTGTGCCTTAGGTATCTATGAACATCTCTATAAATTTTTACCTTCATCTGTGTAGCCGTTTGTCAGGAATTGATCGATCTCCGAGGTGCTATCCGCGGATGTCCAGATTCAATCTGCAGAACATCTAAATTGTTTGATCTTTTCCTGTTGACTCAGTAAGAATTCTCCAAAACCGTTTGGTAGGATTGTACCTCTGTGTGTCTAGTTTCTAACCCAATTGGAGGATTGTGATTTCGTTGAGCGAGCATCGCGCGGCATCAAAAGTCCTCCGGTCTGTCTAGAACCGATCTATGTCCAGTTCCGACCGTTTCGTGTTGCTAATGTTGCCACCACCCATATAGTTAATCTCCTATCATCTTGTGACACATTATGTCATTCTTTTCCACCATTAATCTCTATCTAAAATCACTCGCATCACCCTATGTTCATCTATAATGTTTTTTCATCATTGTTTGATCACCAAATTAAATTACATGTTATGTTAAACTATAGTTTCATATATTTATATGCTTAGTTCTTATATAGTCCTTACTTCTATTTATGTAATGTTCATGCTTAGAATTCATCATGTGATCAATCATGTTTAGTTCAATATTAGGTTTATTCGTCCGCGTAGCTACATGTTGCAGGTTTGTATAGTTGAATATAACATATGCATATACAATATAATTCTGTTTTAATAGTTAGTAGACATGAGGTAGTTCAACATGTTAGTTCAATCTTGTTTATATTGCGGATAAATTTGTTCATATTTAATAAGGTTCATATTGCATGATCTTATGTATGTTTTCACATAAATTGTGTTATACAATATATAACCGAACCTAATATTGCATATAACCTATACTAGTTGAAGCATAATCTTACTAAGCTAATATTAATGTGACATATCATATGGTAGTTGATCTTTGTATAATGTACATCTACTAGCACGCATAAGACTATTATTGTATATGACATAAGGTTGCTTACTAGCATGTTAGTATCTTTAATCACACGTGATGAGGATTGTTTAATAAACATGTTATGATTCCCATGTCACCATGTGTAGATAACATGATAAGATATATATGCGTAGATTTAAATGGAAGTATGACATGATGTTATGCAAAATGTAAAGTTATTACATATATAGATGCTTCCTGTCTTAACTAATGGTGTTGTAAAATATTTAGTCATAATGGTAACCTTTGTTTATAGTATGATTAAGATTACACGCATAGTTTATATTCACATATTACGCTTCATATAGTTTGCATATATGGTCATGTATATATGTTACATGTATATATTTTTCGTGTTTAAATAATAGTTTGATATGACTTGGTTAGCACATTAAGTAAACTCTATTTGTATTTTAATTATTAGTTGAACATAGTTAGGATTGCACATGTTTAGCCTCTGTCTATCTTTAATATTGATTATTCTATGATGTATATTGTATCGTGGTATGTGCATATGTTCGTGCACATCTTAGACGCACCTATAGTTTAATTCATGTTTATTTAAGGATTGTTACATAATAGTTTGTCACGTTATTAACCTCTGTGTATGATATGGTTAAGATCACACACAATGTTTCATAATTGTTCGATGCATTTCGTGTGGTCTGCATATGCAGCTGTGTGTATATGTTTATGCATATATACATAGACTAATCCATGTTTTAGATAATAATTTGTCGTGCAATGGTTGAACACATTATTTTATTCATGTGTATAATTTAATTGTTTGTTTAAACACGATTAGGTTGCACATGTTCAATATGATTTTATGCTGCATAATCATGTAGTTGCATATAGTCATATTTATGTATATATATAGCTAGACTCAATATTCTTGTAATCATGTTAGAATAATAAATATATATATATATGTTGTAGTCATACTAATTTGCCGAATTATTATTAGTAAATTATCACATGTTGATTTAATGCTATATATTGTGTGCATACTAGCATGCATATGTTATTATTTTATATGTGATACTCGCATGAAGAACGACATGTTATCTTACGTCATATAGCATAGTGGTATATATACAGAGATATATTGCATGTTCGTATGTACATATTTATGTTAGATAAGGTTATGTGGTATTTTTGTGCATTATATCACACCGTATAGTAGCATGCATAGCTTGTTGTCCTATGTTACATGCTCATAAGGTGATATACAGTCACAAATATGATGTTAACCTTTAGGTATCGATTATAATATATGCATATATGTTGCTAATAATCATTCTTTACTAAAATATTGTTTTGTTTATGTGTAGTACGTGTAGGTTGATTGCTCCATTGTATACACACAATAGCATGAATAGAGTTAATGTTATATCATAGAGTGCATATATGTATGATGCATGTGATGTAGATGCTAGTTGTTATTTGGTCATATAGTTTAATCACCGTTTGCATTATTAATGATTGTTATTAGATTGTAACTGCAAGCTAGTTTGTTACCTGATGTCTAATTATATGTTGCATGGTAGTTCATATAGATTGTCATGTCGTCTATTATCATTTCTAATCAACTAGCATGCCAGGACCTTACTTGTGTACTAGTATGATAGGTTATGCTTATTTTACTAGTATGTCGGGTTTCATGTTTAATCATATGGTTGTGCTATTGTTGTCATCAACCATATCCTGTTCCTAGTAACACATCTATCCCTATCTCGCATGTGGATTAACTTGAGTTATTTGACATGCAAATCCTATCCTCCATAAATCTATCCTTTTTCCAGAATGATCTGATCCGGAAGACCATATTTCGAGTACATGTACTCTATCTGGTTGAGATATATAATCTCACACCTTCCTAGTTGTCTTTCGACAATCATATCCCTTCACCTTTGTCCTTTGACACCTATCCAACCTTGCTAGCCCTATTCTTCTGGTATTTCCATTTGATATTTAATTTGGATTTATATTTATTTGCCTTGCACTTTATTGCTGTTGCGATGAATAGGAAGTAGCGAAGTTGGGTAAGGACAAGTTCCTGCAGAAGAAGACCAACTCGTCAACGAAGACATGCCCCCTCTTCTTGATCATGTTGATCCTATATTTTCAAAGTCATTATATTTTATTGTTTATAAACATGCATGCTGTTTTACTCCAGTAGCTAGCGTGTCGATTGACACACCATTAACTTTCTGCTTGTCGCCGTTTACTTGATACCCTGAGTAGATTAATATGTTATTATTTTTTAATAGAGTAGAGAAATGCTTAGCCATGCTTAAGTATATCCTTAGGATGTTTTGAGTTGCCTCTTCGGAGGAATGATCTTTGGATCGATGATCCTTGATATTGAAACTTGTTGTTGAACTCCCAAAAAGGGCAGATTTCCGACAGAACAGTCATGACCTCACTTCACTACTGATGGGGGCTTGACGATGAACAGTATAGTATCCTGTATACAAGGAGGTATCCGTATATGATTCCTTGGACTATCGGAATAAGAGTACGTATCCGGTAAGGATCCCCAGGAGATAAGGTAACCCCCGTAAGGAGGAAGGATACCCTTAAACTAGAAAGTCAATCCCGACATTTAAGGAAGTCAAAGTTCTACTCGGGCATAAGTCCATGTCCAGTACGACTAGATGAACCCCCTATAAAAGGATGAGCAATCCCATAGGGGAGGAGGAGTCTAACAGGTCAAGTTAGATCGACAAGCGAGGTTAGATCCAGAAGGCCAATCCAGATCCTGAAGCCCCATCACCTCAAAGGAGTCGAGAGTAGCGGAATTAGCCGGATTAGTCTACGATTAGGCCTAGGATAGCCACTAACTTCCAGATTCCCTTGTAAGATGTTTCTCCATTGAATATATACGAACAGGACGTAGGGTTATTATCCTGAGGGAGGCCCAAACCTGTATAAAAAGGGCATTTTCCTTGCCATTATACCTCTGACCTTGTGCCCTAGCGGTCTCTACCCCTCGTACATACACATTCCACAAATACCGTAAGATCGGCGGTTTACCGATCGTTGACAGTTAGGCTTTGTATGTAGTTAGCATGTTCAAGTCTTATTTTAAAGTATCATGCTAGTATAACAGTAGCTATGTTTTGTAAGCTGACATATTATGTTATATATATACATATACAATTATGGCCTAGTTTTAGTAGACCAATACTAAGGATTCTTTAGAGCTAGACCCCGATCTTCATCGCGATGACACCTTCGTGTCATCGTTCCATTCCACCCACATCTTACCTTCGTCATGCTTCCTCTCTCTCATGTTACTTTCTGGAATATTTTATTGAGGTTGGTATTTATTTGCTTCGCTCTTGTTACGTTATGACGATAGGGAGAGAAGAGACCGACCCAGTGTCCAGTGCAACAGAAGAAGAAGAATACTACCATAAAGGCATGCTCCCTCTTTCTTGATCATATTTGATCTTATATTTCTGAAAGTCATTATATTTTACCATTTACAACATACATGCTATCTTGTTCTAATAGCTAGCGTGTCGATTGACACACCATTACCTTTTCGCTTGTCACCTATTTAATTGATACCTAAGTAGAATATTATGTTTTTTTATTCTAAATAGAGTAGAGAAATGCTTAGCCATGTTTAAATATATCCTTAGGTTGTTTTGAATTGCCTCTTCAGAGGAATAAACTTTGGATCAATGATCCTTGATATTGAAAATTAATGTTGAGGTCACTGAGCTAGGCCGGATGCCCTTTTGACTTCTCTCTCTCTATTCTTTCTATTCTACTTTAGGTGAAACTTACCATCTAAAAGGTGCAGGCGACAGCTGAATCATGAGTTGAAGGAGCAATAGTCGTTCTTCATGAGATGAAGAAGTCATTAGTCGTCCGTATCGAATAAGACCGAAGTCATGAATCCGAGAATTATGAAAATAGTACAACCACATGCTATATGGGCACTAGCTTGCAGGAGACAGCTGAATCATGAGTTGAAGGAGCAATAGTCGTTATTCATGAGATGAAGAAGTCATTAGTCATCCGTATCGAATAAGACTGAAGTCATGAATCTGAGAATTGTACTGTAGAAGAGTGGACGTAACTACGGGGACCTCGGCACAAAAGAGGGGCACGCAGGGTAAGCGAGTGTACGCTCCTCCGTGTTGAAACCTAGTGGACATTTCACATTGAGACAAGACTAGCTAAAAGACCTCATCACGGTCACCCTGTCGACACACCGATGGGCCTGTGTACAAGCCCAATCAGCTTGGCATAAGGGGATGATTGTGTCATGTGGGTAAAGTGTATAGATCCTGCAGAGTGTCAAACTAATTGATTAGCCGTGTTCCACGGTTATGGACAGCACATGACTCATTCTTGATGAAAAGGACCTGTTCTCCTCCCCTTGTTACTTCCCTCTACCCCATTGCAGACGGAACCTATGGACGAGTTAAGGCGGGAGTTCCTTACTCGAATGTGTTGGTCACGGACCACACATATTGGAAAAGCACCCCTAATATTAAAACTAATTTATATCAAAATGATGCCTTCGAATCTATCATAATATTTCAACTAAAACATCATTTACATAAATGAGCCATAAATCCTTCCTTTGAAGCCTCATGTACACCAGTTAGGTGTTTCCCTACAAGGGGCACGCTGGGTACATGAAATACTCATCGAGCATGTTTTTCTTGTGGTGGTGTGCAGAGGAGTATGCTAAAGAAGGTGCTAATGAAGATTACTTCTTTGATGATCTCGAAGAGTAGGTCGTGTGGCCTCCGTCAACTGCCTGTGGCACGGATGGAGCCGCTTCGCTTTTATTTCCACTGTTTCCTCTGATGTAATAATATCGTTAAGACTTGATACTATGTAAGTCGTGTGGCATATCGTACTCAGACTATGTTCTAACTTCGAATGCATGCAATGTTATACATTTCGCTTGTGTACCGTCAGCTTGATCCTGGACTGACGAAGATATACACAGGGGAGGTCTGATAGTTTAAACTACACTCTCAGGTCAAGAGACCTAAATATGGGGCCCAGAGACACGAAACATCAGGTCCAAAAGGAACCCCCTTTTCACATCCATATAGAGGTCATGGAGGCAGTTACTCACGTGCGATATTCTAGCGTCCACGTGGAGAATGACAACCTATGGATCAAGGCTAGGCCACATGGCTCAATCGTAGAGGATAAAGTGTTTCAGCGAAGGGCAAATGTTAAAACACAGAAGCGCCAACTAGCTTAGACTATAAAAATAAGGCTTGCGCACTATAATTAGAAAGAAGCAATAGAGACAACCTCTTGTAATCATTTCGCTAAGTGCATTTACTATATACTTGGCATAATCAATACAACCCCATTCTACTCATTTTCTATATACCATTGTGTCTTAGACTATGATTCCATGCAATAAAAAAATTGCATTTTCCTGTCAGAACGAGAGTCCTAGCTGTCAACATGGTCTATTTGAAACTTTGAAGACAGTAGAAGTTCAGCCATGAAGTGACCATAGTTAATCATAGATTGAAACCTAAGTTCAAAAGACAATTTCAAAGAGTGGCCGGATCATTATTTGTAATTTATTTTGCTTCTTCATTTATAAATAACTCCTTTCTAATATAGTTTTGTAAGATACTCTCTCACTATCTTTTTGCTCAAAAAAGAAGAAGGGGGAATGAGGTGGTGCCAATTGGCACAATTCAAATACCATCCCTGCAATGAAAAAAAGAAAATGAAATACCATGTGTGCCTACCTATTACGAGCTGTATGTTTGGCTTTTCGGGTTTCTTCCCCTAGCCCAGATGTTGAACAAGGGCTGGGTCCAGATGGATAGTCCACTCGTCACAGCTTTGGTTGATCAGTGGAGGCTGGAGACTCACACTTTTCACCTGTCTTGCGGAGAGATGACCATCACTATCCAGGATGTGTCCATGATTATAGGATTGCCAATTGACAGGCAAGCAATCACAGGCGATACATCCAATGATGGGTGACATGACTTGGCCGAGGCTTTTCGTGTCCACCGTCCGGACGAGCTAGAGGAGGATGCTAGAGACTAGAGGACTGCTGGAGTTCTATGGTCTTGGATAACCAATAGGTATGTTCATTTATGTTTGTCATGTTTAAAATATGTGTCATGATCTTGCAATTAAATAACTATTTTTTGTATGCTCATTTCAGGTTTAGCGCTTGCCCTGCACATGCAGATGAGACGACCGTACAGGGCTTCGCAAGGGTTTGGCTACGGCACCCGCTCGGTAGTTTCTTATTTCCAGACGCCACATGTGATAGCATATCTTGGATCTGGATTCCTCTGCTTGGTCACTTCAAGGCCATAGAGGGATAATATTGGGGATCGGCAGCCCTCGCGTGGCTTTATAGGAAGCTATGCAACACTTGTAGGCAGATACAGGAAAATTCAAACTTCGGTGGCTGCACTCTCTTATTACAGGTTTGGATTGGGAGCATTTCCCAATAGGCCATCCAGAGTGAGATTTTCCCGAGGTCACTGCAATATTCAATTTCATTTCGTCATGTACTGTTTCATCACTAAGCCGTACTAAATTTTTTGGCTCTCACAGGGTGATTGGAATGACACTGACACTACCTCAGAAAACACTTCTGCTACACCACAATCACTGACGGGCACGTGGAGGCCCGTCAATGATTAGATGAAACACTGACGGGCGAGGGCGGGCCCGTCAGTACTTGTAATAAGAAGGCAACGCATGCAACTTCTACTGACGGGCGAAAAAACTGCCGGTCAGTAGAAGTGGGGATGGAGGATGAACTTACCATTTCTTTTGACACAAACTTCACTCATGGGCGGCAAGTACATGCCCGTCAGTGAATGTATTACTTCCACTGACAGGTCAAGAAGCGACCGTCAGTGAAAGCCGTCTCCAGGAATGCCATCCAGGGCATACTTATCACTGACGGGCTGTTGTTTGTGCCCGTCAGTGATGTGTATGCACTTATATATACTAGTGGCGGCACCTGCAGTTGGCCGTTGCACGGCTCACACGGCCAGCTGCAAGCTCCGGCCAGCTGTTGCTCTCCCCCTCCTCCCCTTTATCCCAAATCTCCCCTTGGCCTCCACCCCTTCCTCCCCCTCCTCCTCCTTCGCCTCATCCCTCTCCTCCCTCTCCTTCCTCCCTCCTCTAGATCTAGATCAATCCTCTCCCTCCTCCTTTGCACCCTTTTTTCCCTCTCTCTCCCCCTCCCCTCCTCCCTCCCTTCCTCCTCCTCCTAGATATACAATCTATATCTAGATCTCTTTTAACCCTCCCTCCTCTCCAACCGTTTTCACATCTCTTAATTTCCTCCCCTCCCCTCCTCTCTCTCCTTACCCTATTTGGAAGGCTATCGAGTCCGCTCATTGACGGTACTAGCGAGCTCTCTTTGGTACGATGTATTACATGAAAGAAAAGAAAAAATTTGTGTTTGTTCTGTTAATTTGGACTATAATCAATCAGTTTCTTGTTGTAGGGATCGATGGATCGAAGTTGGATGTACGGTGAAAGGGCAACACAAAGTTTCGTCGATACTTTGAATGGGTTTCTAGAAGTGGCCAAGGAAGATAGAGAGAAAAAAGGTGCGAACAAGATGTGTTGTCCATGTTGTGTATGCATGAACATGATAATGTTCAGGGAGAGAGGCATGTTGCAACTACACTTGTTGACACGAGGTTTCATGGAAGGTTATGCACGTTGGACAAGTCACGGTGAGGAGGTGGAGATTTCAGCTACTCCTGAATGTTTAGAAGAAGAGGACATATATGAAGACGCAGAAGAAGATGAAGACCTTATTTCTGAATGTATGGAAGACCTAACGGGAGAGACGGGGAACAATTTGGCTGAAATGTTGAGAGACAGTCACATGATGGACCAGGTGGTCGAAGACCCCGAGGATGAAAGAGATGTAGCAAAGTTTGCGAAACTGATTGAAGACTCGACAAGACCTCTGTATCGAAGCTGCGATCCTGAGCACACGCGTCTTTCAGTCACGCTAGAACTTCTAAGGATCAAGGCAGCCCACAACTGTCTAGACGCAAGCTTCGATGAGACACTGGCTTACCTTGCGACAGTTTTTCCAAAGGAGAACGTGTTGCCTACGAGCACCGAGGAAGCCAAGAAGGTGGTCTGCCCCCTTGGATTGGATGTAGAGAGACTCCATGCTTGTCGGAATAACTGCATTATTTATCGCAAAGATTATAGAGAGCTGCACAAATGTCCGGTGTGCAACACATCTCGATATAAGCGGGGCAGAAACAAAGAAGATGATGAGGACGAAGTGACGAGTGGTGCCCCTGCAAAGGTTGTGTGGTACCTTCCAGTCCTCCCCATCTGAGGCGCTTATTCGGTAACAAGAAGGAGGCAAAGCTGATGGGTTGGCACGAAGAGGGGCGAAGAAAGGACGGAGTGTTGAGACACCCAGCAGATGCTTGTCAATGGAGGGCAATCGACGCGGAATACCCAGAATTCGGTAGTGATCCGAGGAATATCAGGTTTGGTATGAGTATGGACGGAATAAATCCATTCAGCAACATGAGCAGCAGACACAGCACATGACCCGTGGTTCTTTGGATCTATAACCTCCCTCTATGGTTGTGCATGAAGCGGAAGTACATGCACCTGTCTATTCTCATTCAAGGGCCAAAACAGCCTGGAATGGATCTTAACGTGTATCAACAACTACTGAAGGACGAGCTAGCTACGCTATGGGAAGAAGGGGCTCAGGTCTAGGACGCGGACAAAGAAAAGTTCTTCACTCTGAAAGGCCTGTTGTTCACGACGATGCAAGATTATCCCGCGTATGAGAACTGTGCGTGTCAGTGCACCAAAGGATACGAAGCATATGTTAAGTGCATGGAAGAAACCACGAGCGTTTTCTTAGAGGGCTCTAGAAAAATCGTGTTCATGGACCATCGAAGGTGGCTGACCATGAATGACCCATGGAGAGAGGACACCGAAAGGTTCGATGGAACAAAAGAAATCCATCCAAAGCCTCGCGAGAAAACCGGACAGGAAATTTATGATCTCTTGAATGAAATGGACGAGGTTGAGCCAGGAAAAGGAAAGAAACAACCGCCGGTAAAGGGCGTCTAGAAAAGGAAATCTGTCTTTTGGAAATTGCCTTACTGGCGTCACCTAGACACACGTCACAGCATTGATGTAATGCATGTCGAAAAAAAAGTCTGTGACAGCTTACTTGGACTCTTGCTCAATATTCCAGACAAGACAAAAGATGGACCGTTGTGAATGCCTCTATGGTGTCAAAGTTTCTTCGGGTTACTCCACGAACATCCCCCGGTGAGCTCCCCCTTCTCCTCTCCCTTTTCCTCTTCTGCTTCCGCCATCAAAGCACCAGTACTCCCTCTAATGGAGGCCACGCTGCTCCTCTCCGCCGTCGCCCCCGCCTCCGCCGGCCTCCGCCCTTCCCGGACCTCCCTCACAGTGACAGCACGGATATCGAATGAATTGTCACAACAACAAAAAAACATGTATCATTGCTTCAGATTTCGGGAGGAATTTGGCCAAGAACTCCAATTGCCTTCACTAAAAATATTGAAGTATCAACTTTGGTTTGTATTGTACTATCGAAGTACATGGGATGCTACAGATGTATATATGTACCATGATTAATGTATATGATTTGTGCTATTGTCTTATCATATATGCAATAGTTCTAATGTTGCTGACAAAAGTGCTTTGTTTGGTATTGACATATATCCATGTTCAGCGTCGAATAAGTGCTTATGAACTAATCTACTTCCTACTTAGAACTTAAGGAATGAAATAATTTAGTCCCATGGTTCCTGAACTGAATTCTTGATTGGTGAGAGTTTTTGTGCAGTGGGCTTCTTCTATCTTTTGCTAAGCATTTTCTTCTCCCATTTATTAGTCATTCGTAATGATTTGACTGGCTCCACCTCTGCTTCTTTTCACAGTGCAGGAAGTTGTTCAAGATCTGCACCTCTAGTTCTTTTTGCAGTGCAGCGAACTGTTGAAGGTTCACATATTTGATCCAGTCTTTTCAATGCGCTGTATTAATTTGTTTGATCACTACATTGAATCTGCCAGTTGTTATATTTCTACATGTGCATTTCGAGTGATGAAGAAAAGGTTTCGTGAGTCATGACTTCATTTTATTATTCTATAAGCAAGTACGATCGTTACATATATTTGGAGAGGAGGTATTGTCCTCGTCATGTGCTCCTGACTTCATTTTTGCTATCTTGAAAATTTTGTAAAACATGTCATATTATTTCTACGGTTTTACTATGTTGAAAGCTATTTTTGCCTCAAAGATAGAAAATAGTAACAGTCAAATCACTGATCACACTAAGACTTACTACCCTTGGTAGGTTTCTTAATCGGAAATGGACTCGTCGCCAACCCGAGAACTAGCCCGCGTAGATGATGACAGCACGGCGCCCCTAGACGTGGCGGCTCGTATTGAAGCCCTGGCCCGAACCGATCAAACAGCCCCCGAGTTAGCGAGTGAACCTGCCCTTGAGCCGGCCAATGTAGGTTCAGCACCTGCACCTATTTCGGCGCGAGATGAAGAGAGTGCGTCTGGCTCGACTGATCGGTCTAGCAACTCCGAATCGGAAGAACAGGAGGCAGCACCATCGAAGCCGAAGAGACGGTACAACCCTAGAGGAGGGAACCAGCTGATGAACGAGACATTCGTCGTCACTCGGGTCGGCGTAATAGGTGTTCATGCGAGTCCCGAGAAGGCTGCGAGGTCGTTTGGCAACACCTGCGGGTGTATTGTCCGCGAGCATGTCAGGATCACGTGCCGAGACTTCAAGAAAATGACCGATGCCCAGAAAAAGGTCCTGTTTGACAAGCTGTGGGATAAGTACGCTGTCCCAGAGGCTGACAAGGAAAGAGTTAGAAGGAAAGCCGACAGCATCATGTGTGCTGCGCTAAGGACTTGGCGATATGAAGCAACAAGCTCCTAGATGCCGATTTCAAAACTGTAATTAAAAGTAAATGGCCAAAGGTAGAACTCGAGCACTGGGAGGAGTTCGTTGCTGACAAGAAGAGTGACGAATTCAAGGAGAAGAGTCGCCGGGGGAAGGAGCTGCGCGCGAAGAACAAATTCCCCCACCACCTTGGTAGCCGAGGTGTTCCTGGGAAGAGACCGATCTGGGCGAAAGAGGACGCCGCCCTGATAGCGGCTGGGAAACCGGTTCCCTTCGCCGATATTGAGCAGGAACACGCCCAGATCTGGATGAGGGCGCACATAGTTTCGAACCCAACTACTGGGTCACCAATTATCACCGACCCTGAGCTTCAGGTGGTGTCCGAATGTTTGGTACAATCTAAATCCAATGTCTTCTTCAAATATACTACTATGCTTCCAGTTCGCTAATGGCCCGTACCTTGTGCCGTTTACCTTGCAGAGGCAGCTATCGTAGCAGCCTGAAAGCTCCCAGGAATCCGTCCAGAGTCAGAGGTGGGAAGACCATCTCTCGAAGGCTCTAGGGACGCGGGAGAAGACAGGGCGTGTCCGAGGGATCGGGAGCGGGGCTATCTGGGACAAAGTGTTTCCCCAGGACCACGAGGCTACCCGCCAGAGGAGGAGAGGAAGACAAACATCTCTAATGCAAGAGATGATAAGGGCAGCCCAGGAGGCTGGCAAGCTGGCGGCGCAAGAATTTTTACAGTCTAGAGGCTACGACGCCCGCGATGCAGCTCGTCCACCTGTCCATCCTCACGGACATCAGGGCTCCTATCCTGCTGGATGGAGCAGCTGCGCCTCAGCCTCCGACGCCACTCCTGAGTCCCCAAGTCCCATCGAAGACATCGCTGTAAGCTTCGTCGCTACCATGAATCACTTGTATGAGGGCTCTAATTTGCAGCATTGTGCGGATAACAATGGGTACGAAACATTGTTTGTTACGCAGGGCCCGACAAAATGTCACCTCACAATCCCTTTGCCCGACGTGAAGAAGACGGTTGCACACGGCCTAGTCTTCCCAATAGCAGAGGACGCGACATGCCACAACGTTGCTATACCTGCGCACATGGCGAGGGTGCAGGTGGACCACGTCGTCACCGAGTTCAGTAACATCACAGTCCCTGTCGCCCCTGAAGAGGATGTCATGAGGCTAGGAGACTGCAAAGGGTACTACATCGATACGGTCATTTTGAGTGGTCGTGGACCCAAAACAGACACTGTATGCAAAAGTTATAGCTATTTTAGTGAAACCCTACCCGGTAGTGCTCGGGTAGGGCTTTTTTTGTGCCTCTAAAAATGTCATCACTTACAGGTAGAAAAAGTACCCGTCAGTCATGAGTTGCATCATTGACGGGTTAAATATTTACCCGTCAGTGATGGTAGAGTCATCACTGATGGATAATTTTTTTACCCATCCGTGATGACTTTTCGTCACCTGTGAAAACGTCATCACTGACGGGTAAAAAAATTACCCGTCAGTGATGACTCTACCATCACGGACGGGTAAATATTTAACCCGTCAGTGATGACTTTATCAGTGACAGGTAAATTACATAATACGAGTCATTACTGACCTTTAGTTGCTGATGGGCTAAAAACCCGTCACTGATGTGGGCTTTTGGCCCGTCAGTGTTGACATTTTCTACAGTAGTAGATCTTCCCGAGCTGCAGCACACGACGATCCTTCCATCCCAGGAGGAGGAGTAGCAACGCAAGACGGACTCGCTGCCCCGTGAGATGCGATCCAAGCATCACCATGACCCAAGCGCAGCGGAAAAGAATATCTTATCTCCAACCACGCTCAATGCCGCAATGGGCGAAGCCCTGACGGGAGGCAAGCGGGCCTCCTCTCCAGAGTCGGAGAGGAAAAGAAAAAGAGCACACAGACGGGGCGGCACCGCTGTGAAGGAGGCAAGCAAGGAAAGCAAGAAGAAATCTTTATCCTTCCAGACATCTGCCGAAACTGTCAAGAAGCCTCGACGATTAGTGTACAAGGTAGGTTAGCCCTTGCTCCCAGATGATGAGTTGCAGAGGTTGCCCACACAGATGAGACTTCTCCATGACACAATAATGACAAGGTCCCGGAATCGGGATGATTTTGAGCTCCACTTTAAGGTTGAGGTGCCAAAAGATTTCGGTTTCTTCCTGGACAGACACCATGACACCTTCGACATCAATTTTGAAGATATCTTTATGTTGTTGAACCTCTTCCAGCTCGACACCATGCTCGTCAGGCTGTGGGCGCTTCACCAAGCCCAAGAGTGTAGGCGTCTGGGCAACTCCGCTTTCGGAATAATAGATCCGGTCCTCATAAACGACTACTATATACGGGAAGCGATGCCGGTCCTAATAAATTTCATCACCGATTCATTGATATACCATAAGGACAAGGAGTACGTACTCATGCCCTACAACCCCCCGTAAGTTACTACCGTCCCTAGTTTGCTTTTCTTAAGCACATATCCCCGTCTGTTTATATTCACTCATTACCTTTTACGCAGCGACCACTGGTTCCTCATTGTCATCCACAAGCCTTCCAGAATGGTATACTATTTTGACTCTTAGAGAAGTGCCAAGCAGGACTACTCAGGAATTAAGAAAGTTCTGGAAGCCGCC